>CAESWR010000161.1:165652-180701 GCA_903171835.1 Mullus surmuletus | reverse complement strand
TTTTTTTTTTCAAAAGCCATCAACATGTTCTGTGCCACAAACATCTGTCGTGCCCAAACCTGTCTCACCCGAAGAGCACTTGTATGAGATGATGGCCATGAGCGGGTCGATCCATTTGACAAAGGTGGAGAGTGTTTTCATCACTCTCAACGACAGCACGCGCCTCAGGAACACCAGGAAATCTGCGAGCTGGGATTCGACCACTTTGCTTCTCTCCACTCCTAAAAAGAGCAAAGGATGCACTCAAAAACACAAGGGCTGCCTCATAAAATGTGCCACCACTTTAGAATGCCAAAATGATTTCAGTGATTCAGGGTTGCTGCAGGTATCAGCAAATCTAATTTAATGTTTTTAATGCCCTTTTTAATGCGACTTAAAACAAATTTAATGCCCATGTCCAACTGCAGACATGCACATGTTCCCTCCACTTTTTCACCACAGCATGAGCACGCTCACATCATGTTCCATTCCAAACATCCGGTATTGTAAACAAAAGCCAATTAAAGGGTTCCACCTGTCAATCATCACACTATACTTCCGAACAAAATTATTAAATGTTTATATAATCAAAATTAATCGTAGATAACAATGTTTTTTTTCCATCAAGTGTATTTAATCTCTTGATGCCTCTGGACATTAAATTTAATGCTTTGTAATGCCATTTAAGGCCTTCATTTTTGCTAAATCTATTTAATGACTTCGAAAGCTTTTTAATGACCCGCGGAAACACTGGTGATTGTTCATTTTCCCCACCAAGTAGATTTGAGCTCTTGCCGCCAGAGTCCATCTCAGTCCTCTCTGCTGATTCCCTCTCCGCCGCCTGCTGTTGCTGGAAGGTGTACAAGATATTTTGGAGCTGCTCGCACATCACTTTCATTAGAGCTTGGGAGACGTCCACTGGTAGCAAATCTTCACAGGAGCTGCGAGCACAGGACACACTGTTTGTCATCCAAGCAGAGCAATTAAAGTCCCATTACGCCTCGTTTTAGGGCTCCGCATGCTCACCTCGAAGCCACCGTCAGTATCTGAAGGAGGCGGGTGCAGGCTAGCCGGACGGCGCCGCTCAGCAGCATGGTTCCCGACGTGGAGGCTGAAAACCAGCCCTGGTTCATCAGCGCGCAGCTGTTGTTGGTCAGCGTGGAAAGGATCTCCAGGATGCCGCATTCGATGACTAGCACCAAGTCCACTGGCTGGTAGCAGAAGTTCAAGGCAAACATCGTGGCGAGGAGAAGGTGCTGGCAGGAGCCTGAGAATTGATTGATTAAGCTTTATTTATTTCGAACATGTACAAAAGAAAGAGATAAAGTAGAGAAACAGAAAAAAGAAACGATGTATATTCGAAAAGTAGTGGGAGTTTGGCCCTGTACATTATTTGTGCTGTTTGCAATTCTACATATCCATGACTTTTACTAGTCTTGACTTCAAAAATAAATACCAACAATATGAAAAGCTGCTGCTGTGTTGAACATGTGAAATGCCAAATACCTGGATGCTCTTTTTCCAACTGGACCCTGCGCCTGAGGACACGCACGACCTGCTGGTAGAAGGTGTGCGCCGCAGACTGCAGCTCCTGTTGCTTATCGATGGAAGCTGAACGTGTACCAGACTGGATTGAGGTGAGAGGGAATGTCAGGTCATTTTTCAAACAGCAGCGAGAGGTAAAAGAACCTCAACAACCTCTGTCAAAGCAAGAAACCCAGATCATTACTCTGCAATATCGCCTACCCAATCCCTGCTTCAGTTTTACAAGAGAAATCTTCGTAGTCGCATAATCAAGCTAACAAACTATAATAAAAAACTCATCATTATTCTCCCCGCTGTTCCTGATCATTAACACATCCACCAACACTGTGACAGAACAACAATCAGACGTGCCATGTAATGCTGCATCTCATAGTCGGCTCCCGAGTGAGCGCCGACGATCTGCGTCCCCAAACCGAAGCATCCGGAGAGGAACTGGAGCTGCACGGACTGCAGCAAGGCGGGGAACTGAGGCGACAGCGCAAAACCACTGCTCTTCTCCTCCATCTTGGAGAGGAAGGACGACATCTGGCAAAATGCCTCCAGGCGGATCTGAGCAAAGAGAGGAAACGAGATCATGAAAGAAGCCCACAAAACATTACTTTCTGATTCACTTGCTCCAGCTGGTATAACGTATATCAACCTCAGCCCTCTGTTGCTGCTGCAGCATCGCAAAGGTAATGGCCTTGGGATCCGCCTCGCTGCAGGTCTGACCGTCCAGCTGTGTGGGCGCGAAGCTTGAAAAGTTTCCACAGACAAATTGGAACACCTGGTTGAGGATGGGCAGTGTGTTGCTGCCGGCGTGGAACACCGGGCTGGTGGGGCTGATGCACTGCCTCAGGCGGTCCCAGGCGTCTTTCATGATGCCCAGGGAGCAAAGAGGTAAGCCTGGATTAGAGGAGAATTAGTCAGTGCGGCCTCATCGAATTGTTCGACCACAGTTGGTGTTCCGCTTTGTATGGAGCAAAATAAATCAGCTGTGAATCACCAAAACAGAGGCAAATGAACAGCTCAGAGCGCAGGTATCAGAGGGAGAACTTGTATGGGACCATTTAGTCTCTGCTGCTTACCCGGCAACCTCGCAATGGTATGCCTGTATTGGCGATAATTGTGGTATTAAAAAATGAAATTTCAATATCTTGTTAAAAATGCGCATATGATAGTATCGTGTAAATGATTCCTCTTGACGACTGCCTACTTTTTGTATGCAGTTATACAGATACTGTTTTCATATTGTCTTTATACCACCTTGTCTTTGTACCTCCTTAGTCATATGTTTGCAACGACTTTGCAAAGATGAAACCACTTACCCATTTTATTTTTGGAGGATCCCAGGGGGCTTTTGATTTGGTCGGACTAAATGAGAGAGACAGCATATTAGCAATGGGGAAGAGGTGTGAAGAGGTGTGAGGCATAAGTTTTATAGAATAGCAAATTCACCTGTTTTCTGCCGTCACTGCCCATCATCAGTGATTCTGTAGATTTCCTGAAAGTGGAAGCAAAGTGGAATGATACAAAGGCAGCTCACATGATAAGATAAGATAAGATAAGATAAGATAAGATAAGATAAGTTAAGATAAGATGAAAACGGATAACGCTGCAGCACTGAATAAACCACACAAACACACAGACAAACTTTACCTGGCTCCGGTGTTCACTGACTGATTATTCTCCCTTTGGCTTGGCTCCGCCCACGCTGGCCTGACCCCCAGCAGGAGGAAGAGGCATCGGGAAACAACCAGATGGCAGGCAGCAGGGAAAGGCAAGCTTTCCTCCGAGTCCCTCTGCTTCTCCCACTGCTGCTTGTGATCCAGCTCCCGCTCGGGGCTGACGGGGCTCTCCATGCTGCTGGGGAGGGTGGACGTGCCAAAGGACTCGTACACCGTCACGTTCTGCTGCACCTGCATGGCCTCGCGGGTAGCCATGAACGACTCTAATACCTCTGCGGAGACAAGGACAACCCATGGGAATGCTGCAGTTCCAGATCTTGTTTTGTAGAAGTGTATTTATCTGCCTTGTGAGGATAAAGTACCACATGATTGATATTTTTCGCAGGGATAGTTCAGATTTTTTCACATGAAGTTGTATGAGATCCATCAGTGTCGTTCATCAGCAGTGACTTTTCCCCCACTGAGTCCTGTGAGCGGATTTCTGGCCCAGTTTCAGTGTTGCAGAAAGTAGTTCCGTCTAGTAGCTGGCGTCACATGGATAAAGCCATATGCATTCAAAAGAGTAATCCATTTGCATCAGGAATTCTTGGCTGCAAAAAAGTCTGATCTATCAATCACCTGGTACTACTTTCCCTCCCATTGTATCACTGCACGCACCTTTCTATCAGCTGAAGGAGGAAGGAGGTGGAAGCAGACCCCGTCGCAGCGGTATCCTCCCGCCTCCTTCCTCCTTCCGAGCATGCAAACGCGGTGAAACAGCTGATGATGGTACATGTAGTAATACAAAGGGAGGGAAAATAGTACAGGGTGATTGCGAGGTCAGACCTTTTTGTGGCCAAGAATTCGTGATGCAAATGGTTTACTCTTTTGAACGCATATTGTTTTTGGAGCAAAACGCTTTATCCGTGTGAACCCAGCAACTACACGGAACTACTTTCTGCAACACCGAAACAGGGCCGGAACTCCGCTAACGGGACGCAGTGGGGGAAAAGTCACTGCTGATGAACAACTCTGATGGTGAGGATCTAATACAACTTCATGTCAAAAAATCCAAACTATCTCTCTAACAGTGGAAAAAAAAGGCAGAAGTATAATTACGACTCTCTAACCTGACAGGTACATACGACTGTTGGCAAATGTGTCCTCCTCTGCTACTTCCTCCTGGTTGTGGTTGGCTGTGGGCGTCGGCGGCACCTGCACCTCCCGACTACATTGACCCACGGGCTGATCCTTCCCTGTCGATGTACCCGGTTCTTGTCTGTCTGCATCAGGACTTTGAGGTGATTGCGAACTCTGCAAATTCAAAGATAAACAAGGATCATGTCAGGATCTCATCTCACGCTAAACTGCTGTATAAAGGCTCAGATCTATCAAAAACAGCTGTATGGAAGAGACTGGACGATAGACAAGTTATTTGAGTAATGGTACCTGTTTGGCAGCAGCTTGCACCTGTGAGGTCTTTGGAGAGTTTTTGTGAGCCAGTAGAGTGATTCTGACTTTGTAAACGGTCTCATAGACGTCTAACAGCTTCTCACAGGGGTCATATCTGTCAGGGTAGAGTGAATAATTTGCATAAGCACTCTGCGCTGAAGTGCCGGGCCTGTGCGATAATTCATTCACAGAATCCTACTTTAAAAGGTGGTCATTTCAATTCTAAATGTGGGGTTTCGCACAGTCGCTTTCGTAGCACTGACCTATCTTGCCAACAGGCTTTATCCAGCAGCCCGGTGTGCTTCAGAAGAGCAGCCAGACTGCAGCGACAGACAGTCTGCAGCAAACAGTCACCTGAAGAGCCCCCACTCTCCCATTCTGCTCACACAGCAAGACAAGAATGCTTCACTGGAACAAACTCAGACAGGATCAACTATTGAATACAAGACAATAACTATGGAAATTTAACCCTGGATGTAAATGAATAGTTATTTCAATACTACCACTCTTCTATCAAGTGGATATTTATATGCAGAATTCAGTGCACTCAGAGTACCTTTGCTGAGAGCGTACTCCTCCATCTTCTGCCAGAGGTCGCCTGCAAGTCCTCTGGAGGAGCCGAGTGCCAGTTCCAGTAAAGTCCTGGTTTCCTCACTCAAACTCAGCTCTGCCAGTCTGGAATCCCGGCTGCCCAGCAGTGCCACCTCGGTCAGCCAGGCCATGCTGGAGTCTGCAGTACAAATGACCTTGATACTATCTTGATACTTTTTATGCTTCTCCCAAGTTTATCAATCTAAAAAAAGGCTAACGGTGATAACATTTTTTGTCCACAGACCCTTGAGCTATTTCTCACAATTGCAGTAATATTATTCTTAATATTAGTTTATGCAAGCAGATTGGTTACAAATGAGGATGACATGTGTTTACATTTTGTGCCTGGGAAAGCCTTGAAAACAAGCTGGATGTTTTCCTACCCAGCTGTTCAAAGTCCATTTCCAGACCATTCCTGAGGAGGATATTTGATAGCCAGAACTCTGACGTTTTCTCCTGTGGTGAGGGCGGCAGGCCTTGCAGCATGCCTCCGAGACAGCGGCCCACTGCCAGTGCCACGGACCGCTCCAGGTCCAGCAGCCAAACCCACTTGCACTCCTCTTGTTGCTGCTGGCATGGGTTTTCTTCACTTTTTTCTGTAGGTATACAGACATTGCCAATGCTTAATGTTTAGTTAAACATTACTGAAAAAGCATGTGGTTCTCCTGACCTGAGCAGGGCTTCTGAGCCTCCATCCCAAGCTCTTGCTCCTCCAGAGCTCCTGTCTCTGGCAGCAACCGGTTGAAATTGTTGAGGTCTTCCAACAACGCCAGCAAATGGCTGAGGAGAGGCTGGATCATACCGAGGGGCAGCAGCAGCAGGGAGTACATGACCTGACACAGTAGGCTCCCAGCCACTGAGTTGTACAACACCACTGGGGCGACGGGCGGAGAGGAGAGAGGGAGGTTAGGAGGGCGGATACAAAACAGCCTTTTGGATACAGGTCGACCGCAGACAGGGAGAAAAGGTCGAACTATAAATGTTACAATTCAAAGTATTTGCGACATGCTGTTTGGCCATCCAGACGGTTCTTACTGTGCAGCTTCTTGGTAATTTGTTTGTCTAGGAAACTCTCCTTCAGCAGTTTGGTTGACCTTCTGAGTGTCTCAGCAGCGCAGGGAAGCAGCAGGTAAAGGTGCTCACGAAGCAAAGTCACGCTGGTGTCGTCCTGCAGAACACCGCAGTTTGATTGGCACATCACATGGTTAACATATGTGAGCTGCCAACAGAAAACGTTACTGCGTCGTTACGCGTGGTGTACCTCAGGGCTGGAATGGGTGTAGCAATGGGCCAGCAGATGTTTGTGAAGTCCAGACAGCAGCTGGTGGAAGTGAGAGGGAGGATCAGTCTGCCTCTGACTGTCGCTCGATAAAAGCTTGTCGCTGTTCTTCTCCAGTTCCCCAAATGATCGCTCCTGTATGAACACACAAGAATCCAAGAATATAAACTTCCCTCTAACCTAAATGGATAGTTTGCCAAAAAATAAAAATCAGTCATCATCTCCACAAGCCAGGGCACTTGGTGAATTTCAATATTACACAGAACACAGCTGGAGGCTATAGGATCATAGTTTAGCAAACAATTGAAGTAAGTGGTAATTATAATGAATGAATCCATAAAATTTAGGGGAAACTGAGCCTTGAAAACTCCAGTTGTGTTATGTGTGAGATATTCCTTTAATGGCAAAAATGTGCAGAAAAGAATCCAGATTTTTATGCGACTAGGCAACATGATTTGACAGTGAAATCAATCGACATTTGGCCAAAATTTACAAAGCAAATCATGCAGCCGTGATGAGGTGACACACACACGCTGTTTTCATACCGTGTAGAAGCCGATGCTGAGCAGCAGGGTTCGGAGCAGCACCTCTGCCAAGTGCAGAGGGTCGTAAGCCTCGATTGAGCTGGACGAGGAGGGCGGTCGTGCCGCTGAGGCAGGGGTCAGGGGGGGTCCCAGAGCCGTCACCTCCCCGAAATGGCTGTAACCCAGCAGAGAGGCTACATGGCTCTGGTCCTGGAGGCTACTGAGCACCATGTCTAACTGCAGGCGCTTTGAAAAGACAAGAACGGGATATGTGACAACCACAAACAAAACAGGACATCAGTCTTCATCACACATTGCCTGGCAACACAAAGTCGACATCATCACTTTGACAATCCCACTGTGTGAGAAATCCATCTATCCATCAATCCATGCATTCATCTATCAATCATCAAGCCAACTGGATCCTTGCCATTGTTTAAATGAAACACACAGAGAAGCCAAAAGAGGAAATACTCTACATATTACTGACAATCAATGATTCACAGGGACAAAAATATGTTTCAAACGCTGCGCTGTACTGAACTCTACATACCTGTCCTTTGGAAAGAATGTTTAAGCTCTGCGGGCCCTGAGGAAGGAGGGAGAGGAGCAGCTCTGTTCTTTCCCTCAGAGGAGGCAGCAGCAGGGACGCCCCGATGGACAGAGTGCTCATAACAGCCTGAGGACGATTATATTGAACAAATGATGAAGCACATAACAATCGGAAGTACGCTGCATTTTACGGCTGTTTTCTTGTCTCTCGCGCCAGCAGCAGTTAATCGCATTGAAATACCTGCTGTATGGAGTCTGGCATGTTGGTATCAATGAGCCGGAACAGCAGGTTTCTGAGCGGCCTGCCCTGGGCCCCCAAAACCATGGCGCCGGTGCCCCCGGCATGAGCCAGGGACAAGTGGATGGACAGCAGCTTCATGCACAGCAGAATGAACTGATGGTGGTCCCTGAATGGAAGATGAACACACAACATAATGAATGAAGCAATAATGATCAAACTAATGGCTTGACTGAGTGTGTTGTTAATGCATTGGCAAACCTCTTGGATAGGAATGGGGCGGGGGGCGTGTCGTTCCCAATGCCGTCACAGTAGCTCTCCAGGAAGTTGCGCAGGTAGGTGAAGGTGCTCTCCTCCAAGTCGACACAAAAAGGCCGGTGCCACGCCACCAGTTGTCTGACGACGAGAGGGCCGAAGTGTGTAAACGGAAGAAAGAGCGGTGCAGAGGCTTGGTTTTTACAAAATGAGCCCCTCCCCTCACCTGTCAGTCGGAACCGCAGTCCAAGCCAAGCTGTGAGAGGTACCGGCCGTGATCTGCTGGATGGAGACCCCTTCCAGCCCGAGGACCTTCTTGGGTTTGGTGATGGGTGTGGAGGTGTGGCCTTGCCCACACTGGCCCATGGTGTTGTTGCCCCATGCATACACTTCATTCTCTGCACAGACAAAAAAATAAACCAACAACAAAAAAAAAAATTAGGGGTGTCCCGATACAACTTTTTCACTTCCGATACAATACCGATATTGCAGCCTTGAGTATATCCCACATCAATATTGGATCGGGATACTCCTAACCAAAATAGCACATTTTACCGTGTGACAGAGCCAGACAGTGGCTGTCTCCGCAGGAAATGTCAATGATCTTGGTGATACTCAGGTCCTCTATGAATCTGGGTCTCAGAGAGGTGGTCTCGGAGGAGCCACACCCTAAACACGAGCCGCAGCCCCACGCAAACACCTGAATTAAACACAGACGTATACATCAATTAATGCACTGGCAGGCAGAAAAACAGGCAGTTATTCCCATGTAAAGTTATTTTTGAGTACATTTGCTGCAGGCAGGTGCATAGGAGGAATTTGCACAATGTACACAATGACCTTTCTCTCCTTGCTTTGTAAACTATATAGACAATGTGCTGGACTTCTGGTTTGCCCAACCAGCTTCTTGTGAAATGGAAAAAAACACGTCCGACCTCGGCTCTCACCTGTCCCGCAGAGGTTAGGGCCAGAGACGACTGGCTGCCAGCGCACACTTTCCGGATGATGAATCCGTGCAGGGCCTCTATGACCTTGGGGCGATACACGCGGTTGGTGTCTCCGTGACCTAGTTTACCTGCAAGGATGAGTCATGCCTCAGTATCAGCGTTCGCTCGTGCCAGCTCGACACTCTTTTTCCCTGGTTTCTCTGTTTTGAAAGCGTGATTCCTGCTCTGGGTATACCGTTGTCCCCTCCTCCGAAGGACCACACCGTTCGTCCGTCCTGCGCCACAGCGATGGTGTGCGAGCTGCCGCAGGCCACCTGCCCCACTCCGCTGATGTCCTTCACCAGCGTGGGCATGTTGCGACTCTGGCTGTCGCTGTGACCTGAACGGGGAGAAATGAAGGTCACCGGATCGCGCAATACAGGAGGGATTTCAAATGATCGGCATGTGGAATAAGGCGTGTACCGAGTCTCCCAAAGTCCCCCTCTCCCCAGGTATAAAGCTCTCCGTCGTTGGTTACAGCAGCACTGTGCCTGTAGCCAGCAGACACACAAACAACAACCTGGGAGAAATACGTTATCATTAAATCAGGAGAGAAAGCTTTTTTATTACGAATCTTCAAGCAAATATCTCTACAAAACGTCTTACTTTGCCTAGCAGCGGTCCTTGTATGATTTTGGGGTATTTTTGTGTGGCACTGTTGCCATGGCCCAGTTTCCCATATTCTCCGTCACCCCAGCTAAACACCTGAAAAGAGGTATTTAGATGACGACAAATGAATGAGCAATTAACCCAATTTATCGTTTGAAGCTCCGATTCTAACGTCCTACCTCCCCCTCGATTGTGATGGCCAGCGTGTGGCCGTCAGAGCCCTTGGAGGACGACACCTTCTTCATGTTCCTGTGCGGCTCCAGCACCAGCTTCTTGGGCATGGACTGGTTGTTGGAGTCGCCAAGACCCAGGCGGCCGTAGCTGCCCTTGCCGCACGCTTTCACCGAGCCGTCGGCAGACACCGAGAAGGTGCAGTACTGGCCCGCCTCGATCTTAAAAAGAAGGGATGAGATGCAAACATGAGGGATTTTTCAATATAAAGAGCTACAACAGACTTGTCACGACTTGGATCTGGTTTGAGAGAAGGAAAGAACAAAGGAGTAATGTGGCAAATGGACAAATTGTTGAGAAAGTCTGTGATAAATGGATTATTCAGATTAGAGGTACTAGGTTACACCGTAATACACTCACTGGCCGGTCCATTAGATACTTTTGCTCTGTAATCCAATACAACAGCTTCTTTGATTGAGACTGTCAGAGAGGTGTTAGCTTAATTACATGCAGGGGGGACATGCAGCCTTGAGTATTGGCCAATACCGATATGATACGATATCAGCACGAATCAAACATACTTTTATTACTTATTTTGTAGTATGGAATGCTAGAAAAGGCTTGATCAAGTGATATTCCTCAAACAGAACAATAGTCGGCAACAGTAGGTATGAGAAAAACTGACCCATTTACTATTAACCAATGGGTTACATTAATTTTAACCTTAAATTATAGAATATCTGAGATTTTAGATGCAGGCCGCTATAATCTGATCCGATATTTTTTTGCTGATATCGGATATCAATATCGGATTGGGACACGTTTGTATGTGAGGTTATAATGGCGTTATACAAAAGGCCTCTTCATCTGTATGAGATCTGAGCTTTTATAGCATATTCTAATCTCCACTCTTATAAAATGTGGTGCCTGTGCTCAATGTGAGTCTGATCTTTACGTGCGGTCGTACCATTTGCGCATCACTGAAGCCCTGCGTCAGTTTCGGCAGCAGGATTTTCTCCAGCGTTCCCTCGGCCAGCTGATGGCTGCTGTTGCTGCCCCACACGTACACCATGACCGTGTCGCTGTCCGAGCCGGGGGCGGCGGCGTCCGTGCTGCAGGAGCACAGGCAGAAGGACGCCAGGTTGCAGATCTGTCAATACAGGGGGAGAAAAAGGACGGCACGTTCAATTCCTGCAGGACAGCGGTGACTGGAAGCGGCAGTGGTGCGGGGAAGAGCCGCCGTTACCTCCTCGAACAGGAGGAGAGCCGCCTGGGAGAGTCGACACAGTCCGTCTGCATCCTTCTTCAGCACCTGAGTGTTCACCGAGTCCCCGCGGAATCCCTGGAGGAGACAAAGGATGCGTGTTTACCCATCAACAACATTCCGACACAGAAACTCGCTGTGCAAAAGTCGTGCAAATCGGCTTTACTGCGCTCCTTGATGGCAGCTTACTTGTGCTCCATATTCCTATACCAGAAATATCAGAGCAGGAGCAGCCTCTCTCCTGCCAAAAATAGTAACATGTCACAGCGCAATCACGAAAAGCGAAGTTACGAAAGTCGTAGCATGACACAAATCACATTTGCTCCCCGCATCATGATATGTACGGCGTCATGAGGTGGCACTCATTGGCACATTAATAATTTAAAGCTGATTAGCCTGCTAAAGGATGACTCAATATGCATATCTCAAGAGGACAGGAAGACTGACTCAACGTTAATCCTTATCTGCACGTTAATACATCACTCTCAGCTTCAAATGAGAGTCTCCAATTAAAGATAAATAAATAAATAACAGGCCCAGTCGACTGCTGGGATGGCAGAGACACTTTAGTTCGTAGACGTGACTCATTTAATCAGTGCGGATCTTGTATGAAAGCTGGCTCATATGATGCGATGAAGAAAAACTACCGCTGCCGGGAAATGGCACTCAGCCAGAGCAGAACATCCACAAAATGGCAGAACAAACGCTGATCTGGATCCCTCAGACGCACTATTTCTATATTTTCTTATTTGTGTGAGGAAGCCCAGGTCACGGTCTAAGTGAGCAGTATTTCACACCTGAGGTTTTGTGAAATGATGCCAGTTATCTTGCCATTGTGTGTGTTTGTGTGCCACACACACACACACACACACACACACAGTTATTCAGCTTGTTGGAGCATTTTGCACATCCTACCGATATCGTCCTGCTGGATTGCCGATGTATGTAGGGGTGTCATGATACAACTTTTTCACTTCCAATACAATACCGATATTGCAGTCTTGAATATTGATATCAGCACAAATCATACATAATTTTATTTTTTGTAGTATGGAATGTTAGAAAAGGCTTGATCAAGTGATATTACTCAAACAGAGAAAAAGAGTCAGCAACAGCAGGTATGAAAAAAAACGGACCCATTTATCATTAATCAATGGCTTACCGGTACATACATTTTAACCTTAAACATAAGTAGAAGTGCTGGAGCCGAGTCTGGAATGGACTGCTTGCATCGGACTGCTTGTATCCGAGATTTAGATGCAGGCTGATATAATCCGCTAATATTGGACCGATATCTGATATCAATATCGGATCGGGACGCCGATAGTTATAAGCCAATAATGCTGACATGCCGATATCATCATACATCGCTCACACAAAAATGAAGATAATGCCTGTGCTGTTCACATACCGAGTATTGCCTCATTTGGAGAAGGGTTTGGTGGATGACATCGAAGCCCACGCCGGCGGGCTGCTGCTGCGAGCTCAGCGAGGAGGAAGACAAGACAGAGGAAGAGGAGCAGGAGGACATGGAAGCCGCCAAGGCCACCTCCACCCACTCCAGGAGGAACTTGAGCGAGCCCCTCTGCATGGCCAGGCCCAGCAGCAGCTCCAGCGCCAGCCTCCGCCCGGTCACGTCGGCGCCGCCGCTCCCGCTGCTCACCGACGTCTTCTTCAGGAAGTCGGCCACCTGCGCCAGGCAGTCCAGCCCCACCGATGGGATCTTGTTCTCGTTGGCCAGGGAGAGGGGCGGCAGGGAGGTGAGGACCGAGGACGCCGTGGCGAGCACGTCGTTGCAGAGCACCGACTCGGGGTGCACTGAGGCGGCGTACCTCCAGTTCTGCTGCAGGAGCGAGAAGAGCAGACTCAAGCCTGTCCTCACGCCCATCTCTATCAGGACGTCCGTGCCCGACTTGACTTTGGACGATCCCCCCGGCAGGCAGGGCTCCGAGGCCAGCTCGAGCTGCCCGCATTCCGTGCCGCTGTCCGTGGACTGGGAGGGCAGCTGCACGCGGAACTTGTCATGGTATTTGGTGTGAAGCGCGTAGTAGATCCTCTGCAGCACCACCAGCCTGTGGTGGAGGCCCAGGGTGTAGCAGGTCTGCGTGAGCATGCGGCGGGCCAGCCATCGCTGGCTGTGCAGCAGGGACGACAGGTACTCCTCCCTCTCCGCCGAGGCGCAGGACTCGCACTCGAAGTCCGGCAGGCGCGGGCCGACAAGCTCCTGCACGGGCTGGGCCAGCGTCACCACCTCCTTGTTGTGAAGGAGCTTGCCGTAGAGCACGGCGGCGCCATGCCTCGTGGCCGTCTGCACGCTGTCCTCGGACGCCCAGGAGCTATTGAAGTGCTCCTGCCACTTCAGCAACACATGGGTCTGACAAGGCACCATGTCTGAGCATTATCTACGCTCGGGTGCGCACCTGAAACACCAAGATGAGACGTTCAAATGAGCTAAGGAGGTCCCGCGTATTGGCGGATTCACACCTATCACTCCCTCACACTGGATTAGCATAATGAAATGGCGCTTTCATCTTGGTCATCGGTTTACAGGCGGAAAGCCAACGTCGTGGTGCCAAGAAAATTCAGTGTGAAGGTGTCAGGTTTCTCCTCGGAGCTGGCAGCTTTCCAAAATACTGTATATCCGGAGTGGTGCCGTCAGCCCCCCCTCGTAGGTATTATTGAAATAGGTCAGCTCACCCTACGATTACAGCAGGACAACAAGACAACTATTGAGAGGACTTGAGTGCATTTAGGATTATTCTTATCGGAGCATATGACAGATGTAGCGGTGCTGTTGTTTGATGTTTTTTGCCATTTAAATTAATTTCAGGGACTCTGGAGATGGTGATTTAGTTGCCACTCATTCATACTTCTTTATATTTGATCGTCTTTGTCTCGATCACATGACGCTTCCAGGTCACGCAAGACCTCTGGGATCCGTCCGCTCTGCTTTGAATTCTGCCGTCTCTCACACTGCGTTTCTATCCGTCGACGCGAAAGCTTCTTACCACGGCGCGGAGCAATATCAGTTTGCACGATATTAATCACATGGAAGCAGCAAATTCAGCATTTCTACGCCGGGGCCTGTCGAAGCATCGCACCAACAATGAGCCGGTCAGAGGCCCCGTTTCCTCACATCTCGGCTCCTCTGCGGGTCCAAAGCTCCACAACAGGCCCCGGCTTGTGTGAGAGAATGCTGCTTACAGGCTGCTGAAACATGTGCGCATGCCTCTTTGACCGCAGTTCACGGCCGCAGGAACCTCATCTCCTTCTGCCGTGCCCGAGGCCTGCCAGGCTATATGGTTTCCACTCTGGGACAAAAATAACGGCAAGCATTGATATAGTAAGGCGCAAAACCGCCGCACGACCCACCAGTGACTCCTCTGGAGTTTGGTTTTTTCTGTCAGAATAAAGTTTATAAACGAACGCGAATGTAATTGTAGCAAACGCCGACCCTGAGCCGTCCTGCGATGTGTATTTTTAACAACCGATTGAGCGACGGATCTAAGCGGGCTGCCAGTAAACTAGTTGGGTGGGCTCATCAACAAGCCAAACGATAAAAATAACATCCATCCAAAAAACATATCAGTGACTTTCTGAATACATGCAGCATCATGTCGGTGACATAAGGGGCCCCGGCTGTGAAATCCAAGTATGTGAGCGTCTGATATTCCAGTCGGTCTACTTTTATTTCCTACATGTGAAGAAAATAGACGGTTGCACAAGGCTTTTTTTTTTTTTTTTGCTGGATCATGCCAGCGGAGACGGCCTTTCTTCCAGTTTTCGATTCATCTCCGGGTCGTTTTCTGGGATCAATCAGCTGCAGCGACGTTCAACATGTGGCGATAATTAAATTCCTCTGTTGATTGGGATTTTAAGTGTGTATTTATCTACAGATCGGACACACACACACCTGATTCTGACTTTACATGTTGACTGAGGCCGCCCGATTCGAGGT
>CAESWR010000161.1:134922-152387 GCA_903171835.1 Mullus surmuletus | reverse complement strand
AAAAAAGCAAAAAAAAAAGGAGGAAAAATGTTGATAAAATGGCGAGAGGCGTCTCCCGACTCGGCCGCCGGCCTGATGCGCTGGCGGAAAGGGAAGATGTGAGAGCAAATAAGGCACGAGCCGAGGTGGAGGGACGGAAGATATGATGACCCCCGTGTGCCAGGAATGTCTGCAGTGCACAAGCTGTGCTGCTGGAAAGCGCAGGGATCAGGTTCCCCGTGTCAGCTGCTGCGCTCGCCTGCTCCCGGGTCCGACGTGCCGCGATATCCGCTTATTGGGGAGGTAGGACCGGACGGGAACAAGGAGAGCCGACGCCGAACCGACACTGGCGCATTTGGAGGTCAGAGAGCCACGAAGATGCTGCAAGTTGGTGATTTGATCAAAAAAGTAGCAAAAAGTAGAAAGCGGGCGAGACTGGTCGCTAACGCTAACTCACTAGCACCAGTACGCTTAGTCTTGTAATACTACTTTGAACCACAGGGGCTGATAGTGAGTCGCTCTGCTGCCCACGGTTGAGAGGGTGAAGAAGCAGATATTTTATGTGGCAAAATAGTTCAAAAATTCAAAGCAGAAGGATAAAAGAGTTAGACAGAAACCACTTTTTTTGGTGTTAGCTTTGGTTTTCCAGCAGCAACTCGCCAGAAGTTAGCTAGCTTTGCAGCTAAAACTCAATGGGAGTGCAGCGAGCTAGGCTAATTATGCGCAGCAGCTAGTGTTAGCAAAGTAAGTTGTTAAATCTCAACTGGTTTCCTACGAACAAAACAAGTGCGTAGTACTCCTTATATGTAGTTTTTGATTTAACAAGACGAATTTTCAGTTTTTAGACTAAGCACTGCTAACCAGTGTACAAAAACCCTCCCAGAGAAAACACTAGTGTTAAGGTAACCAGACGGGGGACACTCCCCATTTCGGGTGACATGACCCCAGATTTCAGCATTTTATCATTGAGGACAAAAATGTTGCGTTTTATCTAGAACAACGGTTATTATGGTAGCAGGGTAGAAAGCATGTTGCGCACAGACAACACTTATTACGGTAGCCGGGTAGGAACCAGAAAGTCTGAGGGAGACAAGGACAGCAGTTATTACGGTAGTCAGTCACACACCGCCTTTAGAGGAGAAGAAAAGCAGAGCGTGCCCGTCACAGTTACGGTTCGTAACTTTCCCAGTTTCTTCATTTCATCTTTACAACTTTTAATTCATTTTTATCTACGACCTGCAAATGTCCCCGGATTTCATTTCAGAAATCTGGTACAATTTACAGTATGCTAGTGTTGCCTAAAAGTCATGTTGTGATGTGAGGATTTTGTGAGATGCTAACCAGGGTACCAAGACCTTCTCAGAGAACACACTAAGGTGACATTGCACGTCAGCTTAGATTCATCCCCACCCCCCCGAAAACAGCGGGCAGCATCCCTGGTGATTTCGGGTACAGTCGGTGACCGGGTATTTTGTGTCTGGTTTTGTCCCGCCGCATTCACCGCCTGACACACGATAGCCACTTCAATAGTATCATTCACCCGCTCGTAGCCGTCCTCCAAACACATGTAGAATCACCCACACCTTATTTTTCCACAGTTGCTGTTCGGTTCCCAGACACACTGTGACACATGGCGTGAAATGGTGAGGGGGTGGGGGGGTGGGGGGTTGTATCATACCAAAAGGACTGCATTATGCCCTATGAAAGGGGCCACATATGGTGTCTAAATCCTCGTGTAGACAAAATAGACACTGACTCATCACATTGATTCACACGGGGGAAGCCTGACAGTTTATAAGACGTTTCGGCAGCAAGAGCTGGAAAAAAAAAAAGAAGGAAATTTATCCCCACGACCCGATCCCTCCGTTTGTGATACATTACACCGGGCTTCCTCACCTCCCATCCTCTCCTCCTGCTTCCATCCATCCGCCCCCGTGACTCACGGTGGTTTGAGTGACTGATCACCCCCCCCCACCCACCCTCACTGTAATGAATGATGACCTCGCGGTAACCCTCATCAGCATTAAATCACAGCAGAGCCTAATTGTGCTCGTGCCGGACAGAGCGAAGGATCCGTATATTCGTGTAGGTGTGTGAGCGAGTGCTTCCATCTGCGACGACTCGGCGGCCCTTCCTCTTTTCACATCCTCCCAGCGGGTCAGCGCAGCGAGACGCGCCGACCTCCTCGACTCGGCGGCCCGTCAGCGTGAGGGTCTAACAGAAACAGAGCGCTCTCTCGAGGTAGCAGCTTTGGTAACAGAGGGTTATATTTGTCTTTAACACATGTGGGTCATGGAGGCCCTACTGTGCAGACACTAAGGGGGAAGGTTGCTCAGGGATATTTAAAGGGTTTTACAGCGCCGACTGGCTATGCGAAGTTCATGTTTCGTCTGTTGCGTGTTTTTTTTCCACCCCCCCCGGGTCGGCGGGTTGCTTCATGGACGCACAAAAACAAACAAGATTCTCCACCGCGTGACCAAGCGTGGATTTATGGACGCACATCTGAATCGGCTTTGGAGAGGTGGCAGCTAATGAAACGCAGGCAGGGTTTATGTCATTGCCAGGTGGATTCAATCAGCTGTCAAACGTGCTGACTTGCATTTGCTAAGGAAGTCAGCCCCCCCCTTCCCGCCTGTCCAGTCCACCAATCACATCTTTGCGGAAAACTTTATTGGTGCCCAGAAGGCAAAAGATGC
Source organism: Mullus surmuletus (assembly GCA_903171835.1). Lineage (NCBI taxonomy): Eukaryota > Metazoa > Chordata > Actinopteri > Syngnathiformes > Mullidae > Mullus > Mullus surmuletus. The sequence continues at coordinate 149,712 of CAESWR010000161.1, read as the reverse complement.
TTTGAGAATGAGTTTATTTTCTCAGAGTGGAGCCACAGTTTTTTTTGTTTTTTTCATTTTTACAGTGTTTTATACAACGCGGCGACACTTTGAATATAGCTCACTGTAGTTTAATTACAAAAACTGCTGGGATGGTGGAAGTAGCAGCAAGTAAATCCCTGCAAGACAATCAAACACAGATTTATAGATAGATATGATGAGTCCAAATGGCAGCGCTGTTTTCATCCACCAATGTGACTTGTCGCCGCACGCAGCAATGACCTTTGCGTCGTCTGCAGGAAAGTTGGCAGTGGGATCGCCGGCATGTATGGGGGCCGGCGTCGGCTGCAGCAGCTGCCGAAAACGCAGCACCGAGGACAGACAGATGGTAACGGCCCCCCGGCAGCCGCGTGTTACAGGACACGAAGAAAGAATCCGTATCTGTCATTCATCAGCGGCTCATTAAGGCATCAGGCTGACGATCATTTGCATGACTGTGATCACTGACTACGTTTACATGCAGTCAATATTCGGGTTTAGGCACATATTCCGGTTACTGAAACGTTCTGAATAACCCGTTTCCCGTTACTCCTGTATACATGGTCATTGTAATCAATTGGGATTTCCCGATCCAACCAGCAGCGCATGGAGAATGTCTCGTACAAACTCCGCTTGGCGTAACTTTCCGCCCCCCTTTTTGTGGATCTGTCTATCCTGGTACTTTCTATCGTCTCCAAATGCCAGGATGTTTGTGTCTTTCATCACACTTATGAAGTGATTGGTTTCCTCCTCACTCCAAAAGTGTGGCGTGCTGTTGTTTTTTGCTTTCGGCCATGTTTCCAAGTAGTTCCTGGACTCCAAAGACCAAGATTCCTTGCGAACAGAAAATGCATGGAACACAAATTCATGTTCCGTTTGAAGGGGAGATCTTTATTGGCGTATACATTCAGGTTAGAAGAGTAACCCAGGGGTAATATTTGTGTTTTTAAATACTGGAATATGAGCATATCCTGGTTATTCAAACAGGTTATTGGTGTTTACATGGCCGCACGCAACTGGGTTATAGCTAATATTCCAGTTGGAAAAGCCATATTTGACTGCATTTAAACGTAGCCACTGATAAGCCTTTGAATGAACTTGCATTGCTGCTTTTCACACAGCTATTATGAATCAAAAAGCAGAAACAAGTGTAATTCCATAACGTGATGCGCTGCTACTCTTTGGCCTCTAATGCTTTAACAACCCGGCCGCCACGGACTGGAAAAAGATTTTGTCGAATTCAACTTTCTCCCCGCAGAGTATTCCCTCGCTACTATTTTGACCGGCCACTTCCTGTGGTCGCAGAAGATTTCCTGCCTCTGTCAACAACCCACATTGCATCGCAGTTTGGAGGAATTGAATGAATCTTCCCCGGCCCCGCTTTAATTTCCCAAAGTATGAGCCCCGCTGCGAAGCTCTTTTCCTCTCAAACAGTTCAAACAAAGACATGTCAAACACCAGCTTGGAGTTTTTGTGTGTGTGTAGCTCCAACACTGACCCATGTGGGAGCAAACAGCCTGTGTAAGCACTGAAAACTAGCAGCCCCCCGATGCTGTGAGACCATGAACGTGGGCCACAGTGTCCCATTTCACAGATTTTTACGATGTCATCAAACCGCCTTTTATTGTCTAGGCCCCCAGATATCCTTATTAACTTGACGTATGGTTATGACACTCGGCTGAGTTAATGAGTCAACATTGCCATCACCTTTTATGCTCATTATGCTCTATTAAAGTAGATTTTAATGGGTAAAAGCGCGTTATTTATTTTCCCCTGGATTACTGCAGCGACTTTGATCTGCCTCACTGAAAATCTCAGCGTCTGTCTTTGCAATATGCTGATGCTAAGTTCAAGGGGAGCAAACAGAGAAATGATGGGGGAAAGCGGGGAAAAAGTCCTTGTGGGCAGGTTGCCATTAGATGTATAGTTTGAGGTAGTAGTTTTTAGTTTACCTTTTGAGTATTTTGAACAGTGGGTTTGATGCCACCTGGCCAAGGCGGAGCTGCATCACTACAAAAATAAGCTTGTACTACAAAAGCGGGACTTCAGGGGCAGTTTTTTCTTTGGTGTGGGCTTAATAACTGTGCAGATGTTTAACACCACGGGCTACGCGGAGTGCTAAAGGCGAGGGAAAACCCAGCAAAGGCCCTTTTAAAGATGGTAGATGATCATAAACTGGGCCTTCTTTCATCAGTTAGACATATCTAACAGCTTTATTTTATGATTTCACTGACAGATGTGTACTTTTAATCCTGCAAAAAATAATAACCTGAAGCCATTTTATGGACGGAGAGCACCTTTGAGTCTGAACAGAGAAGCACACATAGTTGGAAAGATTTGTACGCTTCACACACATTTCCCTCCTTTATTTTCTTTTTTTTTAATTCCACATTATGAATCTTTTTACATCTCGGTGACCTGCCACAGAGCCACAGATTCCTACATCCTGCCAGAAAATGACAGTGCATGCCAGAACGCTCAAGGGAGCTGATGAGTTTGCGATATATGTATGTGTGTGAGTGTGTGTGTGTGCTGTATATTGAGCTGTTTGTTGTTTGGAGTCAAGGTCAGGATGCCTCTTCCCACTGGTTTCTCAGCACGGTCAAAGATCTCCAGCGACGCTGTGAGAAAATTCTTCAACACAGGATGTCTGCAATGTCCACTGGACGCTTCGATAAGTGTTTTTAGCCGTGTGCAGACGGTCGCATTAACTGTCCTCTCGGGTGTTTATAAAGGGCGCCACAATACCAACGGGTTCATTTCTGTCGAGTCTGACATGATGTCACCTGCAAACGATGAAGTCTTGCTTAATTTGAATTGTACGCATGTGTGGGCAAGAGCACGGGGCTGTATTTATTATTCTGTTTTTGCTTTTTGAGACTCCCCCTAGAAATGTTAATACTATACTACCTGAGCTTGTTTTGGAGAAGAGGGTCAGATCTGACACACTAAGCTGCTTTATGGACACATCTGCACACACAGGTGTTTTTACGAGACCACGGAATACACCTCTGGGAGGCTCCTTTTACGTGCTGAGTAGTCAAACCAGTTTAGTTGGTGATGTGTTCTCAGAGGGACTCTGTTGCCTCTTCAGAAATGTGCTTACAGCCACATCTGGAACCACCAGGGAGGAAAGTGTCTGCAAAAAATAAAAGGATAGCTTCCTCAAATCCTAGTTTCAACACAGATGGACAGTTTTGCGGGGTTGTTGCTTCTCGAAAGTATAGAAGTTTAATGTGTGTGTATTGGATTTGCGAGCTGTCACGCGAGCCTGGCGATGCACCCAACTGTGGCAAGATTTATAACAGGACATCTGCATTAGCTGGCGTGCAGATCAGACGTGATTGCAGGAAGACTGTGATTTAAGCAAGAGACGAAGAGTCGGCAAGGAAATGATCACGTTGTCAACAACTGTGACTCCTGCAAACTAAATCTTAATTTCCTTCATGCAATGAGGAGTTTTACAAAGAATGACAAAAAAATTCCAAAACTCAAAGACTTGGAACCATAAACTCTCTACTCCGTTATCCTCTGGTGACCTTATGTTGTGAAATGTATTGTAAATGTCCATTAGTATTCATGCATTGACTGTATTTATTGCCGACTTTACTACAATAGTTACTTCGATTCAATTAAAATAACCACCCTAAACTTCGCGGCTACACGGCTGTTCCTCATGTGGAGCATTAATTGGAGCGCCATGTCTTCATTGCTGTTAACACATCTTTTCCCCCCTGTGAGATTTGTTGGATAAAACCCACAAACCGGCTTTTGGCAGAAACATAAAAATCGAGCTTTGTTCAATAATTCAGAGGGCGCATAAAAGAGCTACTTTCCAAAGGTCACAATCCATCATGCGGTTGTACTGCGAAAAAACTCCACCTATTTAACTTTTTCATTTAATTTGTCTGGTAATTTACATTTTGTGTTGATTATACCGATCTGTATATGGTAATGTCTTGCCCATGAACTGGAATAGTGAAATAAATAGCTTCTGTCAGCTTGCTGAGTAAACGCTGAGTTATTTACCATTTCAATCTGTAGCAGAACAGGCCGGTCCCAGCAGTGATGTTAACTAGGCTGTGCAGGAGAGGACATAAAATTGTAAGGGGGGCTGCAGCACTAACACAGCAGGTGAATCTATCAACAGATGGCTGTACCCAGGATGGTGATAAATGTGGCGTGTGTGTGTGTTTACTTTGAGAATATTCAAGCAGAACCCAGGATCCATGTGAACGCCACGGTTATTCCCGCTAATATTGGTGCGAAATGATCCCACACAGGAAGAATCCTTTCAGCCTGATCGCTTTCACTGCTGGCGAAGCAAAGGGCGCTTCCCGCTCTCCAAGTTCTGCAGCGACGTAGTGGAGATGCACACCAGATAATGAGTAGGTTTCTGCCAACGTGATCCAAAAAACAAGGGTTTTTTTTTTTTTTTTTTTGGGAGGAATGCAGCAGGGCGAGCATGTTTGCGCATGCACACGCAATCAGGACACGCTTGCCTGGACCCGAGCGCACGAAAGCAGAGGTTTTCGGGGATCAGCGGCTGCACTTGCTGGGCCGCATCTGGTCCTCATCTGGGCCTGCGGGTCGCTTGGACCTCCACCAAGCCAAGCTGAGCCAGAGCCACCGATATCATGGCAGCGCTCAGAGCCGATAGCAGCCGCCTCTCTTGGTAGCGGCATATGTCAGTGAGTGATGCAGAGTTTAAACATGATATTACGCATATGGAAGCAATATGTGACGGCCGGCTGGCTGCGTACACACTGCTGCTGAGTGGGGTTACCTTTGAAGGTTTTAAAACCAGTGAAGGATTTTCTGTTTGAAATAGTACACACTTGATGATCATGTTTGAACTCATGCAAATACTCACACTCAAGACTTAGCAATAATTTGAGTAATGAATGAAGAGTCACATTCATCAAAGTGATAAATCTGGCAGCGCGGAGTATCAACACAACCTGTTGCTGGAGTCATTAAGAATAATTGGCAACCTTGTGATGTCTCTCTGACTTTGACGACGCTGCTGCCGACATGCGCTAACAACGGTCTTTCCAAAGATCATAACTTGAAACACACACAAAAAAAGGAAGTTACATTTGTTTCACCCAAACAATGAAAGCACATGGCGGGGCTGCGAGATATCAGGATTCAGTTTGGTGTTCAAGTTAAGAAGGTCGAGAGTTCAAAGAGACAGAGAGACAAAATATCCCACAGAGAGCGAACAACATGCGAGCCAACAGACGTAGGCGAGTGACACAAGAAATAGATTAAACAGATAAGAGCTTTGGCTTGTGGTCTTGTTATCTGCTTTATGAATTCCTCCCCCCACAGCTCCACGCGGCGGCTCACACACTCTCTCGCAGCTCCATCTGCCTCGAACCCCGTAACGCTCCCTGACTGTTTTTAACTGCGAAATTCCACGAAAAAAGTCTGGTCCACCGAAAAAAAGTTTTCCCATAGTTGTACGCGGCCACGCATTCTTTTTAAAGTTTTTCTAAAGAGGGACGACGTGCGGTTCTCAAACAACAAGAAAACCGAATAAAGTGACATTTGAGAAACAGGAACGTGTCATTTCCAAAATAATGCACCGGCTCTGCAGCCAATCGCTGTTATGAGCTATTTAGGAGGGACGTGGTTGCCATTAAGCCGACGCCGTGAAGGGTGAAAATGAACAGGCTTGTTGCTGCCACATTTTTTACACGTGTGAGACTGCGGCAGTTGCGGTGTTTGTTGTAATTACACCCAATCGTACCAACGCATTCCTCACTCGCTTTAAAACTCTCGCTGAATATTTTGGGTCTGTTTTTTTTTTTATTTCGCCCGCCTTAGGTAAGCGCTGCTGTGATGGATGCGTCCCACGGCAGTCCCCAGCGCAGCGGAGGAGGAGGTGGTGGTGGTCCGGCCGGCGTGGACGCCCAGAAGCCGGGGCGGCAGAACGTGGTGCGCTGCGGCTGGCTCAGGAAGCAAGGGGGCTTCGTCAAGACTTGGCACAGTCGCTGGTTTGTGCTGCGAGGGGACCAGCTGTTCTACTACAAGGACGAGGAGGAGACCAAGGCCTTGGTGAGTCTAGAAGCTCTGTGGCGCCCAGTCAGCAACCAACTAAAGGTCAAAATTTTCTACATCAGCCGACCGGCACGACGAGTTACTAGCATTGAGTCTTGATTTTGTAGCCATTCTGGTAGCTTTGGTCGCATTGATGGGGTTCCGTGTGGTCACTAATTTCGACCAATGTGAACTGTCTCCGGGGTCCCCTTCCAAAACCCTCGGGAGGCCTCTGCCTACGAGTGCTACAGTGGCGGCTGCAGGTCTTTCAAAGAGCGGAAGATCATTATCGACCTACATCACAAAAGTTGTGCATTTATTTATACGTAAATTCTGCCCACCATACTGTGTAAGAGATGAACGATGGAAATGGTCAAGCAAGCGTCCAGGCCAGCCGAGGCTCCGCCCACTTCTCCATTCACCCCCAGAGACAGTGGCCGTCCGGGGCGGGTCAAAATCATGGCATTTATCCAATGAGCGTTGAGTTTTGAGTCAATGAAAAAACTGTTCCATGCAGTGCCAGTGAGGTAAACAGACGTTCGGCTTCTACAGGCAAATGCATTGACGATACGGGAATGTATCGTCAATGCATTTGTAGTCAATGAAATGTCAACACGGCAGTACATATATGACTATTTAATTTTTGACATTTGAGAGGCAGTCTTAGAAAAATTGCCTCTGCCATATGTTATAAATCTCTGTATGTGAAAATCAGTGATCTTTGATTCTCTAAATGGCTGCAAATCCAAATAAAGCCATACTTGATTTTTATTAGCTTGGGACCCAGACATCAAGATGAGCTTTTAGCATGTTTTGATCCAAAAGAATGTGTTTGGGATTGGTGCCTATGGTTGCTACACAAAGCTAATTGTACTTTATAGCTTTCACCCGACTTTTGGATTCCATCTGGGATCCTCGCACACCGTCGGACATGCCCAGACAATCTGGAGCTCAGCACTATCTGTACTCTCACAGGGTAGAAGGTAAACAGTGTGTACCGTCAGCCACAACTCACATTGGGGATTCCCTCGCAGACAGTCGGGACTCCCACGTGGGCTTTTATACGAGTTATCCGGTGCATCTCCGGCCCCTACATGTTACCCAACACACTTATGTAAGTCATGATCAACTGACAAAAGGGTTTTGTGCTCATGCAGTGTGATGAAAAAAAATATACACATATAAAAGTGTTGCTAGAAGTTGTGTGCATAATTGTGTGGAAGTTCTCTAAAGCTGAACAAGTCGAAACTTTTACCGCAGTTTTTAATCAACAATCCAATGAATATAAAATCGGCCCTCTGTGCTTTGGTAAACAAAACCGCCATCTGTGCTTCACCTCATCTAATTTATTCTAAACATGTTCCAACGAGTTTGAAATATATGACAAAACGTTTAGTCTAAAACGTCACACTGAAATGAATGAAACTTGAAATTTAGTTCATTCCCAACGTAGCGACAGAAACCTGGGGTCTGCGTCTGGCCGCCAAACAAGATAATGATCAGACTCGGATCCGGACGAGTTGTCAGTGTTTGTAAGTCGGCTTGAACTTCTGTTGTGCTTGTTTTCACCAAAGCAAAGGCCCTGCAGGATGCAGACAATGAAGCCATCTCTTTAGTTACTGTAACCAGGCAGCGTCTCTTGCTGAGCATTTGAAGAGCGAACAAAGAGGCAGCCACACAGACTCTGGATCCTCATTACAAAGCAAAATCACAGAGATGCAGAGGGGAAGGAATATGTAATTGATTCCACAAGCTCAATAATGCTCAGCTTGTTTAACAGAAACTAATGGGAAATGGAACTTCTTGAGAAACGTCTCGTCACGGATTTACAGAATCGCATTAATTCACATTTTAGATCGGCCGCGTGTTCTCGCTCGGAGCCCATTAAACAGGCTCACTATTGGATGTGCATTGTTCTTTAGGATGCTGTCAGTAACACCTGTTTCAGCCCTGATGCATCGACACTGTCGGAGGTCTGCTTGGGTTTAATCCCCCCTGAAAGTTACGTGACCTTGGTTGTCCCCGTAACAATAATCATACATAATTGGAATGTCTGATATTCAAAAAATTCCATTTTTAAAAGGAATCTCCCTCATTCACCAACCTCTAGCTAATAGAATTCTGATGCTTTTTGCTGTTGTTTGTCCAAAAATTACAAAATAAGACTGCTTTTCGGAAAAACTGACCTTCAGATTAATCAACTGAAGACTGTTTATGTGAGTTTTAGAGGGATTTTGAACCCAATAGAGCTTGGTTCAGTATTCATGTTAAGGCAAACAAGGCTAAATCAATTGACAAGAGCATTGATAAAGACATATACATAGTGTATATTCTGAAGCTGCTCCTTTTTCTTTTCTTTTCTTTTTATCCAAGGCTAAAAATGGGACCAGGGTCCAATTTCATGCTGTTTCATATGCAAATATGGAATAGTATAACAATAAAGATCAGGAATTAGTACAAGAATCAAGAATAACAATGTATTGACCCGACGTTTCCGGTGGTAAAAGTCCCTTGGTTATTTCAGAAAGAGCTTGTCTTCGGCGGAAAAACAAAGACACAGCGTTTTCCTAATATCTATTCCACCCAAACAATATCCTCTTTTTCCAGGGGAAACTTGAACACAATTGAAATCTTCATTCGGCTCATCAACCCACACTTCTCTGTCTGGCTGATTTCCCAGCAGCCTCAGCTCAGCCAAACCCAAACCACATCAGCAGCAGAAGCCTCAGAGGGGCGAGAGCTCCAGACCTGAAGGTGGGCCGCTGTCCAGGCGTGGAGGGAGGAGAGGATTCCTCAAAGCTTTTTTTGCGGCTACCTTCTGCCCCAAAGCAGCGGTGTCAGATCGGTTTTGCTCGAGCTTCTCCTGCTGTGAATATCCGGCGGAGGAAACATGCAAATGTGGAGCAGGGCTTCGCAATAAATCGCAGAAATTGACAGGAAACGATTTGTTATCCTTTGAAATGTTTTTCCATCTATATTTATCCAACTCCGAATGTTATTCATTATTGTCCGATTCGGTTTACCTGAAGAGGACTTTGTAGTTCCATGCTTTACAACTTTCCATTCTTGCCCTAGTTCTGAAACCACGCCAACATAAATTTCAAATACCTAAAACTGCCCACTGTTTTTGGAGAGTTTCAATAAAACTAGGTCAGGCGGAGAGCGGCGTGTTCAAAGTCACCTCTGGGGCAGAGAGGGCTGCAAAGTGACTTTGCTGCATCCTGAAAGAGACAGCTGAAGTGGGACAACGAGGCGATGAACTTCCATCGTTGGACATCAGGGCATGAATACTCAAAAACAACTCGCGGCGAGCGTCCAGAGACACGAGCGCACCGTGCATCATTAACCCTCACATGCCGCAAAAGTGTCCATTTGTTAACCGCCGCATTAGCGTAATTGCTGCCTCTTTGGAAACATCTGGCGCCCTCCGTTGCCCGTGGAAACACAAACGGCAACATGGCTTGGATGGATTAGAGACGGGCATGTATAACAGCAGCTTGCCAAGAGAAAAAAACCCCCTCTGACATTCATTCAGAAGCAATAAATGTATCATGTTGACATTACTAGATATCTACAGCATGTGTCTTTGACCTTTAACACAAACCTTCAACTCAACCTAAACCCAGACTTCAGCAATGGTGTTGACACGTTTGTGGCCGTGGTAGCCGAGACATATAGGAGTTGAAAACCCAAGATGTATGTTTCCACTTTCGCCGACACTATATAGACTTTACAACGATACACTGTTCAGGTATAACGACAACAGTGTTAACACAATGCTTCAGACTATACAGTACTTCATGCCTCTGAAACTTGCATCTTTTAAAGCTTCCAACCTTTTCAATGAGGCTAACTAAGCTAGCTAGTACATAGTTGCAGCAGAGTTTGATGGAGTTGCAGTAAAAAGACCCATAAATCACCCCATGATAAAGTTTTTACACAGTCATTAGCTTCAACCGTTGTTGGAAATTTAGTGAGTTTGCCCAGTGGATGAACATCTTTAGCTAACGTCCACCGGATTTTTGTTCCAATTTGAAACTGTTAAGGATGTGCTTGTTTTAAGCAGGTTGACCAGACGTCTTCTTTTCCCTGGACATTTCCTCTATTTTAAGCACAAAAAATATGTCCGGGTGGAATTTCGAACTCGCGGTTTTGTTCGACAACCATACATGATTACATTGAATTTCAGTAGTGTTTCTCTGTGTCATTCACAAATGGCGGCCGGCTGCCTCACGTTTGGCTGCCCGGATGATCAGCCGCCTGACAATCGGATGTAGGCTGGGAATCGGTACTTGATAGCTTTCAGGTATTGACTGAAACAACCCAGTAGCAAGTAGTATTGAAACTACGCCTGTCAAACAATACATGCAATCGGTTGTTGCTGTTTCTATGGTTTTACTCGCAGCCAAGCGTGGTGTGGTGAAATTTGCACAACTGATTGCTTTCTATTTGCATGATTAATATTGAATGAAATAGCAAAAAGTATCAAATGAAGTACTCAATTGGAATCAGTATCGTTTTAAGTGTACTGGTATCGCTACTGGTATCGACATTTTTTAAACGATACCCAGCCCTAAGGATAGAATCCTACCAGCAAGTCGCACTTAATCGCGAGTTTGTGTTGTTATTGTCACGAAGGAGCCGTGTTGTGTCCCACGCAGTCTGGCCAAACCTCTCTGAGCAACGTGCGGAATCTGAGGAATGGGAGTCAAATGGAGGTGAAAGGTCACAGCCAAGCATGCGTAGGGTACGGCACGTGTGGGCTTAGCGTCAACATGCCATCCGCCTGCCCCTACTCGTCCATGACGATGTACGCACGCACAAGCATGCATGTAATCACTCACATTCTTTGACATACGCAGAGGGAGGCACAATCACATGCACACACACACACACACACACACACACACACACACACACAAACACACTCGGATTTCAGCCATAAACAAAGACGGTATTCATTTAGTGGGTGAAATGGTATGATTATTGTAATTCAAACCACTTAGCATGTTATCTGTCCGCCACTGAAATAAATGTGGTCGCATCATGAATGAATGAATGACAGAATTGTGAGTGAAAACATGTCGTTTAATTACAATGTTCAGAGAAAATAAAAAATAGAATAAAAAATCTGTGTGTTGGGATTCCAGACACAACAGGTCTTACAGATTGCCAATTAATATTCATGAGTTAAGACAAAGTGATCTGAAGAAAAGTATTTGGCCGTAATGAGAAACTGCATTAAATCAATTATGCAACAGTGCGACGATGCACTGAAAATCTTTTTGTTTTCGGAGCTTCGGCTGGAAAAACCGTTTGACCTTGGCATTTTAACAGGAGTAAATAAAATGTCAGCACGGCCTTGTAATTATTCATACTGAGACGCTGTGTCGTCTTACCCGCCGCTTTGATGAAACATTAACACTGCACCATTTGTCCGACCTTCAACGCTCCTCATTCAGCAAAGTCACTTTTTCAACTCCAGAAAAAAGCCAAACACTTTTGTCCGCGCGGCTCTTAGCAGGACACACACTTTATGCGAACTGGAGAGGTTCCATTGAGATGTAATCTAACTTAAGTGTCATGTTCCTTTGATGAAACGCCTGACGTCATCTTTTGTGTCGAGTCCTTTGGCAAGAGTCGCTCACTTAAAGCCGATTGCTGCGTCTTCTGTCATTTCTGGGATTATTACTTCGCCTCAACAGTGTTATTATTCCTCTGACGGCGACCCTTCGCACACACTCTTCCCTGTGAGAGCTGCAAGGTGACTGCATGTCCAATTATCGCCCTATTGACGGAACGGACAAGTCAAACAAATCTCACGCCACCATCTCTTTTTTTCCCCCCCCTTCGTTTTTAGATTTCAGAGCACTTTTCTGTCCCTGGTGATGAAGGCTGCTCCGTGCACGTTGCAGGTGTTTGTGGTATTTGCGCGAGCGGGGGAGCGCGGAGCGAACGCACAGCTGGTGCAGGGAGCTGTATTGTTGAATCACATCAAAATTCCTCACAAACAACGGGGGCTTCGGCTGCTTTTCCTCCCGACATCCACCTTGTCTGAGTGAAAATACTTAACTTTCCAAGGTCTTGGATGTGTGTTAGCCGGCGTGTTATGGAGCTGAATGGTAAAGCAGGATTAACGGTTAATGCCTGTAGTTTGACCAAAACATCCCTGAAGGTGGTTTAAATCCAGTGATGGTAATAACAGCATTACTAACGGCGTTACTTTTTTCCCATCATAAGATAATGCTGTTACCTTTACTGCCAAAAAATGCGGCTTTTTCATCAGACCAACTAGACTGACTAATTTAAAATTGTAAAAGATATTAATATATATTATTTCTATAGCAGTCTGTTGGAAGGAGACGCTTTCGTCCCCAGGAACTAATAAGAGAGTTTACTACAAAAATCTGTCACTGCAAAAAAAAAAAATGCCTCAAATTCAATGTTGCTGCTATTCATTGACCCTTTTGAGGCTCTAATAATGACAAAAATTAAATCTTCCTTGAATTGAATTTTGTGGAAATTATTTGAGTTTAAAAAAAAACTAAAATTCAATTGAAGTACTGTGGAGTTATGTGAACAAATTGGCATTTACAGGTTCAAAATCCCCCAAATAATTCATTTTTGATATATATATTTCAGGCTGAAGCCAATTAAAAAGACTGACTAATTTAAAGTGGAAAAAATATTAATATATGCTATATTTTTTTATAGTTTTTAGGGAGGGGCCTTTTTTTTGAGGAACTCTTAAGGGTTAAAATAACTTGCCCAACACAATATTTTAGATATTAATAGATTTAATGTGTACTCCGGCATATAAGAAACTGCTCAGAGTGATAAACGGAGCACTCAGAGATTCCACTCAGCCTGTCAAAGTCTCATTTGCCCACAACTTCCCCGTTAAATGTCCCGGAACCCACTTTAAGTCCTTTAACAGGCACCTCTTTTTCCGCCAGTATCAAATATCAGACACAGTTTGCGACCAACTGGAAAACACAGAGCTCAGAAATGAGTGAAAACCCGAAATGAAGCTTGAAGATGAGTGAAAAGTCAATTGGACCAAATAGATACTGATTTCTTCTTCCAATCTTGCAGTATTAGCATAAAAGGTCAGAGCGTCCTCTCCTTGTTTCCGACTCCTTTATTGATCAGCGTTGATTTGGGGAGGTTGTGCATATCGGTTTTTATAGCAGCTGACATTTGAAACTAGAGGTAAAGAAGTGACCTGTCAGAGACACGCATTAGCAGCATCACAACCTGGCATGTAATCCACTCTCAGTCTCCATCAACGGCCTCGGGGGACTGGGGGGGCGGCGGGGTCTGAGAGTCGAAAAGCTGAATCATGCAGAAGAAACACACAGTAGATGTTTCCTCTGGTGGATTCTTACATGTTCCATTCTGCTCGCAGACGTTCCCCCTCTGTTCCCCTGCTTATTGTTGAGAGCGGAGTCAGCTCGCTCCGCTTCACCGCCGTTTTGGACCCGCGTTGATGATGCAAGAGGCTGAAGAAATCTGTTTTTTAATCGTTGCAATTCCGTATCGTCTCAGGCCACATTTGCAGTCTGCGCGTTTGGCCCAGCGGCTCCTTCTCGCTCCGGTGAACTTTATTGTAAAGAAACCACAACGCTGGAATCAAATCCAGCGCTTGGGGTTCGATCAGCATCCTGGTGAATAGCGGGAAGTTGAAATTACGACTAAGTGTCACATATTCATCAATACGGCATCACTGCGAAATTGTTGGCTTCCCATTTTGATGTCAAAGGTTGATGAGGGGTTTGCAGAGGAAATGGGTAATGACGTGTAAATGTTTCATAATACACTCGATCACCCAGCTTCGCCGTTGTCAAACCATTCAAATGGTCGTTAATCATCACTTTATCGCTCATGTTTATGAGTTAGTAGGGACCAACTGGAGGGTTTCAGGAGGCCGCTGCACACGCTTTACGCTGAGTAGACTCACAGGGATTTTTATGTCCATCTGAAATAAACGCATGAATAAATAAAAGCATCGTAAAACGTTTCAGGCAAAAAAAAACTTTCTTTGAAGAGGTCATTGCATATATGGATCTACTATCATTTCCTCCTTTGCTAATGTTTAGTGTAGTTTACAGGTTTGAAATACACATAGACAATGCGTATTAATAAACATTTCTGTAAATACGCCCTTACAATACATTACGATAGAATACATTACAGCACATGGAATGAATACAAATACATTCAGTCGTAGGTCAAACACTCGTTCATCTCTCAACCGTAATTTTAAATTTCTTCTAAAAGAAAGTGAAGTGTTATTCTCCCTGAGCTGCGCTGAGAGAAGATTCCAGGTGTGAGTAGCTCTCAGCGAAAAGGCTGCCTGTCCAAAAGCAGCCCTTCTGTTTGGAAATACACCATCCCTTCTACTGACAGACCTGGTATGCCTGCCAGTAGATGTTTTCTCTTTTACAGTATAAACGCACCGGGGGGGGGCGGGGGGGGCAAGCCAAGTAAGCCAGGCATCTTTGAATTTAACAAAATGTTCACAGCTCAGTAGGGCTGGGAATCGCTACTTAATACCTCTTAGGTATCGACCGAAACAACCCAGTACCAAGTAGTATCCAAACTGCGTCTGTCTAAAGATACCTGTTGTTTTTGTACCCAGATCTAGGAAAATAAAAGAGACTGTTTCTATGGTTTTACTCGCAGCCAATCACCGCGAGCGTAATTTCAGCACTTTGAAAATGTTTT
>CAESWR010000161.1:60691-71727 GCA_903171835.1 Mullus surmuletus | reverse complement strand
AAAAGTGAGTGTTAGAGCACGTTCTAGTCGTCATTAGTGTGTTAAGCAGCGATGCATTAAAAATAGAGAATAGACACAAAGCAGGAAGAAGCATAGCGGGAAAGTCCAAGTCCAAGATCCTCTATTTTCACTCATACATTAAATACATCCGCCACTTTAATGCGATTTGCATCTTTAAAAACACCAGAAAAAATGCAAATATATCAGCAGGGGGTTCGACTCCCCGTGTGTACCAGCATAGAATTGCTGTAATTATTATTAAAGGGATAGTTCAGATTTTTTTTACATGAAGTTGTATGAGATCCTCACTATCGGAGGCGTTCAACAGCAGTGACTTTTCCCCCACTGCTTCCCCTGAGTGGATTTCTGGTCCGGTCTTGGTGTTGCAGAAAGTAGTTCCGTCTAGTTGCTGGAGTCACACGGATGAAGTGCATCTTTCAAGTTTCAATGCATGTTGTTTTTTGGAGCAAAACGCTTTATCTGTGTGACCCCAGCAACTAGACGTAACTACTTTCTGCAACACCGAAAAAGGGCCGGAACTTCGCTCACGGGACGCAGTGGAGGAAAAGTCACTGCTGATGAACGACACTGATGGTGAGGATCTCATACAACTTCATGTCAAAAAATCTGAACTATCCCTTTAAGCCAATTTTTCCCGTTTCTTCCTCAGTGGCGGTGGGCTCACCGTTCTCCTTGTAGCCCATGCCCAGGATGACCTCCGGGGCTCTGTAGTATCTGGTCACCACGTAGGGGGTCATCATGAAGCTGGTGCCGGCGGTCCGGGCCAGACCGAAGTCCAGGATCTTCAGAGTGCAGTCTGACTTCACCACTATATTGCTTGGTTTGAGGTCCTGGACAAAAAACGGGTCCATACCAAAGACAGTTAGAATAACACTCAGATTCTCACAGGCACAACAGTGATGAACCATAAGTATGTGAACATTAAGTAGATAAATGGATAATACACAGTAATGGTAGCAGTATGGAGTATATATACATCCTACAGCTTTCGTCAGGCCCAGATGATGTTCCCCACTGGTAATGTGTCACTTCATTAGTTTAAAATGTTTCTTCAAGATGAGAAAGGTCATTTAGATCAGGGTTCATCAACACGGTGCCCTCGGGCCTGTTCTAAAATATCATTTATTGTGTTGCTATTCTTTTTTAATCACACTTGCCATTACATAGATTCGAAAATGACAATGTTTTCAAAAAGCATTCAAAATATGTTTATTGTACATGAAGTTTAGATAAGTTTAGGAGTAACTCTGAGCTATTCCTGTTCAAAGGTCAAAGCAAATTTGCGATTTCAGAAGAGTGCATGAAACTGGTCGCCCTTCGTAACACTCAGGACCCAGGAAGTAGCTCTCAGGTCAACGTTGGTGACCCCTGATTTAAATGAGGGCTGTTACGGTATACCGGTATTGATGATAAATGATGATAAATGTCATTATTGTGTTAAAAATGCGCATTTGATAATATTGTGTAAATGATCCAACACTTCTGGTTACCTTTTAACCAGCTATTGAGTGTAATACCACTTTTTGTATGCAGTTATATACAGTTACTGTTTTCATATTGTCTTTATACCACCTTAGACCGGCATTTTGTTGATGTAATTAATCTGCCAAAAGAGCCAAAAATCTAAAGTTAAAGATCAATTTAATTGATTTTGCCATTATTATTTAAATTTTTGTTGACATTATTATTGTGACAAAAAGGGAAAATCTGATATCGTGACAGCCCTAATTTAGATGATCAATAAGTAGCCGTAAAATCACAGTAAAAAGCAGTCAAATCACTAATCTCTGCAAAAATGACATAATCTTCAGTAATGTCTGATGTTGGACGATGGCATGATGCTGTGTCGCAGCATCAGCACCGTCTGCCTCCTCCATCCTCCTCCATCATCACAGCGCCGGGCTCCGGTCCAGGCAGCTGCTATTTGAATAATTCACAAAGCTTTTACCCTGACAGGTTTGCAGGGGGACGCTCTGTGCTGCGCTGACATCCCGCATGTTGCTCAAACCGATATGCTTAATTAAAAGGCGGAGCGTGGAGGCGACAGAATCGGGAGGCGAAGTGCGCATTCGCGGCTTAAAATCGGCGACAAAGCAAATTCTGAGATCTCTTTCAAGCGTCAGGAATACAAGCAGAAAGCAGAAAACGAGCGAGCAAGTATGGAAGAAGCTTTGCAGAATTTATTCTAATATTCGCTTTTTTTAATCTCCCTCTCTTTTTCAGCAGCGCTCCCGGCTGTTTCCCCCGTCTCGCCGCATCCCTCACTTTCTCCTCCAACACATGAGCGCTGGCAGCCGAGGCGGGTCGGAGCCAGAAAACAACAGGAGCTTAAACTTCTCCGCCGTAGCGCCTGGCTGCCCGCGATTGCCGGAGTAGTGACGGCAGAAATGCGGCACGGCGGCGCCTCCCAGTGCGCCGCTTTGCTTGTACGAGGCGAGAAGAGAGAGAGAGACGCCCCCCTACCCTGTGAATGATGCCCGCCGAGTGCAGATGTTTGATGCCACACAGCATCTGGTAGAGCAGGTAGGACATTCTCTCGTGGTCAAGCTCCATCTGAATCACCTGGCACAAGTTGGCATCCATCAGTTCCATCACTAGGTACCTGAGGACGACACACACACGCACACACACACACACACACACACACACACAGATTTATGTGCAGTTGAGCGACTGAGCGTCTGCCGGGCATAAACAGCCGTCAGCTCGGTTAATTCCGGAAATAGCTCCGGGTTCCTTATAAAGTCATAAAGCTCTCCAACAGGCGTGTGGAGGAGCGGAAATCCTTCGGCGTGTCTGCGCTGTTTATCTGGAGATTGTTCTAAAAATGAACACGCGCTCATTCATGATTCAGGATGGCGGGGAGATACCTGCAGCAGCCGCACATTAAACCCACTTTCTCTGGCTGCTCTCCCCCAGTGCGGGGCTGCGCCATTCGGTGAGACGGGCATATCGGTGCTCTTATTGTGAAGGGTATTGTGATTGACACATGGAAATAAACGTATAGGTGTTTGGTTACCAGGGGAAATGGGAAATCAACCATCGTTTTGTGAACAAAAAATGCAACCAAAAAATGCTACCAAAAAATTAGGAAATCAAAAAAGAATCTAAATTTATCGAAAATTCAATATCAAATTCAATATCAAAAAATATTTTCCATTAACAAAATGATTTGTCACAAATACACGCTCATAAAAATAAATTGACAAAAATGTGAGAAATCAAAAAAGAAATTTGTCAGAAATAAATTTGTCAAAACATTTTGGAAATAAATTTTCCATAAATAAATTTCCCGCAAAGACATTGTCAGAAATAAAGTCTCATAAAAAGTAATTGACCAAATTTGACAAAAATGCAAACCAAAAAATTAAGAAATCAAAAAAGAAACACATTTTCATAAATAAATTTGTCAACAATTCCCACAAAAATGTGTCTAAAATAAAAAAAATTGAAAAAAAAAGGCATCTTTGTAAACTTTAGGTTCTCTCATTAAAAAAAGTACACAAAATAATTACATTTAATTGCAGTTATGTGGCAACTGCTCACTCACGATATCAAGTCACCTTCTGAGCTAAATTTCATTTTCATTTCCCAAAACAGTGCATTCATTGGTGTTGTGTTTGCAGCTTCACGATACTCACACATCTTGGAATTCCTCTAACGATTTCTGTGGCGTGAAGACATTTAATAAACTGATAATCTGAAAGAGAGCAGAGTGACAAAACAGAGGGGGGGGTCAATCCACACGAATCGCAGCACAGGGGGAGTGGGCGGCCGGCGTGCAGTGACCCCCCCCCTCGCGGATCAATGACACTGCTGCGCCACAGCAACCAGAAGAAGCCGGTCGGAGCAAAAGATTGGAGATAGACGAGGGTAGGGGCTCAACTGCGGCAGTGGAGCTCCCACCCGCGCCTGCCAGCGCTCTCCGCTTCACTCTCCTGCCAGTTCGCCACATTTCCGCGGGCGGGGAATTTAGCACGGTCGCAGCATCTCAGCCGCTCGCCTTGCTTTTTCGCAGGGGAGGGATTTATCAGGAGTCCAAAAATAGACACCGAGGAGGCCACAGTTAGAAAGTCTGCCCGACAAAAGATGGGCTTTCATGCCTTGCTGCCGCCGCCGCCCCTCCCACATCCATCATCGCCCTTTGTTTCGCCACTTACATTTTTGTGATTGACACATTTCATGAGCACCAGCTCCCGGTACGCCCTCTTGGCGTGGGTCTGGTTCTGGAAGGGTCTGCTCAGCTTCTTGATGGCCACATTTCTGTCCAGGACGGCGTCATAGCCCGCGCTGTAGGAGACACACACACGGGCATAATTAAGAACAATTTACTTTGCTGACGTGGTCAAAGTCACCGGGAACAAAATCTTTGTCTCCCACAAAGACGAAATCTCACAATCTATAATCAAAACATATTTTCAAGAACGGTTTGATGCTGTCTTATAATTTCTTTTTGAAGACTGGTATCTCCGTAGTGGTCGAGGGCCTTTTTTTTGGTGTAATTATGAAAAATTAAAGCAAGTTTTCGGGAAAGAAGCTCACTCGCTGACTCTTGATTTCCTGACAAGTGTTACATGAGAAGCCGCCTGACACATTAAGCCGGTGCACACTTCCTGTCTCCGGCACGGGGGCCCAGACGTCTCCCTCTGCAGCCTCGGCTGTTCCACACACACGCACCCTGTGTTGTTCTTATCTGCAATTTTAGTGTCTCGTCATCTCAAGTTCATTTTCTCCTCCACGTTCTGGCAATTTGAGAGCTTCAGTGCCTCTGATTAGATGGCGTGGGCTCGGAATGTGTTTGCCACCAGTGAAACACAGACAGGTAGAATCATTCAATATGCTCCTACATCTTGGAGTGTCGGGATACAACTTTTTCACTTCTGATATTGCAGCCTTGAGTATTGGCCGATACCGATATCGATCCTATGTGTTATCAGCACGAATCATACATACTTTTATTACTTATTTTGTAGTATGGAATGTTAGAAAAGGCTTGATCAAGTGACATTACTGAAGCAGAGAACAATAGTCAGCAACAGTAAGTATGAGAAAAACTGACCCATTTATTATTAACCAATGGCTTACATACATTTTAACCTTAAACATTAGAATATTCTACATATCCGATATCAATATCGCTCCATCTTGCTTTCACACCGTCTCTAAATATATTCTCTTCATATTAGAAATCAAACTTGGTGAATTAATATGCTCACGTCCAACTAAGTCATGGGAATAAATAAATAAATCAGTTCAATTCTGTGTTATTTATACAGCGCCAGTTCATCGCAAACAGTTGTCATTCATATTTACCGAGACCCAGAAAAGATAAAACCTGCGTATCTGCCTCAACCGCTTGTGTTTGGAGAGAGAAAGAGAGGAGAGTCGGAAAGCGAAAAGCATTTTTCGTTGCTGTGTTCAACACTTAACGTCGCCTTTGCCATAATCCTGCTGTCAATCATGAGGCATTTTTTTTCCAACTGCGCAGGGATATAGAGGAGCACATCTGAGCTGTAAGTTGGCGGTTTCAACCTATTTTGGAGGTTATCTCGGCAGCGCCGGCTCAACAGAATTCCACACCCAAAGCACCTCCGGGATTCAAGTTCTTTCTGTAGATTTATGCTCATTTTCGGTGCGCAGCGGTGCATAAAGAAAACAGCCATTAAAATGCCACGCGTTATCACCGCTCTGTTACATCTTCGAGTGCACCCTTTTTTTTTTTTTTTTCCCTTCCTTCTTTTCCCGGACCAATTCCCGCTGAAAGACGCAACAGATTTTCTTTGGAGGCTTGCACATGCCGGGCTTACGACAATCAAGGAGATGCTATGTGTGGGTTTGAGGGCGGCTGCCCGGTTGGGATTCTCTGTGGTCGGCGGCGTCTCTGTGGAGACGGCAGGGCCGGGGATGATGGGTGACCATGGAAACAGAGGAGCCTTCATAAAAGCATTGATCCGATCCAATAGGGACTTGAGCCAGTCATCACTTTTCTGGCTGGGAGAGAAGATGATGTCATGACTGGCTGAATTACTTAAAGGCTTCATCCTGCGCTGAGACGGCTCATGCTGACGGAGGGCGCGAGGCACAAGTTGTCCCACGTTTCCAAGAGACCCTGGACCGATTTAACCCTTAAGAGTTCCTTAAAAAAACATTCTCAATCGTCCCTCAGGACGAAAAACGTCCCCTCACTAAAAACTGCTGTAAATATAACACATATGAATATTTTTTTCCACTTTACATGAGTTAATCATTTTAAGCAACTTCAGCCTAAAATGCATATAGTATATCAAATATTAATTATTTTGGGGGGGTTTAACCCTCTGAATGCCAGGTTGCTTATGTAACTCTGCAGCATCTTAATCTAAAGAAAATCTATACAAAAACATGATTTCCATATAATGCAGTTCAAGGAGGATTTAATTAGTATCCTCATTGGAGCCTCAGACGGTCAATGATTTGCAGCAACATTGAATCTGAGGCATTCTTTTTTTTTCTTTTGCAGTGACAGATTTTCATAGCAACTCTCTTATTAGTTCTTTGAGACAAAAAGCGTCTCCTTCCAAAAGACTGCTGCAAAAATATCATATATTAATATCTTTTACAACTTCAAATCAGTCAGTCTTGTTAATCTGCTTCAGCCTGAAAGATACATCATAAATATTGAGTATTTTTCAGGGATTTTGTCCCTCTAAATGGTCTAAAAACGTCCCCAGGAACTCTTAAGGGTTAATCGGATCAGACTTCACATTGCATCCTTCTTTTTGCTGTAAAAATCTATTCGAATGGCAACAATGCACAATAGGCAATGATTTTCCAGCGTTTTCGCTGTTTTTTAAATCTCTATGAGCTTATTTTCAAAGCATGTTCTCCTCTGACGTCCATAATCAGCCAGATATAATTTTAGTCTTTGGGCCCTGGTGCGGTTTGGCCATCATAATGCCATCACCGCGCGACACCGGATGACAGCCGAGCGCCAAAAGCAGCACAAAAGCAGAACAGGTTCAATTAGACCGCCGATGCCCGATGCCCAACCCCCCCCACCCCCCCGCATCCACACAATATCCTTCAACCGGGCACAAACCCAACGTTAGCAGTCGAAGGCGGCCCGAGCTGCTTTGCAAATCCACAAAATTGCTTTGGAGCAGAGGGGGGGTGGGGGGGGCATGGGAAGCATGGGAAGGAGAATGAAACGGGGCAAGCGGAGGGCAGAGTGAGGAGGGGCGTGCGTGTGTGTGTGTTTGTGAGGTATTGAATCTCCTATAAAGATTGAAATAAAACATCTCAACCTCCGATCACGGGGGGATTTCCTGGAGACAGGTATATCGCCGCCGTGCCGCTGACATCAATCTAACTTTCAGATGCGTTCAGAGCGTTTGATAACGGAGGCGAGGCCGCGCTCCTTTAAGCGGAGCCTCGGACGCTCATGAGGTGAATTACAATGAGCGCGAGCTTGCGCTGCAGCAGGGATTAGGGATTCACTTAGGTGCCCGTCCTGTTTGGCGCACATATGCATTTTCCAAACAAACCCATGGAGTGTGTCAGGCTGCGAGTCTGTGGGGAATTCAAATAGCATCTTTGGGTTTGACATTTAAAATCTCTGATTGGATCGTTCTAGTTCAACCAAGCATCGCTATTTTACACTCAAAAGTAGCACAATTTTTTTGTTTTGGCCTACATGTTGCTATTTGAAAAAGGCTCATGTTTAATGTAGCTTCTTCTGTGTGGGTTTCAAACATGAATAAATAACGTTATTGATGCTCAGCGGTCAGCTTGGCAACACTTGAAAACAGCCTGACGACAACGACAACGGTGCTGATTGGTTAATTGTCAGCATAGCTATATGTGTATATATAATTATCCACATAGGTAAATGTGAACATGTATTTATGTATAGATATACATATATACATACAAATGTGAGTGTCTTATATTATAGACTTTATACATGTATTGTTATCAGGCAAGAAGGTTTTTTTCTACTTCCTGCTTTCTGATCAATGACTGAAATTTTCTGTCGAAGTTGTTGTTATTGTTTCTTTTGCAGCATCGCTTATTGTTTTTCTATTCATTTAATTTTGTTTAAATTTTGTTCAGTTAAAGTCAAAGTCACCCCCGACGACAGAAGCTCTTCATCCACGAGCTTTGTGTGAGATATTTTTCCCCGTGATACTTCCTCAAAGATGAGTCACTTGGCCTCGCTCAAACAGCAGAGGTTCCGTAATCTCCCTCAGCAATAAACTACCAGCCAATTAGAAAACCAATTAACATCCAAATGCAATAATCAAAACAAAAAAAAACAAATGAAATTTAAAAAGCCCGACACGCCGCCGGCTGCTTACCACACGATTCCCTGAGCTCCAGAGCCGATGGGCTTTAGATTCTGGAAACGTTTTAAAACTGTGAAGGTAGAATCGCCCACTTCCACGCTGTAGAACTGGTTGTCCACTTTGCTTTTGCTCATGTTGTAATGTTTGGCGATATATGACACATCCACTTGTTTTCCAAAACCCTGCGAAGAGAGAAAGGAAAAAAAAACAGGAGAGGCCGCGTTAGTGTCGCCCGAGGGGCTCCGTTTGTTTGGTTTCCTGTAAAAAAAAAAGCATGGTTAGTCCCCGAGACACGCTGACTACACATGTTCACAGCTTTGTTTACTGTCAAATCGTCAATAAATCAGTTCACGTGTATAACTGGAGGGTCGCGCCAACATGGAAGGACAGTAAAAGCGCCCCCATGCAGAGACGTAGCCCCCGACGATAGCCTTGTAATGACGGAATTAGTGCCACTAATGTCTCTTATTATGAACTCAGCTGCAAACGCTATTCTCTTATTAATGATTAGACCGTAATTACTCGGGCTGAGCGCTTCGACCAAAACAACAAAAGCACCGGGTTAATCATAGAGCGGGTAATTACGGCAAACAAAGCCAAAGTTTCCCCCCACCGCTGCTCGCTCAGCGTCTCGGAGAAAAGTCCAGTGCAACGCGGGCAAATATGAGCTAATCTGACAAGCCACTCAGACCCGTGATCGAATTAGCCGGACGCTGTAGCTGCAGCCGAGGCGCCGGCCGAGTTTCACGCCATGCAGAGTATAAACCGAGCCGGAGAGGTCGCGACCTGCGGCGGACCACCACCCCGTCCCCGGATACACCCGCGACAAACACCAGTGAAGACTTTGTTTCTTAAGGTGACATTCTTTAGCAGAGACTGTTTTAATAGAAGTGGATGCGGGGCCTTTAAGGTGACAATCACAAGGTAGCCATGACAACAGCACAATCAAAACATATGCCAGGTGTGTTTACTGAGGCAATATATCATAACAGTAATATAACATTTATTTGTAGTGCACTGATCAAAACGAGGTTACAAAGTGCTTTACATTACAAACACATAGTGCCGATTAAAAGCTGATTGGTCGGAAGTCTTTTTGCAACCGCCGGTGTTCTGCCAGATTTTGCTCTCTTGTCAGATTTTGCTCCCGCTGCTTTTTTAACTTAAGCCTTAACTTACCCCTAACCCTTAACTAAACCCTTAGCTTCACCCTAACCCTAACTTAATCCTTAACTTAACCCTTAATGTAACACCGTCGCAAAAAATGACAGAACACCAGCTGACACTTTATTTTGAAAAGCCGATCGGCGCTCCCACTTTTGTTCCCCTCGTCGTCTGCTCACCTCATCCTTGTATTGTTTGTTGTGTCTATTTAAAGCCCTTTTCTAAACTTCCATTTGTGTTTTCTCTGCTTTAAATCGAAGTTCTATCCTCACGTCATAAATATTTCAACGCTTTGACTCAAATTTTCGATGACATCCCTTCTATTAAACAGTCTGTGCTACACACTCTTCAGAAAACACATATCGTTTCATTTCCATTTACAGATTTTACTTCATGCTTTTGTTGTTTTTTTGGGGTTTTTTTTATAGACATACACACATCAACAACAGGACACACACTATAAAAAGCAATGAAGGGGAAATGGAAGTGAAAGGGTACTGTACCTTTTTTACCTGTAAGGGACACACACCTGACAAAAGGCTATCTTCACATCCAGGATCGGTTGGCTGCAGTTATATAAGAAATGTCTGCTCATAAATACCTGCAAGACATCAAAACAAAGCAGAGTGGGAAGTTAGTGAGAGTGAAGGCAAGGTTTCACTGCAGGACAAACTACTACCAAACTGTTTCTGTGAGTTGGTGTGTGTGTGTGTCATATCCCCCCCCTCGGCTGCCCGCAGGTGCACGTTTGCGAGCACGAAACCACCAGCAGACTCCAGTATCCCCCGATCCCGATCCAGCATGGCAGCTTTGAACTTTTCTAAGTTTTGATCCTGATGTTTCGCGACGACTTCCCGGCGAGCTCTCCATTTCTGCTCCGGCACTCAGCGGATTTAAACAAGCTCAAAATATCGGTTCCTTGCTTATTTATTTAGGCCCTGATTGTGTAACCCCCCCTCCCCCCTCCCTGGTCCTGGGGATGTTTTTGGTCCAAACATTTTTTGACCATTTAAAGGGTGAAAATCCCCTAGAAAATATTTGACATTTGATATGTATCTTTCAGGCTGAAGCCGATTAACAAGACCGACTAATTTAAAGTTTGAAAAAAATATGAATATATGATATTTTTACAGCACTCTTTTGTCCTCAGGAACTAATAAAGAGAGCTTGTGAGAAAAATCTGTCACTGCAAAAAAATAAGAATGCATCAAATTCAGTGTTGCTGCTAATCATTGACCCGTCTGATGCTCTAATAATAACAATATTTAAATCCTCCTTGAATTGCATTTGCATTTTTTCGATTACAATTCTCTGGAGTTACGTAAACAAACTGGCATTTAGAGGGTTAAAATAATCAATAGTTTATATATCTATATTTCAGGCTGAAGTTGATTAAAAAGATTGACTCATTTAAAGTGAAAAAAGTACTAATATATATTATTTTTACAGCAGTTGAGGGGGCATTTTTCGCTCGGAGGGACAATGGAGATTTTTTTTTTTTAAGGAACTCTTAAGGGTTAAAAGGCT
>CAESWR010000161.1:30766-46325 GCA_903171835.1 Mullus surmuletus | reverse complement strand
AAAAAAAAAAAAAGAAGAAGCCGGTTGGTTGTTGTGTTTGTGTGCAGCTGTGCGCGAGGTTAACGTTAACTACGTCACACACTGCTGTTGCCGCTCACACTTCTTGTTAGGTTTCCACCGCAGCTGAGGCCGTGTCTTAAGTGTTCGGGAGGGACGAGACGCCACTTTTCCAAACTAACAAGCAGCTCCACCAGCTCTGGGCTTCAACGTCTTTGAAGATTTATAGGCTTTTTTTTTCTTCTTCTTCCCCCCCCCAAAAAAACCCAAACAAAGCCAGTCGGAGCCCTAATTTGTCAGCACTGGCTGAAGGTTTTATGGGGGTTGTAGGAACCAGGAAGGCAGGCTGAACCCCCCCATCCCCCCCCACCCTTCATTACCATGGAAAACTTCCTAAAAGAGGAATGTTTTCTTCAGTATCTTTCATGCAAAGCAAAGAGGAAGACGTTTTTTCGGTTAAGTTGATGTTAGCATCGTCCTCTTCGTCAAAATAAGGAAAGGAAATGACCGTGTGTGTGTGTTTTGAGAGAAGGGGGGGGAGCTGGAGGGAGGTTTCAGAAAACCATGCTCTGCATGTCACGGTACTCATGGCAACCCTGTGATTAACAGAAATGGAGCGGATGAGGTCGAGGGGAAATGAAAAGTAGCAGTCCTGAGCTTCTGCTGCCTCTGATAATCACCGACTAGTCTAGGTTCTCCCTCTGGCCTCCTTCTGACTAACTAGCCATGCTGGAAAACCAGACCCCCTCCAAACTCCTTGGTGAGATACCATCCTATGACTGGAAAAGGGGATGCGGGTACTTTGGTTGTATATCCGCCATGTTGGCTGTCCTTTGGCGAAGAGGATGACATCCACCTCTCACAGTTGGCTGATGTTTACCTCTTTAGGAAAGAAGTTTACATTAAAGGTCATTCCATAAAAAACACACTTGAACGTGCCAGACCCCNNATGACTGGAAAAGAGGACACCCTATTTTGGTTGTATATCCGCCATGTTGGCTGCCCATTGGCGAAGAGGATGACATTCACCACTCACAGTTGGCCGATGTTTACCTCTTTACGAAAGAAGTTAACATTAAAGGTCATTCCATAAAAACACAATTGAAGGTGTGCATGTAGAGCTAGAAGTGTCCTCCTAGCTGACTAGTCAAGGTTCTTCCTCTGCCTCGTTCCGACTAACTAGCCATGCTGGAAAACCAGAAGCCCCCCCTAAACTGCAGGGTGTTTATTGGCGAGATACCATCCTATGACTGGAGAAGAGGATATGGGTATTTTGGTTGTATATCCGTCATGTTGGCGTCCCATTGGCGAAGAAGATGACATTCACCTCTCACAGTTGGCAGATGTTTACCTCTTTAGGGAAGAAGTTTACATTAAAGGTCGTTCCATAAAAAGACTAATGGAATTTGTGCATGTTGAACCAGAAGTGTCCTCCTTAGAGCTCAGACTGGTGCAGACAACAATGTATAGTAGCTCTTTGCATTGTTAAACAGGTCTCTTCCCCCAGTTGAATGGCTTCTTCCCCAGGCAATGCTACCCCCTCTTTGACAGGCTGGATTTTTTTTGTATAATCCCACTTGCATACAAGCAAACCAAAAGAAAAGGCACCAAAACCACAAACTCCCCAGCAGATGTGAAGATACTGTGGTGGCTGGCTGTGAAAGTTCAAAATATTTCTTTTCTGGCGCAAAGGGGAGTGAAAAAACGCAAATAAGAAAATAAACTTTATATCAGAGTTGGCTGAAGTAGCTCCCGGTCTAACTGTTTCAAACTCCTCACCCCACGGTTTTGCGATCGGACCAACTGACTCCCTCTGTGATGCCTTTGCACATTAATCCAGAATAAGTGTGTTAGCTAATAATTGAAACTGTAAGGGAGGACATACTTAATGAAAACCAAGTATTGGGCTTTCCCTGTTGTTTAGGTGAGTCACAGGTTCACTCCCATTCCATCTAGTGTTTTTCTTCATGGGATTTAGTAAGACACAGCTGTGAATACTCTCAACAACAACCACGGTTTCTGCGCTTGAGTCACAGCTTTGCGAGAATAGCGTACAATCACATGCAGAAACGGTCTGGCTTGTTTTTCTTTTTTTTCCCAGCGTGGATCCAGTTTAACGGCACCATATGTTACGGTTTGCTATAAGCATTTTTGGAAACATCAGTCCTTACATCATCAGTCATCTCAGTTCTAAAGACATTCTGGTCCAGGGCTTCCTAAACCTTGTGTGTTTTGAATTTGCGAGCTTGTACTTGCAGGACCGCGCGATACAGTACGATTCTGGGAAAAAGAGGTTCACTCAGAGTATGCTGTTGAATTTTCCTGGCAGGAGTGACGCCGGGAAGATTTTCACCTCAACTTTAGCGCAGAGTACCTCTCTAACTCTCTCTCTCTCGCTCTCAAGCCGCTGTCTCTCCCAAATGTCTTTGCCAGCTGAGACCACGCTTCTAATGTTAGGAGGATATGAGCAAATTCTTCATATCTTATGAGTTATGTTTTTGGAAACAGGAGTGGAATCTGGTGTTTCTTTTTCACGGATGATTGCTTTGAAAGTACCCGGGTTTGTTATAAGAGAGACGTACATTCTGATCTTTTTTGTCTTTGGGGAAAAAAAAAAAAAGAACGTGGATGGGCCGAGGGTAGGGGCAGGGATACGGCCGGATTCAACTGGAAGGTGGAAGGAAAGGGGAAAAGCTTCACTTAAGTGTGGAGTAAAGGGCGCTATCACGTTTCCGGGATTATTTTCTTTAAAAGTCCGTGTGACCGTGGCCAAGACTTCCAAACATTTGAAAAGCGGCGGACTAAGCCGCTTCCAACGTCGGTGTGGCGATACATGGGAATACCTGGGAATATCCGCTTGAAACGGGGGGAAAGAAAATGAGACACCCAAGGCTGTCTGCTCTCACTATTTTGGGCTGCTGCCTCCAAAGCCCCCTTCAATAATGAGCAGGACCAGGGGCCAATGAGAGAGGAGCTGGCCGGCGCAGCAGCCTCGGCCTCGGATAAAAACATTCCACTGTAGGTCTCTGTTGAAATAACAAGGGCCACAAAACAATTGGTCTTCACAGCACCCGCTCTGGCCCATTCTCATGGGTAATGAGCAAGATGGGTAGTAACCCACTTGCCTCACACTTCACGCCTCCCATTGACTAGAATGGTTAACCTGCATTCCTGCATAAACGCGCAGGCCCGGGACATTCTTACTCATTAACTCGCTTCCCCAAATTTGGACTCATAGAAGCAAGGTTGTTTCCCATATTGCTTGCAGAGTAGAATGCCGCCACTAACAAGGCTGATGACCCAAATTCATTCCAAGAGTTCGTGCACTCAATTACGCCGAACAGTGCAAAATCGTCGCTGCGGTCAAAAAAAGTATTTAGTAGTTTTTGTGCATTTGACCAAAGTGATTTGGACAATCAACATAAAATACATTATTTTCTCTTCTAGCTGTGAGGCGTCTAATTTTACAAACCCTTGGTGCAGATGCGTGACCAAAATTTCTTTAAAGGTTCTGACCATCAATAGCTAACATCGGGTGATAAATAACAAGCTCCTGGGTCAACATACGTTGGCTAACTTGGTATTTTACTCATAATTTTACCCACTAATGTTACAATACTCCGTTAGCTATAAAATGACAAATCAGTCAAGTGAAAGACAAACATTGTTGCTCACCCCTAAATTGCCTCCTGTGAAATTTTAACTTCTCTGACTGATTGTTAAGAAATGCATCAAAAAGTCGTCATATGTGGCGTCACGATTCCAACAGATGGGCAACTCGGAGCCTGCAGTTTGTCAGCAGCTGATCTAAAGGTTAACTGGGCGGTTTTGGCACGCATCGCTCAAAGCCTCATTTTGGTCAAATCTGAACTTTGGGAAAAGGTTCAAAAGAAGACATAAATTCACCATCAAGGAAACGCATCACGACTGTTAGTGTCCTATTTTGTGGCCCGAGAATTGGGGGATACTGTAGCTGCGCGTTGACGTTTAGTCTTTGAGGTCTAGATCAAAGTGGGGAGCTGTGGAAGAATCAAAGGCTGTCGCTGGCAGCAGGTTTCTGGCGGCGTTATAAAAACAGGATATCACTATATGAGAATGGGGGGGATTTCGATGAAATTGTCAATGATTTGCCTGCAAAAGTAAATCTGGCTGGGCAGCGTAACCACAACAAAAAGTGGGGGATCTCTTTTTCAGGTTCTCAGCAGATTGTAGAGTAGACGGTAAATTGCTATAATTAAAACCCAATGACTATCAGTTTTAGCTCGACTCGTCTTAATCAAAGAACCCGGCTCCGTCTTTGTGAAGTGGTCAGAGCTTTTCTTCTTATGTAAAGTGATAATGGAGCTCAGACATAGTTGTGGCTGCGTAGAGTTATTGGCGCCTGTTTGTTTTATTGGTTGTTTTTTTTTTTCTCTCACCCTGCTTGTACAAATTACGTCAGGTGACGGCTTCTCAGGTCTTCCCCCAGCACGCCTACGTCTGCGAATCCTTTGCATCTTGCCTGCACATTTGCAAGTTTGCCTTTCAGCTGTGACGTTCAGTACAGTACAGCCTTACACTCGGAGAATTCACGGCACAACCTTTATTTCTTTTACAGTATGATATTTATATTTACCTTTTATTTTTTCTTCATATTTTTATCTTCCTGGTATTATTGGCTTCAACCCATGTTTTACAATAGTTTTAAATGCGACCAATACATTTCTTTTAATCATGTGAAAAATGTCAGTTCTTCTGTGAGATGGGAAGATTCAGCACGCTCACTTTGTTAGACGTGCTGCGCTATTGCGAAATGATGACAGCTTGTCAAGTTAGACCTGTTTTGGTCGACTCAAAGGAAAGCTACTGCACTTGTCATTTTTTTCCCACCAACTAACCCACTGAAATATTATGTCATGTTAGAAGTAGCCGTATTACATGTACTGAATGTGCCCCATGGACTGTCACCGTATGATGGGCCAACAATGAGGACATAATAATAAGAATGCGGGGGGAAAAAGGATAAACCATCTAAGTTTGAATTCATAATTTGTCTGTTTTCTGTTCATTTCTTCTCCATATTTGCACAATATCATGAGTAGATGGAAACTATGGCAGTGACAGGCGACTGTTGCATCTTCTCACACATTGGGTCTGATAAGGCAAACTGCCTGCCGCTTTATGGCACCATAAACCCGTCATATGCCCACTTCAACTGGATGCCACCTTGTTTGTTTTATAGATGGGTTTTAATCATGAGAGATATCGTGGTTACCCACATGTGGAGAAATCCCAATCAAACAGAGACAGTGGTGACAAATAATGTGGCATGTATTTTAGAT
Organism: Mullus surmuletus; assembly: GCA_903171835.1. Taxonomy (NCBI): domain Eukaryota; kingdom Metazoa; phylum Chordata; class Actinopteri; order Syngnathiformes; family Mullidae; genus Mullus; species Mullus surmuletus. The sequence goes on along the minus strand of CAESWR010000161.1, from coordinate 41,007 downwards.
AACGATGCACACATCCACTTGTTGTTCCACTTGATACCTTGATGTGTTTTTATGGCCTCGTATACCGTTTATAGACTCTTCTGCATGTCCGGATTCGTTTGTGCGTCATGCCGGCGTCTCACCAGAAGCTCGTGGAGTAATCAAGTGCAGTGTGAAGTCTGTCTGTGCAGGTGTGCATCATGTGCCGCCTCCTCAGCTGATGAGTGCAATAAGAAAGTGCTGCACAGAGGTTTCTCGATGCGGCAGTCTGGGCATGCTAAATAGGGTGTGGACGCTTAGGTTTGTTATGATTGTGCTTCTCAATTACAGAAATTACACAAATCACTGCATGTTAAGGGTTGCAACCATCAGATATTGATCACAACTCGTAAGGCTTTGACGTGCAGATTCTGTGTTAGCCCTCCTAACCTTCTGCCATTATAGACTCAAGCAATCTCACAATGTCGGCTCAAATAAGTTATGATCTCTCTTGGAATGTACATATGTGTGTATTTTTCTGAGAAGTGCTCACCACGTGCCCCCCCCCCCCCCTCCTCCTCTTTTTTTTTCAGGGAAGATGCATGTGTCTCTGGCTGAGGCCTTGGAGGTGCGAGGCGGTCCGCTCCAGGAGGAGGAGGTCTGGGCGGTGCTGAGCCAGAGCGCGGAGAGCCTCCAGGAGCTCTTTCACAAAGGTGAGAACACGCGTCTACAATACTTCCTTGTGACCCGGGCGCTTCAAAAGTGAGGTTTAGAGACATTTTAATGCAGAAATGTGAAATGTTACTGGGAGGTTCTCACTCTGGAGACTCTGGGCAGGATGTGAGTCAGCAGCACTGCCCCTCTGTGTGGTCGAAATGTTTAGGTGTGCCGGTCTTGTCTGAAACTCCCACAGTGACTGATTACGTCGGCCATAATTGTGTCATCCGATCCGATCGCCCGCGTGGGTTTCACAGCCAAATTTATTTCTGCATAAACCAACCTGACCTTAACTCCGGGTTTTGCTGACTGGGTTTTTTGTATTTCGTGCCGCAGGAATTCCCTTTTTATCAGAGTGGCCTGTGAATGTGCCTTTAATGCTGAGGTCACTTTTATGACAAGAGGATTATATGCCAAGGACCAGATGCTTTGAGTGTTTCTGCTTATCGTTTTTCAGTTTTTCTGCGGCATTGCGTTGTGCAGTTCATGTCGACACAAGCTTCTCTTAACTTGAATGGAACAAGACGCTTTGAAATAGAACAGACAAGTGGGAAATGTAAAAAAAAAGTGCTTATTATTGCATCTGACAGACTCGGATTGTTACTAGAAGTGCTTAATGGTATTGTAGAAGGTTCCCTATGGAGATGTGACCTCTTTGTTTCATTTCCTTCCATTGGAATATCCCATTTTCTGGCGAATATGATGGTTTTTGAGTTTTGAGAGTTTTTTGTATTGGAGAGAAAAGTCTCAGAATTGCCCTCTGGGGATACATAAAGTTTTTCTTTTTAAACATTCGCATTGAATTGAATATCAAGAAGCCAGATCGGCATAATATCTCTAGCTAACAGCCTGTCAGCAGCCAATCTTCCCCGAATTAACTTTTTTCTTGATCTACACCAAACACAGATGAAAGCTTGTCATAAAAAGTTCACATGTTTTTTTCCCCCCACCTTTTTGACAGCACTTTCTTGTGTCCTCATTCACCTTTTTTAAACCGCCGTTCTCTCGCAAACAGCTCACCGCCAGCGAGACTTCTGCTTCTTGTTAGATACACGTCGGCCTCCGTGGGGATCCGTTCCATCGCGTTGTCAGACACTCACATTAACAATCCAAGCCCCGTTGGCGGCCAAAACAAGCACGTTAGAGCGGGCTCTTTTTTTTTTTTCTGACTACGGATAAACGCTTTACTGGATTACTTTGCAGCCATTCTGGGTTATATCAGCCATTCTTCCGTACACGTTGGGAATTAGAGCCCCGGTTTAGACGCACTAAAATTTTATGCATGTGGATTTATCACGGTCGAAAGTGTGTCTGTCTGCAGTGTCGACTCGGCTAAGTAGTAATCAGTGCTCACAGGGGAGTTTTTTGCCGCTTTATAATTAAAAATTCATTCTGTTTTGCCGAAACGGATTTTAAATTTCATTATTGTGATTTATTGGGTCTTTAATTTCACATCGACTTGGCCGATCCAAACATGATGTGTATTTCAGACACCTTTCGCACAGTTGAACAATAAACCATGAGCGCGCTTTCTTTTCCCCCGGCATGTTTAAACAGTAGTGGTTAGCTTCTCTGTTTGGATAAGAATGATTTGTTTGAACAGGCAGTTTGTAACAATTTCTGATTTCTTTATCTAGAGATTCTTTTTTTGGGATGGGGGAGCCAGTGTCTCTGTTGGCCTCATTCTGTTTTTGAGGACGTCTGCTGCTCTACATCTGTCAGCCCGTCACTCTAATGGCATGTTTGCCGCGGAGCTGAATGCTACATTGTGCAGTCTGTCAGCATCCACCCCTGAGAGGACTAACTCTTAGATCAGGAATTATCCCACTGCCCTCCATATCTCAGATAGCAGCTTATCAGAATTGCAGTCCGCATTGTTCCCGGGATAAAGAACTTTTCCTCTCGCAACCTGCCCCGGAATAGGACACGCAATAAGTCACTTTGCCCTTTTATCATCCATATTCCGCCCCCGCCGCTCTTTCTGTTTGTGTCCGACGTTTATTGAAACTGTTGATTCACTTGCGGTATCGCGTTTGCTCAGATCGAGTCATGCACTCCCTCTGCTCGGCTCCGATAGCGAGCCACCGCTGCTTTCGGAGCGCGAGATCTCCAAAACGCTCACAGACGTTTTCAAACAGGAAACTTATATTTACTTTGCAGATTCCAGCTGTTGAAAGCAGATATTCGGGTGCTCCGAAAAATCCGGTTCCTCTGCACGTTCTCCCCCACCTTCCTTAAAAAGAAGAAGAAGAATTTTGCAGCGCTGCTCAAACATTCCTTTGTATATTTTTAAAACGTCCTCTAACCGTAGCGCTGGCTGCGGCTTTGTAGGAAAAGAGAATTACGCTGTGTAGCCATTCCTTTCTGCTCCTATGCCTTAAACAGTTATTTTCTTGCAGGCTAAGAAAGCAACATGTGTTTTTGTTTACTCCAATCATCTTGAATTTCCAGAAAGCCTCGGCGAGAAACATCCACTGTGGTCGCGTTCGTCTGCACTCGGGCTGCGAGTGTTTAGAGGCAATTTTCACGGCAACGTTGGCCTTTAACGCCGCATGTCCGACAACATCTTGGAATTTTGCTAACGGGGACTAGTGCTTTGTTGCCGTGATTGTCCTGTTGATTTGTTTCCTGATGTTATCTCACCTGCTCCGATTGTCTGTTTCCCCTCCTCTCCAGACCCTGCAGCCATGGGCTTCATCATCTCACCCTGGTCGCTGCTGCTCATGCCCTCCGGCAACATCTCATTCACCGATGAGTATGTCACCCAGCAGGACTTGAGAGCCTTCACGTCCCCAGAGCTTCTGGAGGGGGCCTCCCTGACTTCCGTCGCTGACATAGAGAAGGTATAACCCTTTGCAACAACCCCCCCTCTCTTTTTCTTATCATATATTCTTCCATATTGTTGCAAAAAGGTTACTTTATCTGGATATTTGACCCTATTTTGTGTATTCCTGACCATTTATTTTTGTCAACATTGTGTTTCAGTAGTCATTTCTACACTTGATTCTGAGCATTAGTGGCATTAAAGGGATAGTTCGTTTTTTTGTTTTTTTTTACATGAAGTTGCATGAGATCCTCACCATCAGTGTCATTCATCAGCAGGGACTTTTCCCCCACTGCGTCCCGTGAGCGGTGTTCCGGCCTGGTTTCCATGTTGCAGAAAGTAGTTCCGTCTAGTTGCTGGGGTCACACGGATAAAGCATTTAGCTCCAAAAAACAATGCGTTCAAAAGAGTAATCCATTAGCGGCCAAGAATTCGTGATGCAAATTATTGACTCTTTTCTTTATTAACTTTATGTCAAGAAACTATTATTATTATAAAAAATCCGAACTATCCCTTTCAATATTAGTGTTATGACTCACATTGAAGCTGCCCAATATGGTGACGTCACAATTCTACACTCACAATGGCGCATTAGAAATGTCAACAACACTGCATGGAACTTTTTAAGTCGTCATCCAGAACCGCATCAAAAGGAGGAATCTAAATCTGGTGTTCTTTTGGTTTGGTTTTTTCTCTTTTTGTTGTCGTGCAGGAGCGATCATGTGTTTCATAAGAGCGCATTCTTGCCTGAAAAACCCCGACAGCTCCGGCCTCACATATTAAACGTTATCCGATCTTTGGTCACTGCACGGTTGCAACAGTCAGAACTTTAGTCGTGAGCGCCCACGTTGTCTCCTCGAATGCCCGACTTTTTTTCTTCTTCTTCTCTCTTCTTTTGTTTTTTTTGTTGTTTTTTTTTACATATGCGCAAATCCACGCCCCCCTCCTTCTCCCTCTATTTGACTGCTTCCCTCTGGTAGAGGAGCTGAAAGCTTGCATGACTGGATTCCCGTCTCTGGCATGCTCCCACAGACCTCAACAGGGTTTTGTGCTGAGTCAGTTTTCCAGCACTGCTCCCGTCTCCCCAGCCGAGTTATTTCAGGGTAGAAAATATAATCTGTTTCTGTCATTATCAAGAGGCTGCGGGCAGAGATACGTCAGCGATGAGTGCCACAGTTTTCCTTTCACTTTTTCAACATATGGGGGGGTTCTTTTTTTTTCTCGCAAGGGGCTGCTTTTAAATTTCCACATTTTCTCAAAAGTGTGAGTGTGCCTTTAAATGTGTAGCCAAGCCCTGTTCCTTAAAGGCCTTGAAAGCTATGTTGCATTCTTTGGCAATCCCTGAATTATTCTTTCCTCTACCAAGCCCAACATTCAGGGGAAGTGATTTCTCTTCCAAGCACTGAGTGGACAGTAATGAGGGGAGGAAAATGGAAAAATGTTTATGATTCGGGTTGAGAGACCCTGTCCTTTTCCTTCCCTAGCTGAGAATACATTTCACACCGATTGTTAAAAGCCTCACACTGATTTTTATTTTATTTTACAACAAGCCAAAACATACCCAATGATATTGTGGCGATTAGTGTCACAGGTTTCCATGTTATTTCTGTGAATGTTGCTGTTAAATTTGCTGATTTTTATGTTTCCCCCTCACTCAGATGCACATGTACTCTCTGGGGATGACCCTGTTTTGGGGAGCAGACTATGAGATCCCCCAAAGCCAGGTAAGCCACCGCTACAAGGATTGGAAATGGAGAAAAGTGTTTACATTTAGTATTAAAACCGTGGCAAGAAATAGAAAATACAGTTCCTTTTGCTCTGCTGTACAAAAGTGGAGGTCCTTACTGAGCAGGAGAATATTTCCACTGCAGTTCCAGCATAGTAGAGCACCGTCAGCCCTACAAAACAAAATCTTCTCTGAAAATCTCACCTGGATAAGAACGAGCACAAGCTGTAGTGACCTCTAACAGACATAATGGCCCTTCTCTCTCTGCACTCGTATCTCAATAAGAGTCATGCGATTCCGGATATAAACACGAGCCACGTCCACTAGAAATTAACTCCCACAGATTAGACCCACGATGACTCACACATTGCGGCTTGCTCTCCTCTCCCGCTCCGGTGAAGTGCTGCGACTCGACCCGCCCGCCGGTCATTTCCTCTCCCCGTGAATGTGTCGCGTCTGCAAGAGGAGTGGGCGGCCTTTCAGTGGCCATATTGGCGCGCACACTCAAGACACATTAGTGGAGGTGTGAAGAGGGCCAATCATCTGGCATCTGGCATGGAAAGAAAACGGATAATCTGATAGCGCTACACGCTGTTACCACTCACACTGTTTTTATTTTTGTCTCTGTTTGCACTCTGACCAGCCAATGAAGCTGGGCGAACACCTGAACAGCCTCCTCCTCAACATGTGCGACGACATCACCTTGAGTCGCATGTCGCTGCGCACGGTGCTGGACATCTGCAGCAAGCACATCCGAAACTCCAGCTGTGACCCCCCCTTCTCTTATATCAGAAAACTGGTTCGGTTGGTGCTGGGAAGCCTCTCGCAGGTACGCGCATCGGAGGTCAACGTCCTCCCCGTTTCATCTTATTTTTCAGATGCCAGAAAAAATGTCAAGTTACACAACTGCTGATGGATCTTTTGGAGATAAAAACATGATTTCTGGCTCAAAGAAGTTCTCTCCTCCTTGCCCCTTTCCTGCTTTTTTAACCTTTACTTCCCCTCCCCTGATTCTCTGTGTTTGTTTCTCAGCTGGACGGTCTGCTAACAGATAGGGAGTCACTTCCAGAACGGAGTAAGGAGATTCGAGAGAGACTGCGGGGTAAAGGCTTGCCCTCAGGTAAGATGAGATCCAACATACGCACTGAGTATAAAGCTGTGTGTCCTTATGTGTTAGCTACTAATTTACACAGTTTAAATGGTAAATCACCCTGTACTTGATATCAACAACAATCAGGGATTTTATTTGCCCGTTGTCTCTCATGAGAAATCAGGGGGTTTTACTCTCCTCGCGCAGCAAAAGTTGTTTACATTAGCGCTGATTTTATTAGAGAGAATCACTTGTAAATGACTTGCCCCGGTCGTCAAGCAATTCATCATGTACGCTCTCTCCGCCGCGTGTGGGAAAGAACCCGAAAAAAGCAAACGAGGAACAACACGCGTCGCGAGCTCGAATCGCATTTAATTCAGGAAAATATGAGCAAATCTTTCCCAGTGGTTTCTGAGAGAAACTCCGGCGTGCTTCCAGGCCGTGGAGCGGAGAGGAGAGCACAAACATGGCCGTCGTCCCGATTATGTAAGCACGGCATGGCATTGATCACAGATGCATATTTTGGAGTCACCAGTGAAGCTGCTGGTCGGCTGTTTGTATCAGTGCTTTGTTTCCCCTGGTTGAGCACCAGCCAGCCCTAGGGAAAGTACATGCAAAGAGTATTAGTCAGTTCTTAAGCCTCTTTCTTCTCAAGTAGCAGCTCTCTGCTGTCTATATTCCAGCGGTTCCAAGTTGTAATTGCTGCTCGGGGAGCTCAGTCATTGTCTCTGTTTTCCTTTTTTTTTTTGTCACCATTTCATCATTGCTGGAGTCCATTTGACAACAACTGTATAATCCCTTCTCTCCATGTTTTGCTCAGTCTGGTCTTCCCTGAGTTCCTGGAAGATGGCCTGTCTGTCCGTCTGTCTGTCTGTCTTTGATGCCTTCCCCCCGTGAGGAGCGAACATATGCTTTGTAGATTAAAACCCCCACATGCGCACTTTTCGCAGGACTTAGCGTCTCTCTCTGCATTCTGACTTCTGCAGCTTTTTTTCCCCCTCATGTTGCTCGCACACATGTTTGCCTCGTATGCATCTTCTTCTTCTTAAAACAAGAGTTCCCGCTGGCCAGATAGCAAAAGAAATGTGCGTTGGTTGTCTTAAGCAGGACGGTTCCAATAACTGTCAAAAATAATGTTTAATTTAAGATCACTGTGCTCGTTTGACCATAACTTGACAAAATCTCACTTAAATGGCTAATTGACTAAGATAAACAACTCGAAAGTCGCAACAGCGATGACATAATGTTTTGTAGAAACAACTGTGGCTATTCCTGAAGGTTGTAGTTCTATATTAGTTTTTCTGTGATGTCTTTGGCGTACGTTTCAATTCAATTATCTTAATTTTCCATGAATGGTGGCTTGCATGGCCTCTCTTGGAGTTGCATCACTCAAAGTGTCCTATTATTACAACTTATTTAAATTAATTTGTTTATTCCATTAAATCAACTCGGAACATTGAAGCTGGGGCCCGATTTGGAAAATTAAGAGAGAAAATATGTTGAATTTAGTATTCAACAATAAAATTGTTTTATAGGAATTTTTGGTATTTGCGAAATCTTTTAACTAACTCAGAAAGTTAAAATATTTCTGGTTCTAATATTCTGTAAACACGTTACAGCACTGAAAGGAGGCTTTCATAAACAGGCACTTGTGGCGCTGCACGTGATTGGATGATGGGCCCGCAGTGTTGTGCCGATGGTGTATTGTATATACTAAATCTCTTTTTGTGACCGATGAGGGCACATCCTGTCACTCAGTGACAGGTTGTTATTTCTGTTCCTGCTGCAGATACTCACTTTGTTTATGCCAGAGTGTCAGAGCAAAGAAGAGGAAGTCCTCAGTCACTGCTGCCGTGTTTAGTGGCCACTCCACGCTGATGCCAGGCTGGAGCGGCGGTGAAGCATAATGAAGCACAGTGTATTCACTTGACCTAAAATCCTTGATAATCCCCTCTCATCATAAATTCCACTCTGTCAGGGATTTGAAGTGTGGCGTAGATTATTGCTTGTGAGTGTTTGTGGTGAAATATGATTTAATGGACATCATACATAAAAATTAATAATAAGAAATAACATCAATTTTCCATTTGGTTTCTTTTCGTGGGATGCACAATAAGAATAACTTATCATAGTGCTTACAAATAAAATGTATTATTATTATTCTTAATAGCACAATTTAGGGTATCACTGGCTTTACAAGTGTTAAAAATTACAGTACTTGCAGTAAAAGGTGACTTTATTTACTCAACATGAAACAGTGTTTGCGCCAATGTGTACGTCTGTATTTTACCAATGATTTAGTCAGCATTGGGATATCGATATAAACAAAATATTGCTTCCCCCCCCCTTTGTTTTTAGGGAGGAGTGCCGCCCCCAGGGTTCTCGAGCGTTACCGAGCAAGAACTCAAGAACAGGCGTCTCTCAACCGTGGTCTAAGTCGTTCCATGGGCTCCCTGCCAATCAAGGACCTGTTGAAGGGGGACGAAGGGGCAGCCTTACAGTATTCCCTGCCTGACTACCACCCCAACTCCGAGTCCCCCAGCGAACTCTACCCCAAACCCCCCTCACTCCAGCACCAGCACTCCTACCCCTATCTACACCCTCTTCACCCACAACAGAAGGGCCGCCCCGTTGAACTTGACCGGAGGTCTTTACCCTTCCACAGCGGCGACCGGGGGCCTAGTCAGGCCAGGAAGACCTGGGCCTCCTCGGTGGACTTGGCTTGCATCGACCCGGAGGCTTTGCGCTTTGGTGCCTTGGAGGATGCACGGAGGGGCAGCAGTGCCCTGAGCACCCACTCCATAGGCAGACACAAATCGCCCCTGATGGTCCAGTACCCAGAGTTTGGCCGGCTGAGGAGTCGGAAGCCTCATCACTACTCGGCGCAGTCCGTGGGATCGGGCCTTCCTGGTGCCTATGACCGGATCAAAGAGAAACAGAGGAAACTTCAGGTGCTGAGGCAGGCGGTGGATGGTGAGTTCACCCTCATTCTAGTTCATCACAGTAGCTCTCCGCCCAGAGACACGCAGGGTTGATGTTTGGGGAATTGATGTCTCCAAATGAAAATGAAAATTATCTTTTTATCCTCTTTTGCCCTATTGAACTGACCTCCAAAAAGTCTTTCCGATCTTCCCTTGCCTTAGCCAGGGAATTCCCATCAACGATTATAAGGATTAAATCATGACACAACAGAAATGATTGTTTTTTTGGGGGGGATGAGTTTGTCTGATAGCAATGTGTGCTGTAATGGGAGTCTCTGAGTCTTTGGAAATGTTGCACAACTCACTTGGCAAAATCTTTACTCGGATAGTTTTTCTTTGTTCTTAAGTGTTGCGACATCAACCCCTGGCTAGCTATAAGTATTACAAGATAATGGGTATATTGTTGACACATCCATGCTAGGTCGGTTTGTCGTCATTGTTGCGTAACAGGTGGTAGTCCCGCCTGGACATGTACTTCGTGGACCATTTGCACTGCTGAATACGACTGACGGGGTTACCCAGAATCCAGTCCTCAGTAAAACACACCACAACAAGTCCCAGCTGCTTCATCCGGATATATGGGAATGTCAGACCGGGGTCGTATAACGGATGTATCGGCAGGGCTATAAAAGCTGGTACAGCAGCTCGGGCAAAGAGCCTCCATGGCAGCGCCGAGGGGTGAAAACGACACGAGCAGTCAGACACCTGGACCCGTTACAGACCGTGTGTCCATTTGTAACTACCATGCGGGACCCGAGCTGGGTGCTGGCGTGAGCGGAGTATCATTGGTGGTGGCTGGGCAGCGGTGTTTAGACAGAATGTATGAGTCACGGGTACAGAGGTTTCCAAATGGCTGATTCTAATTACAGGCCAGCTTAATTCTAGCCTGCTGCTAGCTGTCACACATGTTATATGGCCAAGTCCCCTCGCTACTTTTTGCCTGAA
>CAESWR010000161.1:14141-30290 GCA_903171835.1 Mullus surmuletus | reverse complement strand
TGAAATGTGACGATGAAGTCTCAAGTTAACATATATTCAATATCGTTAATCAAAAAAACACTTCAGGGGGTTGTTTTTTTTGCTTTATGGGACTACAAGTAATCTTTGTGTAATCACATGCTTAAGACTGAGCACGCAGCACAGTTGTTTAACACCTCGACAGTCAGCCCCAAGAGCTTTACGTTCTCCTCAGGAGCTTACCAAGTTCTTAGGAAGGTCTCTATAGGCAGGTTCTTTCTTTTTTTTTGTACGCAACAGGGTCACATGTTGCTGTATATGTGTCTGCTGGGATGATGATGATGATGATGATGATGGAGATGGAGATGCGTGAGGGATGGACGGTTTCACACAATGAACCACTGTCCTCCACCTCCTCTTCCTCCAAACACCCCCTCATTCTCCAGGCTCCCACCAATCTCCGGCCTCCCCGCTCTCTGGCAGCTATTTTTAATGCTGACCGAGCGGCCAACCGACGGCATTCTTTTCCTCGACTGTGGCTTTCTATCCTCTGAAAGTCCCACCTTCCTTACCTCCCCTTTTTTTTTACTCAATAACGTGAGTAGAGCTGAGCCCTTGTGTCCGGACAAAATTAAGGGAGTTTGCGGAACATCCCGGCAAGGGTTACCTGTGTGCGATCGGTAGATAGATTCAAATTTATATGAAAATATGGTGGAGGCAGCGGAATGCGCCTCCGCATTGAAACTGCGGCGCGGCAGGGAGAGCCAAACTATGTTGTATTCCGTCCCGGAGCATTTTCGAACGGGGCCTAATTGAGCACAGACCATTTGTGGGGGCCTCGTGGATGTGTTACTTGGCAGAGACCCTCTTTTCTCTCTCTTCTTCTTCTGCTCACTTTTTTTCTGTTCTTTCCTGCAGGAAAGTGATGGCGCAGCAGTGGTCAGTGCTCTCAGGTTTCGCCCAGTTAACACAGTGCACATAGTCCCGCTTTAAGCAATGTGTGTGTTTTTCCCCAAGTTCAGTATGTATCACATGAACTAAGCGTGTGTGTGTGCATGCCAGTGTGTGCATGGGCATGTTTATACCTGGTTCCCCCATTCTCTCACCCATCAACCCCCCTTTTTCTCTGCCAAGGTGCTTCAATCAGTAGAGACTTTCCGAGAGGCTGTAATTGGAGTCATGCGTAGCGGATGAGGGAATTCCAAACATTATTGGACTTTTCCGGCACTTGGCAGCAGGTCATGTGGCTCTAGGCCGGGGCGGGTCGCTGGTCGTTTTGGACAGCGGTATACAGAGCAGTTCCGTCCCAGGAGAGGGGGAGGTGTTCGCCAAGGTACAGCCCACCAAATTTTCATAATTGTATCAAGGTTTTGGGTTGCTGACCTCGAGTGCTGGAGCAGGAAGGTTTAGGATTAGACAGTTTGCAGGGCTTTTATGGGGCGCTGATCATTTTTTAAAATCAATTTATCTCCTCCCTATATTATCCACACTGAAAATAATCACTATAAATATCACAAACTGTGTAGAAATGTCCCCAATTATAGTCCTTGTTTTCCACACCATTTCCATTTAAAATCAAACCTTTTACCATATGTTTTTCCTTTTTGAGTGAAGTCACCGTTGGGGCGAACCAGCATGTTTCAGCCTATGTTTTAAAGGGAGTTCCCCCTTTTTCTCCCAGGGACGTCCAGACTTTAAATTACCCTCCCTCGGGTTTGTGTATCCTTTCAGTTTGAGCATCCCAAACAGCTGGAGCGCACTCACGAAGGAAAGTCGTTCAGCTCTGCGGGGTGCAAAGCACAAAAGAGAAAGGCAGCAAACAGATAAATGCAGGTTGCAATAATTGTTTCCTGTTAAAAGGATGTTTAACTGTTCCTGTGCCACGAAAAAAAAGAATAACGGAGCTGAGCAGGGAGTAAGACGCAGCCGTTAGCTATCAATTTACCTGTTGCTCTTTAAGCCTCAGTAGGCACGCATACTTCCAACACTTATTCATTGTAATTAAATACTTTATGTCCACCTACTGTGGCTTTAAGGGGGACACAAAGTAGTTCTTAGCTCTAATTAGATATTGCATATGCACCTAAAGCCTCAATCGCTGCACATGCAGTGTTTAATTACACAAGCACAAATTACCCTCTACCTCGTCTTTGCTGGTCTTTGTGTCTGAGCGTGATTGTTCTCCTTTCATGGAGGAATTACCGTGAATCAAATGATTTACTCACTTGCTTTATCTCTCCCCTCTTTCGCAATAAGTTCATTCTTGTTGCTTGAGAGATGGACGAGGCGAGGAGTCAGGAGAAGGAGCCACATTTGTCCGGGCCGAACTCTGTCTAACCCTTCTGCTGGTTCGCTGGCTGTTAGGGGGTGAAAAAATCACTTAATCAGCAAGAGCTCACTGTGTAGCTCTCTTAAGTAGCCGCGACCCTCCTCCCCATTTCTCTTGGTTCCTTAAGATACAGTCGTGTTTGGTGATGAAATGCCGGTTCAGACAAAGTCGTATTTCTCCCAAACTCTTATTATTCCGCCCCTCGTGCCGGCCATGGCCGACCACCAACAACAGCAATGGCAACATTTCGAACTCAACTTTTAAAACGCCTCGCGAGCCTCATTCATCATGCCGGCAGTTGCGGTTCTTTTTGTGCTGAAGCGGTGGATGTTATCGGGCGGGGGTCTTTCAAGTGAAAACACATCAAGTTCAATTACATCACGCTCACGAGCCGTTTGTCTAGGACGTCAAGAGAGGAAAATACCAGAGAAATGTTTTACTAAGATAGTTAAAGTTGCGTAGTAAAGCTTGAGAAACACACCAGCCTGTAGTAAATACTATTGCCAAAAAAGCCGCCTGATCATCACAAACATAAACCTGATGGATTGGTTAGTTTCGGAGTGAGTCTGGTGTTCTTCGAAAGGCTGACCTGACTGTGTCGGCAGATGTTGCCAGATTATTGCTTGATTAATGCAAGATGAGTCGCTGTAATCTAAACACAGCAGCGAGCAGTGGCCAGTGGATGTGAATGCTTTTTCACCCAACCAATTAATCTAAGTATTTCTGCGCGGGTTTTAACAGCTTTAATTACTATTAAGTATCGCATAAAACTCTTTTAATCCACAAATGCTTACTCTGCTACTGTTTCCTCCCAAGCCTCACTGTGTGTGCTCCGATTGGAAATTTCACTTCACTCTGTGGGTTTCCATAATGTCGCTAATGGGACAGGTGTGTGCATGTGTGTGTCCCTGTACGTGTTTGGACAAAAAGCTAAAGCCGGCGTTGCCCCACCGTGCGTCTTTTTGTTGTTTCCTTTGTGAACCCGATGACGACACGGCTCTCCAAACGAAGCTGTGACTCACCAACCAGCGGAAGACAGATCACCATTTCGACTGACAACCAGAAATTATAGCCACCGCTGAGGACACACAATGCTTTTTTTTTGCATTCTCTTTACATTAGACAGACGTCACTACAAAGAGAAGCCTGTTGTGCGGGGAAGACTCTTCCAACGGGGAAAAGACATGAGCAAAGACTGCGGAATGCCATTCATTTGAGCTATGTAGCCCAGGCTGATACTGTTGAGCAGGACTTTCAAGTTCTACACTTACGGGCGAAAGAAATGCATGACCCCATTAGTTTTTGTTTTTCTTTAAATAACACTTACCAATGTGTTTCAGTTCATCACTACAGTTAAAGAAACACCGGTTAGAGAAAAGCAAACGCGTGGCGAGCCGGTCTGTACACGCCGTGCTTCACCCAGCCAAGCAAGACAAAAGATAATGCCCCTTTTTAGAAAACCAGAGGCTCCACTGCCCGACGGGACGCATGCCTGCAAACACTTGTGCTGGAGCTGCCTCGCATTGTAGTTCCATATGTCTTTCATTTTGAGTGTTTACCAACAGCATGACTAATACCTGCTTTGTGTGTCTCGGTCTACTGGTTTGAGGCCTACGATCGGACCGAGTCGCTGAAAAAAAACGGTAGCTCATCATCAGTGCACCTGCTGTCCCAAGTGCTACAGAGAGTGATACTGACATTTATTTATAAAGATCCGTGTTTGTTGAGATGTACTTTTTTTATGTTTTGTCTCATGTCACCGTATGAAATTGATGTTTATGGTTGGGAAAGATGGGCTGATAGTGGTCTTCCTTCTTCCTCCAGAGCCGGTCCACAGCCACCACAGGTACCACAGCGATTACAGCTCATCCAGTGAAAGCCCCTCTGTGACCTCCTCCGATCCAGACTACAGACAAGGTGAGAGATGCCATTGAGGAATCCTGGTTTTTTTTTGTTTTTGTTTTTTAATGTGGTTTTGAAGTGTGTGAAGGGCTTTTAGCGGACAACTCGCAACACTGCGCGCATACACCTCATCTCAGTTACATGAAGTCAGCAGAAATTAAACAAACATGACAGACTGTTGTATTTTTCCAGAAATTTCCAAGGAATTAAAGCCAAACTAGATATGCACGCACGTAGACTAAACATAGCAACCAGGACGCCCACATCCTCCTGCCACCTTGAGTCATGGCACAAGCATCCGGATCAGATTTCAGCCACGACCTCAGTGTGCCTGTATTTTGCACTTTGACGTTATTTCCATATCTCAACACTGAGAAGTAAAAACAGGGCAGCGCTTCACAGATCGTAGAGGCCCAGCACAGCAAACATACGGGAAACAATCGTCATATTTATGCAAAAATAGGTTTCCAAACTAGGGCAGTCACAATATCAGATTTTCCCTTCACGATTATCGTGGGCAAAAATGTCACAATAATGCTATTATCACGATATCAATAAATATTTAAATCATTATGGTACAATCAATGAAATTGATCTTTAACTAACTTTTGGCAGATTAATTACAATCAGAATGCCTGTTTAAGGTGGTATAGAGACGATGTGAAAACGGTAACTGTAAAACGGCATACAAAAAGTAGGACGTTTTCAAGTGCCACTCAGTTTCAGTTATAAATAGCAGACAATGCTTGTCACACAAGGAAAGACTATTTAATTGCTCGTAACAATACGTCCTCCGGTAATTAAACAACCCTTTTTGAAAATAAAAAAAACAACAGTTGATCACCAGCTGACATACACTGACTCAGCAAACCGCTTCACCTTTGACACGTTTGTGCAGGTAGGTTCTCACCACGGTGCAGGTGTTTGGAAGGGTGTGTTTGACTGCGTACACACACAACTGAAACTGTTTTTATCTTCCAGCTAAGAAACTGGGTGAGGTGAGGCGGTACAGCTCCCAGTTGGCACTTTCCTCTGAGCACGATGCCCTGTCACTGACAGGGCACAACACACACAGGCACAGGTAACACACAAGTTTATATGTCAGGATGTTTGGCGTCTGAGGTGAATGAGTCGGTTGGCCAATACCATTTGACGCATTAAACCGGTTGGGCAGCTGTGCGTGATTTGTGTATGTTTTGCATCTATGCATTACACCCATGGGGGAAAATTGCTACCTGCACTACAGTCCCTGCACGGCGCAGGGAAAGCACAGACGAAGCTTCCGTTTTAGTCGTCTAGGCTACACACATACACAGCTGGTGCGGCACAGCGGGGTCAGCCCCATGCCTCGCTTGTGAGGTCATCTAAATGCAACATCCTCGTTCAGCAATCCCCATCTCTCTAATCTCTGGCATTAAGAACCAGAAACGGCCCGCTGTTGTGACGGGCTGCTGTCGGAGAGAAACCATGTTTTCAATTTTGTCCCACAGCGTAGTGCACATTTCCCCCGGTGCAGGAAGAAAATAGAACAACTGCTATGTCACGCCTCTTTTTTCTTCCTCTTAAGTAAACAAATGTGACGCTTTGAGTACAGGTGCATCTGAAAAAACCCATTCATTCAAGTCATTCTGCACAGCTATTGCATATAGTGCAGAAATGAGCATGCTTTTCAAAAAGTGGACTATTCTGAGAAAAAACATCAGAATCCCAAAAATGAGCACATTTCCCCTGGTGCAGGAAAAAAATAGAACTGCCATGTCTTTTCTTGACGCTTTGAATACAGGTACATCTGGGAAAAAAAACATTCATTCATGTTATTTTGCACAGCCAAATAATGCAAAAATGAGCATGCTTCTCAGAAAGTTGACTATTGTGAGAAAAACATCGGAATCCCACAAATGAGCCCAAGAAAGAAAACGGTGCATACAGGTGCATCTGAAAAAACATTCTGCATTCTCATTCTGCACAGCTATTACATATAGTGCAGAAATGCTTTTCAACAAACATCAGAATCCCAAAAAATGTTTCCTCTTCTGACTCCTTTTTTTTCTCTGGCGTTTCTCTGTAGGCTGTATGACACACAGGCCGATGAAGGTCTGGCCGGAGCCGAGCTGCTCCTCCAGAAGCAGGAGGAGGAGGTGCAGCGGCTCCAGGCCCAACTGGCCAACAGGCTGTCAAGGGCCAACCTCTACACCATGGACGAGCCCCTGGCCCCACCCCGCACCTCCATGCTTGACCTCCGCGACCCGCTTTACCCTGCGTCTGTGCCACTTCGCAAACCCAAGGTTGCCGAATCCAAGAGACTGTTCATTTACACAGGCTTTGTTCTCCTTTTTAAAAAGCACAAACACACATACGCATCATTCACAGTGAAATTGGAACTTCCTACATTCAACAGCTGACTGCGTTGCCTGAGGCTTGTTTATATTGCAAGATGTGATGATGAAGGGAACATTATTAACCATCAGCAGTAATGAGAGTGTGGATCTCTTGATGCTCTCAAAATACAAACTGCTGACAAGACAAAAGTAATTGATGTCAGCCTCTTTAATTACAGAGCAACTGGGGAAGATATGTGGGATGTTTTGGGTAGGGGCTGCCTTATTAAAACCAGCGGTATCGGTGGCAGCGCCTCAAATCTGCTGACGTCGCTCCAAGTGAGGGATCTTTCAAAGGCGAAGACACACATTTTCCAGCGTTTTCTATTCGATTTTAATTGTAAATTCGGATGCGGGGGAAGTCGTCCCACATAAGCAAAAGCCGATTAAGGTTAAGTGAAAGAATCCTGCTCTTCTAGTTGTGTAGAAATGCGATTACGTCAATGACGTGGGAAAGTCAATAAGGAAGTTTTTTTCGTATCACATGAGTTGCTGTCATTGAAATGTTGTGGTCAGCTATTAGCATAGCGATGAACCGTCCCAGAGCGTGTTTGTGTTTTTTATTGTTGTTTTTTTTATCACACCCTTGATCAGCAATAGCCAGATATGGTAATCTGACCACAACATGTAATCATATGTGCAGAAAATAAGGCCCAAGATAATCTTTCACTCATTCCGATTTCCTCTGATGACAGAACTTCCCCGGACCCGAGTTTGTGAAGGTGGCCAGCGAGCCCCCTGTCACCTTATCTGTTCCCTCGTCAATCATGGTGAGACTGGAGGTTCATGCCACCGTTCTATCCGAGTGCATAACAAAAGCTGATTCTTTGTCTTCTTCTGCCAACAAGAAACGTGGCAAGGCGGAGGAGGTGCTCCGGAAGGTGGGAGTTGTGTTGGTGAACGGCCAAAAGCTGGAGATGAACTGTGACATCAAAGCGGTGTGTAAAGACGTTCTGGACATGGTGGTGGCCCACATCGGGCTGGTGGAGCACCATCTCTTCGGCTTAGCATACCTCAAAGGTAGCCTATCTTCTATCACACATGGTTCATATTGATTTTGACCTTCTTTTTTTTTTTTTTTAGCTCAGTCACTTCCTTGTTGTCCTTAAAATATTTCTCAAACAAAAAACTGCTGGCATCCAAGGTGGCACAATTCCTCGGAAATATTCCGCATCTATCTCATGAAGATAGTGTTTCTGTATTCATTTCTGCCCCCAAGGCTAAGGAGGCAGCTTGCTCTGACACCTCTGTCCTGCCCTTTCCCAGACACTGAGTTTTTCTTCGTCGATCCCGATGCCAAACTGTCCAAAGTGGCTCCGGAGGGATGGAAGGACGATCCGAAGAAGAAGAAATTCGAGACGCCTTTTGACCTTTTCATGCGCATCAAATTTTTCCTTGATGACGTCAACCTCATACAGTGAGTGAATATTTTCTTGATAGAACAAAGAGCAGCATGTTGGCATGTGTAATGAATACATAAATAAATAATGTTCATGTTTTTTGTTTTTTTCAGACACGCTATGACCAAACACCAGTACTACCTACAGATGAGGAAGGACATCCTGGAGGAGAGGATGCGCTGTGACACGGAAAACGCCATGCTGCTGGCCTCCTTGGCTCTGCAGGCCGAATACGGCGACTACCAGCAGGAGGTACTTTCTTCTTCTCTCTATTGAAGTTTTTGTAGGAATGAAATTGAAGCAGAGCTGGTTGGTTACAAAGAATAATGCTGCTTATGTCTGTGCTGCAGCTCCATGGGAAGACGTACTACAGGCTGGAGCACTATCTACCGATGTCTGTCCTGGACAAAGTGGACCAGACGACCATCAGGGAGGAGCTGCCGAAGCTTCACAGCAATTACTATGGAGCTTCGGAGACAGAGGCGGAGTTTGAGTTCCTTAAGGTCAGCAAGAGTAGTGGAGAAAAGGAAAAACTCAGCCATTAGTCACTCGTAGGGTTGCAAAATCCTGAGAACCTTGAAAGTTAGTAACTTTCCATGAGATTTTTTGGAAATTTACAGTAATTAACTTGGATTTTCCAGAATATTTGGGAATTTATATTAACTGTATTTGCCTGGTAATATCCATGTATAAGTACCTATAAAACATTTTGGTTTGTTATTTATTATTCATTTTTTTATTATATTCCACCCCTTTGCAACCAAGGTTTCTCGACTTCAGTGTTTTGGATTGCTGAGCTGGCTATTTTTCTGTATGGAAATCTCACATCACATTAGCTTTGAGAATTTAAGGCTGCCCTAACGGAGTGTCTGCTGCTCTAAAGGTGAGCCAGAAGCTGACCGAGTACGGCGTCCACTTCCACCGGGTGCTTCCTGAGAAGAGGTCCCAGACGGGTATCATGCTGGGCGTCTACTCCAAAGGAGTCCTCATCTTTGAAGTCCTCAACGGAAATCGCACAGCAGTACTGAGGTTCCCCTGGAGGGAGACTAAGAAGATTTCCTTTACGGTATTTACCTTTTCTTTTCTTTTTTCTTATCGACACAGCAATGAATGCAGCATAGCGCACACACCCATCCTGTCCTCGTTTGAACTTTTGTCCGTCATCTCGCAGAAAAAGAAGATTTGCCTGCAGAATACATCGGACGGGATTAAGCACCTGTTCCAGACGGACAGCAACAAGACCTGTCAGTATCTGCTCCAGCTCTGCTCTGATCAGCACAAGTTCCACCTGCAGATGAAGGCGCGCCAAAACAACCAGGAGCTGCAGGACCTCGGTAGGACACTGACCTCTCGCAGCCTTTGACAGACGATGAGCGATGGATATCTGGATAGAAAGAAACCTACTTACTATGACAGGAGAGAAGATGTTTCCAACCGCTGATGCTCATTTGTCACCTTTTTTTAAAGTGACACATGTATCATTGGCTATAAATTTTCATTCCAACAATCATCAAAAAGGGATCTAGAAGTTTATTTATTTGCGATTCAAGTTCAAGTATGATTTTGTGCGCTACATTACTTGATCAGATTTGTTTGTACGTGGACGAGCAGAAGAGCAACGCCCCAACCCGCTAGATTGTTGACATGCATACAGTTACACGGCGATGTCTGCCAAGAAGACTGGCCGGGCCATTAGCTGTAATTATAAAGGCAGATCTGTCAAGGAAACCAAAAAGATTTGATCTCTAATGAGGACGTAGGCGCTCACCTTTCTGTCTATGTTGTAATTATTTGTAACGGGTCTTTTGATTGAATGTGATCACACACTTGAAACATCCATAATTAATAAATGAAGTGGTGTTGTCCTTCCTTAGAGAATTGCCCCCTGAGCAATCTGCAGTATTCCCTGGACCGCCGGAGCAGAGACACAATGGGTACACTCAGCACCAGCAGCCTGGCCCCCAGCTTATCCACCCGCTCCAACCCGGACCACCTGAAGCGGATCTCGTACTCGGAGGTGGCTCTCAACAAGGCGCCGCTGGGTCCGCTGTTGGTCCAGGATGAGCTTCACTTTCCAGGTTTCAATCCAGTGGCCTCCGTGGTCCACTCCAACCCTCGGATCATGAGCCGCTCCCACCACAACCTCGGACAGATGCCAGAGTCTCCGGAGCACCGCGTGGCAGATCCCTACCCGGGAACGCCGCAGCCCGGCCCAGCCGCCTCTCACTTCCAGCAGCACCAGCGGGCCAGCTCGGACACCGACTCCCTGTCGCAGCAGCCGGACAAGTGAGTGTGTAAAGCCAACCCAGTCCAATCCTTTATTCATAAAGCATGATTTTAGATAAACACAAAGGTTTCCAAAGTGCTGTGCAGTAAAATAAACACAATCAAAACATAATTAAAAAAAAAAGATAAAAATACTAAAGGTATAACGTAATGAATGATAGACTGTCCCTCCCAGATAAAATATCCATGCACCTAAAATGAACAACCTACGTGGTATAAAGAGCCAAGGAAAAGAGGTCGGTTTTAAGAAGAGCTTTAAAATTAGACAGTGAGGACAAAAACACACAGTCGCTACATTTTGAACAGTCAATGATCTAAGGGTCAGTAAAGGTCTCTTATTAATTAATCTCTGCATTAATTTCACGAATCGGTATTGAAAATAGCAGCTTGGTATTGTTAAATTACAGTGGTGGAAAAAAGTTTTCAGACACCCTTAACATTTTACACGATCTCTAATATTATCATGACTATTTGTGGGAAACATCTTATTTGTGTTTCAAAAGGTGTGGCTGCATTAGACAGAGACAAACAAATCCAGATATTTTATTTTTTCTCTTGTTTACAAGAAAAACTAGCAACACTAAATTCTTGACAGTTTCTAAATGTCAGTTCTCAACATTTTCGGTATCAAAGTCACAAATAACAATGTGTTTAAAACTGAACAAAAATGGATAAACCAACATATTTAGTAGCTCTGCCAATAGCATGCAGGAGAGCTCGGTGGGCTGTCCTGGAAAGTTTTTCCACCACTGCACATGTTCATATACATCAAGAAATAAGAAATGGTGATCACGTCGATGGAATCAAAAGGCGAAGAGAAGGAGAAGTACTGAGTTTATAAATGAACATGCTTGACTCTCCGATGCTGAAGTGGAGCTCTGGGATCGTTTGCTTATTTGCAAAGTCCTCTGCGTCAGAGTCTCCCGGCTCACTGTGACACCCTGCGAGGTTACTAAGCAAGCACTTGTTACTGGGACTTCAGCAGAGACCCTGAGAACTCCATCCTCTAATCACTCCTCTGGGGGCCAGGTTCGCTCTAGCGGATCCACACACACAAACACACACATAAACACACACACCTCTGCGCCTGCAATCTTTTTTTTCTCCAATCGCCCACCAGTGTGTGTTAATTAGCAGGAAATGTGTTTTCGTTCCAGCTGCTCCCCCTCGCGTCAGCTGTACAAATGGCATGTGCACTTACAACCGGGATTCTAAAAGTTATTAAGAGCCAGAGCGGAAAAGCGTTTGGTGCAGCTGAGCACATCTTTTTTTTAATATCCACTCCCCTTTCAACTCCTCTCCCCCCGGTTCTATTAGAAGTTGCTTCCTCAGGCTTATTTATTTTTTCTCTCCTTCCCCTCTTTACGCTCGCCCTCTCAGATCGTTTGGCACAGTGTCTCACAGCAGCCCCGCCTGGAGCCGCAATAAGTCCAAAAGAGACTCCGACTCGTCTTCCTTGGAGGATACCGGCCAAGCATATGTAGTGGGTAAGTCATCTGTGTAAGATGTTCCGACCAAAGCACATTTCTTTCCTGTGCGGCTGTGGTTGCTGCGGGGGGACGTAATTAGATTTTGGTGTTCTCTATATGAAGAGGGTTTATGGAAATGTCTCCATTTAAACCTATTGAAAAATGGATGAGAGTGTCTGAAATTAACTGCAAAGATTGTTTTCAGGGGATTTGTTTCCCCATTCATCAGTTTTTTTTTTATTGGACTTTCAAGTTTAAAAAAAATTAATTAATTAAATCAAATTGAATAAATATGGAAAAACAGTGCTTTTCTTGTAAATATATATATATTTTTTTTGGACCAATTTTGTAGTGGTCTCTTGTGGCTGATTCAAAGTATTAAAATAATTGCACTATTTATAGAAATGTATTTCTTGATTTTGTGTGTTATTAAATTATATGGTTAGGTGTTTCTTAAAAAACATTTCAAATCTCAAAAAGTTTTTTATATATTTAAGTTTGGAAACTGTACAAAACACGCCACAACGGAGAAGCAGTCAAAAAAAAGAGAAATAAAGTAAGGGGGGCTGCCAGACAGAAAAAAACTTAATCGCAGTCATTAAAGTAAAGTAAGAACCATGTGAAAAGTTGAGTCAGGCATCACACTTGTTAAAGCATTTCTATGTCAAATATTATACCCCATAGCTGAAACCGAAGACAACCAATTATCTTTTTTGTTAAGCCTAGGTTCGTCTTTGCTAATCCAGTTTTTTTTCCTTTCCCAGGCGTGAGCATGCACAGCTCCTCTGGTCCGCCCTCCACCCCAGCCTCTGTAAACGGTAACGTAACAGACTTTTCTCTCGTTTACGCGGATGCATCGATACAGGATGTTCCCGCTCCGTGTACATTTGTATAACATGCCCGTGAAACCGTGGGCAATACGCCACTACTTCTCAGCATCACTTGCTCTGTTAATCCCCTTCTTCGGGTCTGTTGCAGTGCACGCTGACCGTTGCACCGCAAAGCACGGATATGTAGTATTTACAACCCCCCAAAGTCTGTGTTCTAAATCAGAATTACATAATGTGAAATTGACTTTCTGTACAGTCCTCCCCGTGGAACTTAATTCTGGCTCCCGTCCCGCCATTTAATAGCTTCATGCTTGGTGCTGAACTCATGACCTTTGCCTTTCATCCTAGCTTAGCCGGGCTTTTTCAGGCCCATTAGCCCACAGTGCTAAAGTACAGAGCCCATCGCGCAGAGCTCCGCCTCGGCTGATTGATAGTTACACTTTAGGTCCACGAATATTCTCGGAGTGCGTTGCTGTGAAATAGATTCAACGCTGCGTATTCAGGGTGTGTTCCACCAAATGGAACTAACAGTGTTTTTTCTCCTTTATTTCAGATTCACTGAAGAAAAAACTCAACGCCTTGCCGTCTCCAGAGAGAGAAATCACATCTGTAAAGCTGAAGAAAGACGTGAAATACGGCCTGGGTGAGAACGCTCTCTGCTCCCTAAAACAAATATAATTCAAAAATGTCTCCGCTGCCACTTCTCGGTCTGTCAGTGACGGCGACGTTATTATATATTACATGGTTGACACTTTTTGATCCTTGGGGGGGAGGGGCTGGGCGCATATGTGTGTTTACGTGTTTGTGCTTGCGTTTGCTCTCCAGGGTTCCAGGTTGTGGGAGGGGAGAGTACCGGTCGCATGGACCTTGGCACCATCATTAGCTCCATCACTCCCGGGGGTCCTGCCGATGTCAATGGCTCTCTCAAGCCCGGTAGGCTGGCTTTTTTTCGCCCCCCCGCTTTCTACCACAATTATGCAAATTGCTGCATAATCGCGTTAAGCAGTTGAATTATTCCGCCGTCTTGCCGTGTGACGGTTTTTAATGTTGCAGGCAGAAGTGTGGACCCAAGTCATGAATTTTATGACTTTATACTCGACTTCACAAAATGTAAAGAGACTTGCAACTCGACTTGGATTTATACATCCGTAACTCGTGACTTCACTTGGACTTGAGCCTTTTGACTTGAAAAGACTTGTTACTCAAAAATACAAAAACCCAAAGAATATGTATGTTCGAACCGCTTGCTCATCCGCTATCTCTGTGTGTATACGGTATATTTGCATCTTTCTGTGCTTTCAGCACAACATCCAATCAAATTAGATCTACTTGACTTAAGAATTGCATGTCTTGACTTGAGGCTTGACTTGGGACTTGAGGGCAAAGACTTGAGATTTACTTGCATCACAATGGCTTGGTCGGACCTCTGGTTGCAGGTGACCGCCTGATCTCTGTGAACGACATCAACCTGGAAGGGCTGCCTCATGCCTCCACCATCGATGTCCTCCAGAACGCCCCCGATGATGTCACTCTGGTGGTCTCACAGCCCAAAGAGAGGCTCTACAAAGGTGAAAGCGAACATCCTGAAGGCCTTTTTTCTCCTTGCTGGCAAATATAAGCCAACACTGCTTTTCTTGCTGCTTTCCAGAGTCTTCTTCAGGCTATGTTCCCTACCAAGGCAAGTCTTCACTGAAGGCGTTCACGCCGGGCCAGAGACTCAACTTCGATACTTCATCTGAGGATCGAGCGGCTACAGCAAGCCCCAGCCCCCCTCTCCACGCCACAGGCGCGCCGCCGTCCGCGTCCTCCCCGGTCCGCCAGCACGCCAGCCCCGGCCCCGAGGACTCCAGGGCGAGCGGCGCCGCTGCAGCTGGCCATCCACTCACCAGCAGAGTCCAGCAGTGTCTGGAACGAGCCACCGGCACCACCCAGCAGCCCAAAGCGGAACCTAACGTGAGCGTGGAGCCGACGCCGCCGGCTCTGCCTCCCAAAACTCGGAAAGCCAAAGTCTTGGAGGCTCCAAAGGTATCTGAGCACTCCGACTGGGGCGACTCGGACATGGACGAGGAGACTTACTCCAGCAGTCAGGAGAAACTCAAGGTCAAAAAGGTACCCTTGTCCGCAAACGCACCTGCGTCAGTGGATTCTTTGCTTTGGTAGCTGTCCACTTATGCCACGGTATCGGCTCCACTCGACTCTACTCTACTTGCTTTTGAGAGGCAGTACTTTTTTGGGGAGTGGTTCCACTGCAAAAATAGTATCCCCTGGATGATGCGCAAAGATTCTGTATCAAGATCAATCAAATGTGTTTGTTTAGCCCTTTACAATAACCGCAACCGTGTGCTTTACAACAAAACCATAAGACAAAGCATGAAAATAATGCATACAATTCTGTATGCAGTCGTAGGAGAGCAATGCGAGGAAGGTTTGCACCTCTTCAAAAGACCACGACGTGCCCTTTTCCCTGCCATTGTAACAAAGAAGAAGAAGGCAGAGGAATTGTGCTGCTGTTTAGTCACTCACTGTTTACTTACATGCGTGGCTACTGTTGATACCGCACTGACGGTGTGACGATTCTCCAAACCAATCGGTGTCTGCAATGTGTCTACTTCACCTTTTAGTACCCGAGAGTTCCAGGGTGCTTTTTTCGGAACTCTGAAAAAGCAGGTACGAAAAAAAGTAGTACCAGGGGCTTTTTCTCAGTGGAAACGCACACAAATGCAGACGAGTAGAGTCAAGTACAGCCGATACCATCAGTGGAAGCGCGGCATTAGAAGACCCACGCAAACACCAAAGTAACTTGCAGTACAGGATAGGCTAGTGAAGCAAACAGTGTTTATGAGAATAGCTCCTGCAAATGTCCCGACACACGCTTGGTTGGCCCCACTAACTTCCTGTCGTTTATAACCTTTGCCTATCATTGCATTTAAAATGTCAATGCAAGGCTGTTTGTTATCCTGCATGTCAGTCCTTTAATGTGTTACACTACTACGTCTCGCTCTCTGCCTTACCCAGTTCAGCTTCCCCCTTTTCTCCTCTGTCTGCATGTTGCAGCTCGTCGTAATTCAACTTAATACCCTGTTCTCTGTTCGCAGGAATACATCATGGAAAATTTAAATGGTAATGCCCCAGGGGTCAATAGTCTCCGTCCAGGAGAACTATTTGACATTGAGCTGTCAAAAAAAGACAGCAGCCTGGGCATAAGTGTCACGGTACTGTTCGGCAAGGTTTTCACGCTCTCTTTTGTTTTGCCCCTTTACCCCCCCCACCTCACGCACTCTCATCTTGTGACTGTTATATGTTTGTGTTTATGTGTTGCTTGGTTTGGTTTGGCTTTCCTAAAGTTTTACGCTGTCAAATCTGGGAGCTGCATTGAGAATATTCTCGGCTTGACTCTTTTTGCATGCTGCGTTCATTAACTTTTAATGAAGAAGGCTTTGTTTGTGCACCGTCACGCTTCATGTGTAGCATAAGCACCCTCAAAGAGCATAAACGGATTTTTTCGAGTAGTTAATTCAACTAGTGCAACTAATATGATTTATTTTTCAGGTTTAAGAGCTCATTGATTGGTGCAAGTTCATGTAATGCTTTTTTTTT
>CAESWR010000160.1:56188-72346 GCA_903171835.1 Mullus surmuletus | reverse complement strand
TGAACTACTCATCAGTTTTATTGGTCTGCTGTTACTAGGCAAAATGTTGGCGCCACAAAAAAACATGAATTAGCCGCACCATAGTATAGGCCGCAGTGTTCAAAGTGTGGTAAAAAAGTAGCAGCTTATAGTCCGGAATTTACGGTAATATGTTAAATATCACAACAAAAAAAGATTGACAGGACTACAAAAATGGTGCAAAAAAAGTGTTAAAGTTAAAGTGCACAGAAATGGCTCAGGAAGTTCAGAGTGCCAAGGTGTCCGTCGCGTATGCGTCGCTGCGATGCCAGACTCCTGCTTTTCGTGATCCTTTGCTGTAATTTTGGTTGGAAAGTGTGAAGCGAAGGGATTGGTTGAATTTGCCTTGATGTTGCAAATTGCAACATCGCGAAATCCTGGAGGGTGTGACTGATCGCCTAGGGGTGTCTACATAGTGTTCATTGTCTGTTGACATTCATGTTGGTGTTTTCTTAAAGTGCATGCTTATAGGGGATTTATGTTTCTTTTGGAGCACCTTTTGTGGCAAAGATGTCTCATTGATTGGCTCAGAGAACCGTTACAGCATCAGTGCGTCATCAACAGTAGCCACGCACGGAGTAAACAGAGCAGTGCTATTCTTCTTTCTTCTTCTTGTCCTTTGTTATAATGGCAGCGAAAAAAGGGCACACCTTGGTCTTTTGAGGAGGTATAAACCTTCCTCCCATTGCTTGCCCATGACTGCCCATGGCTCCACTCGTAAGCTCTTCCTGTATGCGGTCCCATTTTCTTGGAAAGTTGCTAGTACACTCGCTCATAAGGAGCGTGTGCTAGTGTTCACTGCTATAATTGGACATCCGTGGAGTGCCGTGAAAAGAAAAAAAAAAAAAAAAAAACAACACAGATACCGTCAGTGGAAACGTAGTATATCTCTACATCACAAGGCCGCTCAGGTATCTGTTTCATAAAAATTTTGATCAGTGACTGGTGCACAGGTGCTGTTCACTCTGAGAACCATGGTTTCCATAATGTAATGCTCGCTCCAAACCTTGTCCTTGCCACTGCATGTCTCCTGACAAACATCAGACTCCTTAAATCAGTAGCAGTGGCGGAGCTATTGGGAGAGGAATTGGGGCTGCCGCCCTTGATTGGGTCGGGGGTGCCCTTCGCAACCCCCTGCTCCGACGAAGGAATGGTTGGACCAGCGGATCTCTGACAAGCCCCCCTCCTGCTCTGACGAAGGAAGGACCGGAGCTTCGGAAGTCTGACAGCACCCAACCCCCCCCCCACCCCCTCCTCCGGTCCGACAAACAAAAGTCGACCGGATTCGGGCACTAGTTCCACTGTGTGTAGTTTGCCCTAGTTCTCTTTGCTTACACTTCCACAGTGGACGTGGTTTATATTCATATTCATGTAAAAGTAAATTCACAACAGGACATGACACAAAATTGCACAAAAGCACAGAAACAGAATACAATAAGATTTTACAACCCAATTTCCCTCAACTTCATGTGTTAGTTTATGCAATACACTAAACTTTAAATTTCATTTTTACGTTAAAAAAAAAAAGAAATCTTGTTGCAATTATTTTAGCGTGTGTATTCCATTGACGTTTCATTGGTTTACTATTTCTTCTAACATAAGCGCGCCTCTAAGTAGCTCCAAACATGAATTCTGCACAAAAAATAGTAGTAAGTGTATAAAATCAAGTAACTTCCTGTATAATTCTTAGTACATAAATGTGAAATGGCAACTGTGAAGACTCAATTATCTGTTGTTATCTGCTATTATGCTGTATACAACGTCTATCTAAAAAAACAATTAAAAACAAAGCAAATAGTTCTGTTTTTCCTGAGAGTGAAGCCGGTCCTGAAGATGCTCTGTCAAGATGTGGGTCAGGATGCTAATTTTACCATGAAAGTAACATTTTCATGTGTATCTCAAAGTTAATGAGAAATCCCAATTATTCCTTTATATCCATCTAAACCATCTCTGCCAGCTTAATCTCTCACTCATTTAAAGTTTAGATTGTTTTCTTGGAGCCTAAACTCTGAACCAGTCCACCAGTCCCATGAATCTGTTTTCATTACCTCCCTGTCTCTCCACCCCCTCTCCACTGTGTTGACCTCTGACTCTTTGAGTTAACAACAGAGTGACTGCAGGTCTATCATATCTCAATGGCTCTTCTAAAAATGACCACCTGGTCTGATGACCACTTGTTTTGCCACCACCCTCCCGGGTGGATGAATACCTGAAACACCCCATCAGAAATTTAGAACTGTCAAAGCTTCTTGGATGAGAGGCGAAATATCTTAAAATCAGCCAAATCTTCACAAAAACATAAAGGCACCAGTTGAAAGTTTCTCAAACCAATCTACGAGTCATCCATATGCCAAACTCAGGCAAGGAAATTCTTGAGGAGAAATGGAAATCAGCTTTATATTCAGATCAAAAACTCAAATCTCATAAAACTGAATGTTTGTAGGTGAGTATAATTGCATGCCATGTCATTTAGTACTGTCCGGCTATAGTTCTGGTTCTGGTATGCAGTTGCTGAGTTATTAATTGTTAGGATTTATTTTGATCCAAAGGATCACGCTGCCATCCAATGGCAAGAAATAGTAACTGAACATCGGTCTTCACATTACAGTAAACATTAACTGTTTCCTTCAATGTCTCGTTTAACCATTCTATTAAGTCAACACAAATGCAAAAATTGTCATGAATCAAGAATATTAATTTGCACACTGATAAAAATAAACAAATACGATTTTTTATTCCCACAACTTTTTTTGTAATGACTTCAGAATAAGATCAACTGACCATATTATCTGACCAGAACAGTGGTGTCAAAAAAATATTAAGGTGGATCCACTTCCCTTTGGTAAAGGTAAATAGTCTGGGCACTTTTCGAATTATCCACCTAATTCTGACACCTCTAGACCAGGTATTTTTAAATAGTGGATTTTATATTTATTTTAGAGATGTATTTATTTATTTATTTATTCTTCAAGGACAAACGGGGGGAGTGGGTATGACCCAAGGAGCGTTCTCCCAAGACCACTTCCTTTGTTGTTTATGGGAGCTATGTAGGTGTTTGGCAGAGTTTGTTAAGGAGACGCAGCTCTATGCGCCCCCCCCCCCCGGCTTTCTTTCCCTCCCCTCCGTTTTCCCCTTGTCATCCCTACCTGTGACCCTTGCCTTCCTTGCCCCGTTTAGACCTGCCTCAGTACTGCCGTGTGAACCTAACCCTGACAAGATAATCTCTGTTTGATCACCACAGAACTCTGAAAAGTTGCAGCAGGACTCAGAGCCTACGCTTGCCAAATACCTGTCTGGAGAAAAGTGTCCTATATTATGAGCTTGTTTTTGGGATCCATTATATGACTACAACAACTGCAAACGTCATGAATGTTAAACTTTATGAAATGATAAAAGTGTCTATCGAAATCAGTAGGCGGAGAAAGGACACTATTAACCAGGACAAAGGCGCCTAGATGCTCTCACACCCCCGGGATCGTCTCCTCTATAAGACAGGCTGTCACGTTAAGACAGATCAATGTACTGAAAACAATTTCCTTTAGATTCTATGGTGGTTAATCTTCACAAAGCTATTATTAATTAATCATTGTAATTAATAAATAATTAATTTTTTGACAGCTTGCACCACAATTCCTGTACTGACTCCCAGCACAGAAAAAGATTATTATTGCATCTAAACATCTTAACTGCCTCTGAAGTATTTGGAACATAAAAGTACTTTGTACATTTTTTTATGTTCCAAATACTTCAGAGGCTGTTAAGATGTAGCCAGTGCCATTCACTGAAACCTAAATATTTACAGCATACTCAGTTGCAAAAGATGTCTCATTTTCTTGTCATACTGCAATGTGTCCACAAGGTGTCAGGGTCTACCTCTGAACACAACACAGTGGCCCTCATTCTGATTGGCCTCTGCAGAGATGAGAGGTGTGAGAGAGAGAAAGAGAGAGAGAGCAAGTACTACTTTGCTCTATATAAGTGTATACTTTGCTGTTGTAGCCCAAAGTCTCCTCATTCAGTTATCTATGGCACAGGTACGGTGGTCGACAACCGAATCCAGAGTCAACACAACGCCATTCAGCTTGCCACACAGTAGCATCAGATGAGCTAATTAGCCTCCGCTAGGTTGGTCACTGAGAGGAGCAGCCGGACCGTGTAGCCTTCACTCCCTCTATGTTCTCTCCTACATGTGTATCTCCATTGCCGAGAGCGCCCCCTGCAGGTTTGGAGCACTTCTGCTGTAGCAACTGGTTTTGTAGCATTTTTCATTGTGCATATATTTTCTTGGTGTGTGTCGTTCTGTGCTGTGCATCGTTTCTCTATTTGCATTTGATGATGATGGGTTTTTTTCGTTTCTTGCAGCCCATTTTCTTCGTTTGCAACACGCGTTGCAGTGCGTCTGTTGAACATTAAGCTATTAATATTAAGCTATTGGAAGCTTCATTGGGGTTGTCAGGTGGGTGCCCTCTTTCACTGGTTTTTCGATGACAGGCCAACGACACCTCCAGAGAGCTCATCGACTCAAACTGGCATCCCAGGTGTGCCGCCCTCTGCTTCCAACCCTTCCGTGCCACTGTGTGCGCCTCTTCACCCAGAGTCAACGACTTGCCTCTTCTGCTGCACTTGAGAGGGCTTTGATGGTTTGCCGCCGGGCTTGGCCTTCAGAGGTCCTTAAGCAGCCTGATGGTAGACCTGACCCCGAAGCTCTGCAACGACTTCCACTGGGCAAACTTTGGCTTTCCAGCCACGTTGTTCAGTGTCAGCTGCCAGCTCACTGTACTTAAGGCTCTTGCATTCGAAGGCCTCCTCCACAGCAGCCTCCCAGGAAACAATAAGCTGGATGATATAAGCTATGTGCAGTGAGGAGGACCAGAAAATGAGGTACGGTCTGAGGTTACATTTGGCAATCTCTTGTGGGAAGCAGAGCCTTTGGTTGAGATCTACCGCCAACTTCCAGTCACGTGCTCCTCCAAGCTGGCTGGTGTCCAATGTTTTATGGACTTTAGCTGGATTTGCACCTTCGTGGACAAACTGTCCTGCGGAATGGAAAGATGGCAAAGGCAGGGCATTGATCTTAGTCCGTCTGGTCTCAAGTCTAACTGCCAAGCACTTAAGGGCGTTGTTGTGCCGCCGGGTGTAACGGCCTTGTAACATACTAACACCTGATAAAAGTACATATATGGGTTGAAGGTTTAACTCTGATTCAAACATGATGTGTCTAATGACGACAGGTTCTGGATCTTTCAGGCGCTTATATCAGAAAAGACCATTGTGTCATGTGATCTCATTAACAGTCATCCATTCTGCATACATCAACCTGTTGTTGATGAGCACATTTACTGGTTATATGACTGTGATTTGTATAGAGATCTCAGACATCTCAGAAATCTTTCTTAAAATCTTGGTTAGGCACTTACTATCTAGTCACATACTCACTATTTTTGGTACAACGTATACCACTCTGTGACATGTACCATAATTTAGTTGTTTTTTGGGTAAAAAGATTTAAATACAATGTGGCACGTAAATAAAATGTCATATACAAGCAGCCAAAATTAAAGCCTACTTACATGAAAAGTCATGGCCAAGTATTGGTATCTTTTTCAAGGGAGGCTCTATCTACATCTTTTTAATTCAAAAAATGTTTTACATGCAACAATGAGGTGAATAATCATAAATGTTTCCCCCAAGCTCTTTAAACAAAGTCGACAGTTAGTGATGGTAATTGGCACATTTGCTTTATTTTGAAAACAGACATTGAAACCATTTTTTATTTTTTCATATTTATTTCGCACAAGTTTGAACTCCTTGATAGGTTGAAACTGGACATTGCACTCACTGGAACATAGGAAAATGTATTTTTGTTTTGATCCATTTGTCAGATTTTTTTCTTGTTTTTTGAGATTATTTTTTTTATTATTTTTTGTTTGTTACTTCTGTGCAAGAGAGTATTTTCCTCCAATTCATATAAACTGTCATAACAACACCAAAAGACATCAAAAAAGAAGCCGCCACACCTCTTAAGTTTTTGTGACTGCAGAAAAAAGTTCCTCTCAGAGGGAGAGTTCCCATCATGCATCTGGTTCGATGGTTCATGCTACTGTTCTTGTGTTTTGGTCAGCATGTACGAGCGACTTACATAAATACTATAGCTGATTTCCATATTTTATTATATGATCATTTAAACTGATACAGGTCCATTAACTGTAAATGTGAGTAAACAGAGTTTGCAAAAGGGGTGTAAACTGAGCTTGAACAACTCAAGCAGAATAGAGATAGAGAGAAAACATTGTTTTTGCATGAAGCCGCCCAACTGGACGCGTCACGCATAGAATACACATACATTCTGTTCAGTACATTTGCTGCATTCTCAATGTTGAAAATTGGGTTTATCATTTGAAAAAACTGCTTGTTTTGTGCGAGGATTGGCAACATTGTGAACTTTTGTTTTGCAAATTGTGTTTAAAGGATGCTGCATCACAATGCGAATAAATAACGGCGCATGTGCAGCGCGGTTTTAAATGTGTGAACATTCAGCTGGCAGCATTCATTCCACCACTGATTTGCTGATTTGCTTACAATAAATACAGCATGTTACAAGTCATCCATCTCAACATCATCATCATCATCATCATCGTCATCACGTAGGGTTAACAATCATTTCATTCATGATCATCATTATCACCACCTCACTGTAGTAGTGTTAGCTTGAGCCAAAAAACTTCATGCTGGAAACTCCCCCAACATGAGAAGATCATTGCCACACAAAAAATGACAAACAAATAAAAATGGACTGCCTTCGTGTCGGGAAGGCAAAGAGCAACCTTTTTAGATTCTTGTTTTTCATTTTAATTTTTTCATAATCTTAATTCTGCTTTCTTTTAGGTTAGTCGTCCTTGGACTCGGTGGCCTCATCAGCCGTCTCGGCAGGGGCATCCTCTTCCACTTTAGACTCCTCTGCAGCATCTGGAGAAGAGAAGTATGGATAAAAGGAGGAGAGAGAAATTTAGCCACTGGAAATGATTTCTCACTTGGTGATCTTGGAAGAAGACAACTAACTGGGCCTCTGACATATGATTTCATGTCGGCTGCCACATTTGATATTTCAAACATTTTATCTCAACCCTGAAGAGGAAAAATAACCCATATTACAACATTCTACAATCTTGTGACAGTGGCTGTGATATTGTGAACAATATTGTAATTGATATTGAACACGAGGAACACTCAAGTGTAATGCTTGGTTATTACATGGTCACACTTTCGTTTTAAATGTGAATTTCTTCATACAACTATTCAAAATTACACATGTGGAAGTAATGTGTATGTTATTTTCTGAGTAGAACTCAAAATAAACAAATTGCAAACAGATTTGACATTGTAACTACACAATTACATATGATGTGCCTCGAGCAGCATCATCGTCATCTGACAGATGCAAAGCCAGCAATTAGACTTCAGCACTTGAACTGACATTACAATATAAAGGCGGTATCTCAGCTTGTGTCATCTGATCTTGCATGAGTGGCCACAGTGCTGCAAAAAACATCGAAAGACAGCCCAATTTTCTGCCGTATGTGAATTTACTGAATATAATATTAAGGCCTTATCACATGTGACATGTTTTATCTACATCTCCTGTTACTCCTGTTACCCCTCAACCCATGCTGTCATTCAGCACAATGATCTCATGCCATTTTAATAGAAGAAAGAGACATGAGAGAAAGACATCATTCCACTGGAGATTGGGGCAATGGAGTCTGTGTCTTCAAGTGTGTGTCAGTGCATATGACGAACACAGAGCGAGTCATAGTCTGTCTTACAGGTAGAGATCTGTGGTAGACGAGAGGATGACCTGTGTGGTGATGAGGCTGCGTGGAGCTGGATCTCTGAAACCACTACTCTCTGCTGCATGGCTGTGTCAGCACCACTTATGTGGTCTCCAATTAATGTAGTTTGTTGGTACAGCAAGTGCATATGAGGGAAAAACATTGTTGTATTGCCTCACGTAAACAAGGCTAATTAGAATGTGACACATATTATATATGTGTCATATTATTCTTTTTTCACTATGCAAACTCCACAGCAAGTGCAACCGAATAAATCCTTGTGAGCCACACCCTAGTCTGTGCACCCAATCCAGTGATGTTTGGAAAACATAAACTCTTACCATGCTGTGATCCTGATCCCCATTTACAACATCCAATGTTGTACAGTTTAGACAATTCTATTTTCTCGTTCATATGTGTCTGTGTGTGTGTGTGTGTAGATGTGTGCGTATATGTGTGTCAGGGTCACTGGTGGAGAAACTGGATCAAACACCACCACCTCATCAATTATTCAGCCAAATCAGACTACCTGTGCTTGTGAATGTAAGAATGTAACATGAAGCCAACTGACATACAAACTAAAGAGATGAATATTAATTTATCTCTCAGGTCCTGGTGTTTGTTTGTGGCGACCAGTCAGGACCATTAATGATTCATCTAAATCAGAGCACCTGTTATCTGCGCTGGGCTCAATGCAAGCGAGCCATCTCATCCAGCCTGTAACTATGACAACATGGAGACTGTGCTGCCTAAGTGACCTACTTTCACTGAGTTCTCCAGTGTGTGCGTGTGTGTATGTGCGTGTGTGCGCGCGCGTGAGTGCGTGCCACCTCCCCACCCACTCCACACTGAGCATGCTCCATTAAGCACCTGTCTGACCCAGTCTGAGAGTCCTTGGACCAGAAATATGACTCCATGTCAAATTGTGACTGCTGTTGAGGCAACACAGGAATGTGATTTAACGACTTTCCAACTTCCTTGCATGGTTTATTATGAAATCATCGACCTGCTTGTACTGATAAAACAGGGTTGATTATTTACATTGTATATTCTAAGTGTCAGAGCTAATAGCAGTGTTGTACAAAAAATTCAAAATTCAGAAATTCAAATGAGAGTGTCTGAGATATTTATGACCCTCTGCAGTGTTTGCTCATGCAACAAAAGAAGCTTCCGTTCTGTCTCCACAAGAACTAAGATATTTCTGCCAAACTATTCAACATGAATGTTGACTGGTTTTGATAGTCAATCTTATTAGTGTGGAGATACTACAGGCTGATATCGAGCCGGTGAATGATGGAGCCCAGCCAAAGATCTTTAAATCCCAAAGATGCGACAGGCAGTTATTTCCTGCCATGCTTGCCAAGCAGACCTATTATTCTTTATTTATTTATTTTTTACAGTAAGTAATTGCTTCCTGATTGGGGAGAGTGTCTGGCACTATTTTGCTCAGTGAACTCAGTGCCCTGGAAACACATGTCAACACCATTAGTGTTTAATTCAAGGCGCTGTAGAAGCCACCTGATGAAATCGAAGTGGTTACTTGCTTTGGGAGTTTTTATCGAGTATGTTACTGGGATTGTGGCTGGCAGCACAAGCTCAAAGCAGTAGCAGACGTACCTTGTTTATCTTTTGTTTGGTTAGGCTCCTCCTTCTCGGCTGTCGGACTGACAGCAGCAGGCACGTCGGCTTGTCTGGCCTCCTCCTTCTCTTCGCTTTTCTCCTCCTCCTTCTTCTCCTCAGCAGTGGCCATGGTGGGGCTCTTGGCGGAGGCTGCCTGGGCCTCCGCCTCTTTGGGCTTCTCCTCAGCTTTCTCCTCAGCCTTTGGCTCCTCTTTCTGGGGCTCGGAGGGCGCCGTGGCGGCTGTAGGAGAGGCGGGTGCTGCCGCTGCAGAAGACGTGGCTGCCCCTGCCGGCTTTTCAGCTTCTGGGCTTTTGGCTTGGCTCGTCTCCTCTTCCTTTTTACCCTCATCTGCAGCAGCTTCCTGCTCCTTAGCGGGCACCTCCTCTCCCTCCACCTTCTTTGCCTCCTCTCCGCCCTCCGTCGCCTCCTCAGCGGTGGCAGGACTGTCTCCCTCCTTCTCCTCCTCGCCGTCTTTCATCTTTTTCCGAGTTATGTGTCCGCGGAAGCTGGCCTGTATTTTGGTGGCAGCCTTGTGGGCCTTGTCCTCAGGTTTGTTGGTGGTGCCATCCTGCTCAATCTTCTGGTCTGCCTCCTCGTTCTTCTCCACCTGGCAGCCAGAGCAGTGAATAAATGATCATCTACTGCAAAGCCAACATGGAAATAAACCTTTTCAAGTTTTAGAAT
This sequence comes from Mullus surmuletus, assembly GCA_903171835.1. Classification (NCBI taxonomy): domain Eukaryota; kingdom Metazoa; phylum Chordata; class Actinopteri; order Syngnathiformes; family Mullidae; genus Mullus; species Mullus surmuletus. The sequence goes on along the minus strand of CAESWR010000160.1, from coordinate 62,195 downwards.
AAAATGCTCATATAAGGTATGTAACCAAAATCCTACAAAATATACAATAAGTTATAAGTTGGAAGATTTGGGTTAATTAAAGTGTACGAGAGGGAACGTATTAGTTTGTAATTGTGGTTGGGGAGTTACACGCTGGGATAAGTTGGGTCGGGTTTAAGGAGCAGAGTTGGGAACAGCAGAGAGCACAATCAAACACTGAGGGTGACATTACCTGAAGCACCTGGATCCAAAGCTGTCCATCAAATAGTGGGTTGTGCTATGACTCATATAAATCTAATGAAAAGAAAATCAAATCAAATAAAGGAATGAATGATGGGGCACTGAAAGAAGCGCAAACAAAATAATTAATGTACATCCAAAAATAATGTGAAACAAACAAATCAGGGTTAAAGAAATGGTCCTCTCAAGCTACAAATGTGCACTTTAAATAAAGAAGCAACATGGAGCAAACACAAATAACATGCAGTGCAGCATCAATGACAAAAGGGCCGGTTCTGTTTGTATAAGAGTGGCGCGCTAGAGTGTATTATCAAAGTAATAGTAAGGTGCGTAGAAATGTTGATTTTTGATGCACTTTTTGATGCACTAATGTGCATTCCTTGTAGAGCTGCACAGCTAATCTAATTGTCAAAACAGTGTCAAATTGTGTAATTATAAAAACAAAGGTGGGCAATTGTAATTATTTTGTCTGTATAGAGGGAAACATAAACCTTACACAATGCTTCTATTTATGAAAAATATTGTTATTGTTATGGTAACATTTAAGAAATTATAGCAGATTTTAGAGTTTTGAGATTTCTTTTAAGTGATTGCATGCTTACGTTAAGAAATTCATATTTCAAAATAATTTATAATCTCTGTGTTCCTTGATAATCGCGCTCTTATATTTGGTGCCAACATGCGTCTAATGAATACATTTGTTAGACACACAGTGGCATCACAGTTCACAATATTGCAAATAATCAAACGCCTGTCTGTCCAATCTGTTGGATATCTGAAGGTAAAATGCATACTGATTTGTTTTAAAAATCAAAGTGGGAATAAGGAGCCGCTCGGTAGCTGCTCTCCGTCTGTTGCTGCTAGGGAACGAGCTGCCTGCTCCTCAGTATTCACCACCACACCCCTCGCAACCATCGAAGGGTTACCCTGACAACCAGAGTGCTAACTCATCACCGTGCTGTCCACTGGCTGTTCACCGCCTGTGTGTCACCCTGATTGGCAGTTCAGAGATCCCCCCCCACACACACACACACACACACACATTCCCCCCTCCCCAGAGAGATGGGGGATGAGAGCGGGAGCTCCTAAATCAGCCAAGGCAATCAGCTGTTTGTTTAAGGTCAGTGTATTAAAATATCTGGATGTCTAGTGCATTCTCTCTGGACCAGCAAAATACATCACATTGCCAAACAATCATATAAAACCAAAAGTCTGCAATTCGATATAACTTTTCTGCATCTTTCTACTCAGTTTACTTTGTAAAATGAGTTAAAATGCCTTTATTTGAAAATATATATATATTGAATTCATTGCGTAATTTTGGGGATTTCTTCCAGATGTATATGTTTGGTGTTTGTTCCAAAATACACATTTCATTATGGTTGGTCATTATGTGGAAGTATTGTCCATAACAATCACAATAGGATTTTTTTCACCAAGTCCTGCAGTACTCGTGTCTGATCATGTTGTTAGGAGGAGGTTTTTGCTTCATACGTGAGGTGTCACAGTCATCTGATTAATTCGCTCTGGGCACTAACCCTAAACCAACATGTCAGCTTCAGGGTCAGTGTGTCAGTCCAGCATAGCTCTTCCCCCGGGGTCAATCAATCCACACCTGGGCCTACATGCACTTTTTAATATCTCCTAACAGCCATGCTGCCGATTTTCTATACCTTTAAAGCCTTGAAAATGAAGTTCAAGCAAGCAGACAGACACACACTCTGCTCCTGAATTGCCGAGCTTTTATAACCTCACAACTGCCAAAATTTGGCCAGACCACTTAAAGCTAAATAGAATTACTTTACTGGCAGCGCTGGGTGAGTCAGATGGCGATGGATGAGGGTGTCTGGGAATATGACATCATTATTGGAATGAAGAAGAGAGGGTAGTCATTTACTTTAGTGATGAGGGGTTTGGGAGTGCAAATGTAATAAAACAGCAACGGTGATCTCATGTCAGGGGGTGGGGTGGGGGGAGGGGTCACAACTGGAGTGACATCATTGATATTTGAAAGATTCATTGCGATGTGGCATCATTTATCACACATTTTTGTGATGCTCTTATTTATTCATTAAACGATCAAGTCGACTTTGGGCTGTGAATATTTAGTATGAATGTAAACAGATTGCTCGCTAATCGAACCCCAGTCACGTTGCCTCCTGCAGGCACTATTCCACTTGTGCGGCACACATTTTCATTCATAAATACAGTAATGCAGCGCCTCCCTTGCAGAGCTGCACTGTGCCACAAGGTACCCCCATCACATACACACACAAACACTCACGCAAACACACATATGGACACACACTTGAAAAAACTGCAGTGAGATTAAACTCTTATTTGAAAGAAAACTATTTGCACTACCGAGGTTAATCAAATGACTTATTACTATTAGCCCTTAGTGAGCAGGCTCCGGTTGCCATGGCTACACTGCGCAGAGCTGTCACCCAAAGAAAAAGTACAATACTGACTATGTTAAGTGTTGCACTGGGTTCTGACTCTTTTTCATATCGACTGTGAACCTTTTTTGTGTGTATTTGTCTCCTGCATGTATGCTGCAGTCATCGCTGGCTGTGTCCATCCTTGGGTGGGCACAGCCTGTCGTGAGAACCACACCCTGACTGATCCATAACAATACACACACACTTAGACCATCCCCCATCGGTGACACACAGTCCGCCACTTCCCCGCTGCCGGCGCCATGAGGGACTTGCATCAGGAAAGGCAGTGGCGGGATTAATGCTGCTTCAATTAGCAGTGGCGGCGCCTTGAATGCAGCAAACCAGCAGGTATTGCAATTGCTGGTGGAGCGCGAGGCACCACTGCGCCGCCATGGATGAGCTGCCAGCTAGAGGGGAGGGAAATATTAAAAGGTAATATTTACATTTATAATGCTGCATTTAGTCCAACAGGTGCAGCTCCTGCTTTTATCTCCGCTTTAATCAGGCTATTTGGTGGAATAAAAATGTAGAAGTCTATGTCTGCTGCTATCTTCTCGCTTGCTGTCTTGCACTCTCTTTTCTCACACAGCAAACTGCTACCCACTCATTCCCTCTCTCTGTCTCTCTCTCTCTCTCTCTCTCCGCCTCTGTGTCTCTATCTCGCTTGCTCACACAGACACCACACCCTTTTAGCCGGCTGTCTCCTGCAGATGAACAGAAAGAGAGTGGGGGCGAAAGAGGGGGGCTCAAGTGGTGGCGGCCACAGCCCCCACTCACCTTCTCCCCTCACTCATGGAGAACCGATGTTTGAGGATCAGGATTTTTTTAAGGAAGGTGGGGGGATGGAGGGTGAAGCAGCTGAGCTGTAGTCTCATAAGCAGCAATACGCTGGCGTCATTACATCCTCTGGAGCAGCCTTTAATTCAATTACACCGGCTCTCTACCCGAACAAAGGCTCCGCGATCGCCACTGATCTCACAGGAGATGAGGGGAGGGCTGGGTGGATGCAGCAAGGGTGGGGGTGAGGATGGAGATGCAGGGATGTGGCCATCCTGCATCCATGCCAGCTTTGATTCAATGCTGTTTGAGGCAGCACGAGGCCTAATGGGACTCTGGCCTCCAAACTTGCTGCTACTTCGTTTTAGCTTTTTGAAGCTTGAAGATGATAAGTCCCCAAATCCGCATTTTAAGTATAAGTCAAGTCTCCTTTTTGGGGGGCAGTTCGGGGTATCTGCAAAAAGGCTTGGAAGCCAGCAGCCACTCCCACTTTCACCTCGCCGACGCAACCCCTGCTGGAGGTGCTCACAGGAAAACTGTCGCCTCACCCACATGGCTGCAGCACACCGGCTCGTCCCTCCTTCCTTCTTTCCTACTGTACCTCCCTTTCTTCATCACCTGGCTCACCATCCTCCGACCATGCGACTGCTTCCTTCCCCCACATTCTTTTTTTTTTTTTTTCTTCCCTTGGCTTCCACCCTCCTGTCACATCCTCACTGGTGCATCTATGTGCGGTAGCAGCTACCATCCACACCCTGTTGGCTCCTCGCTGCACCTCCCGCGCCTCTCTCTTTCCCTTTCTCTCTCTCTCTCTCTCCCTCTCTCTCTCTTGTCACTGCTAATATGACTCATCCACACTGACATTTATGAAGCAATCAAGAGCCATCGGAATCTGGCCGGCCAGTCTGATAAAATCACAATTGGCTCGGGAAAAGATCACCTTCCTCTGCTCTTCTGTCCACCTCGCTTTCATGCAACGCCCTTCTGTCTCTCGCTCTGCTTTTTTTTATTTTTTTTATTCTCTGCAAAGGGTGATTATAGAGTACCACCCTTTCACACCCTTTAAATAAGTGCACACTCCATCGTAGCCTCCTCTGACAGCATCCACTTATAAATACTGGAGGGTGCTGTGATAATCTATTTAGAGTCATTTATTCTCATTGTATTCCCCTGAGGCCGCTGACATGATGGTGCTGCTCACTCAATCTGTACCCCACCCTTTTTTTCCCCTCCTCTCCTCCTTTCCTCTCCTATCCTGTGGAAATTTACTTTGCTGTCTCCACCTTTTTTCTGCTCTTGCGACCACATACACACACATAAAAAGGCTTTTGTTCACATATACCAATTAATAAGAACAATGAGGGACACAGAAAAAGTTTCAACAACCAGAAAAAAGACCCCTTTCCCCCATCATTCTCCTCACACAGTGGTTGATCAATAGGAGGGAAAGCCCGGGGGCCGGCAGGGATCGAGTTACAGTCGTGTGCCTCCTCTTTGCAAGTACAGTGTGAGGTCTGAGCGGCATTGTGGCGACATCCATTCATGTAGGATAATCACATTAACTAGGCGTGTCTGCGCCCCCCCACCACTCACCCCCACATGTCAAAGTACATCAACATTTTCTCTATGATCTCTCCCTCTTGCATCTGACTGTGAAACACAAAAGTTGTAGGAGCTGAAATGAGATGAAGCAGGTTACCGGTTTGGTTCTTCTTATGCAGCACAGCATAGTTGTAGTATCCTCTTTTTTTCCTCCTTCTTCTCTGCTTCTTTCTTTCACTTCTTCTTCCACACGCTCTCTCCCTCTCACTCTCTCGCTCTCGTGCACACACACACACTCTTGCTCGCTCTCTCGGTGGCTGTATCAACAGCGAAGGCGCTCAGTGCGTTTACTCATCCCAGTTTGCACACACTCTCTTCAGTCGCTCTGCCTAGGCGCACCTCACTTGCTTGCTCTCTCTCTCTCTCTTACTCGCCGCCTGACAATGACTGCCGGCTCCCACCCTTTAAACCCCTCCCTTCCCCTCTCTCCTCTCTTCCTTTCACACTATATCCCCTCCTCCTCCCTCACTCATAGTGATGAACCCCCCCCCCCACTTCACCACCAACCACCACCTATTTTAGATCCTCTCCTCTCCATCTTCTCACCCACCTCCTCCTCCTCCTCCTCTCTTTCAGCTGGCAGAAGCAGCGACCCCACCCTAAAAAGCCTCTCCCTATAATGACTGACTGGGTACCACCAATTTCTGTCCTCACAGATCTCTTTTCTCACTGGTTTTGTCTTCTTTTATTCCCTCCTCCTCCACCCACAGCGAGGTATTTTTTCTTATTTTTTCACCACAAAGAGAAACGAATGCTCAGGGATGGAAGTGTTTGCTCAGACTGTGTTGTCTCAGATTGGCGTTATGAGACTGTGAGCTCCACGTCCGAGTCGCCACAGCGATGCCAAAAGCCTATTTTCTGGCACAGCCGATGGCTGCGTTTGCCAGGAGAGACGTGTGAAACAGAGCAGCGAAAGCGCATGCTTGGATGCATGCACATACACACGGCAGCAACCCCCCCCCCCCCCA
>CAESWR010000160.1:44786-56139 GCA_903171835.1 Mullus surmuletus | reverse complement strand
GGGGGGGGGGGGGGGGGGGGGGGACAGAGCGGGAGAAAAAGTAGGAGGAGGAAGCAAGAGGGCCGGGTGTGGCCGCCTCTATCTCCCTCTTTCCCTCCCCCATTTTTTCCTCCCCCTGTGCCTGTGTTCACATTTGCACAGTCTGCTTTAATGAGCATGTGTGCTCCATGAGCATTACAGTGAGGCTTGCAAACACCCACACATACACAGTGGAGTCAGAGGAGTCCCCCACCCCCGCTTTGACACCAGCAGATGCTACAGAAAACAATGAAAATGGAGGGATGGATGGAGGGAGGTGGAATTGCCGTTCCTTTCCTCTTGCAGGATGAAACATTCCTATTATGAGATCACTGATGGCTGCTGCTGATGTGCGCGACCGCACCACCCTGCAGCTTTACTGTGTGTCATCATGGTCTGTGGCCGAACGTATGTGACACAAGATACACAAATAGTGGTTCTGCTGAGTGTGCAGCCACTTCCTCAGCTCCACCTGCTTTACTTTCACACACATATACGAAACCCCTCATTACCCCACCCCAACACACACACAAACACACACACACGATACACACACACACAAGCCCAGCCACTCACTAAGAACCAGATTGAGACAATGCACTACACCACTATCCAAAGAAACGGCTTGGCGACATACGAGAATAGTGAGCTGATAAACACTTAGGGCTCTATTTTTGTAGACCATGCGCAAGCAAGGTTTCATTCATATTTGTTTTTATTTTTGATGTGTGTCTAATCCCGAAAAAGATTCAGTTTCAGTTATCTTTTAATCCAGTGTGATCTACTGTACTATCAAAGAATTATTTCCCACCTTTGGGTGGCAAACGTCATGACACACGAAAAATTAACATCACACGCAATGGAAAACAGTGGAGTTGATATATGAATCTAATTCATTCATGTATTCCTACACATTCCTTGTGTATGTATTAGCCCGTAGTCACTTTTTGAACATAAACAATTTTATCATGAGAAGAAAAGTAATCTAGTCAGGGAAGAGATAAGAGGGACAGGTGGAGCTTCAGGGCGTGAGGTCAAAAATCATATTATTGATAATAGAGCCAGAAAGGAGAATAGGTGATTAACTATCTAATTATTTCCTCAGTAGTATAAGGGTTTGGGTTAGGTTATGATTAGGTTACAGCTGCACTAGAACACCCACTAGTGTTCTTCACATGTATATGGTGAAATGTTACTCCATAGTGACCAATCTATATCTATCTATCTATCTTCACTTCTTATATATAAGAAGTAATAAAATGTAACTTCTTATATATAAGAAGTGAAAAGCAAAGAGCATCAAGATTTTTAGCCTCTGGTGTCTTTGTATAGAAATGGTTGTCTGACATGGTCAGATTTTACAATGTAAAAGGAAGCAAGAGGACATTACAGAGAAGCCACTTAAAGGGATACAGGACAACAAGGACATTTCCCCTTTTTAAAACCATATTAATCAATTTCACAACATATAGAGTTGACACTATGCTAATTAATATTCCGTGATTCATGGCATTTCTGCATCAGTTAACTTAAACTAAAATATGAAACTGAAAATTTATTTTTCCAGGTTCGTATGACAGACCTTTGTCTTCAGGAAGTGATCTGGGGCCTCATGTATCAACACTGTTCACGCAAGAAAAACGTACGTACGAACGGATCGTTGCTCACGATCAGATGTATAAACGTGAAAAGTCAATTCTTGCGTTGTTTTACGCCAGCTCTGGAGGTGGTGTAGAAGTTGGCGGGGAGCTAATTCTTGCGTGAACTGCACTTTGGTCCATTGGCAACACTGTGTGGCAATGTTTGGTGACCAATGCTGGACTGGAGCAAGAAAGTGGGTTGACCAGACGGCTTACTGAGTTGTGGGGGGGGTGGGGGCGGGGGGGCAGCTCGCAACGTCGGACCAGGCGTGGGGTGGGTGACGTCGGAGCAGGGGGGGGGGGTCACATCGCGTTACAGCAGAACATGCAATGATGAATGTAGGGGAAACAGCGCTGCGTTGGATACGACACAAATAACTTTTTTTTTCTCCTGCGGCCACTGACCCACCGGCCCACCGGGACAATGTATGCCTGATGACCAGTCCAGCCCTGTTGGTGACGTTCACAATTTGACAACCGTGCACACATCGGGCACAAATCAGTCATCAACACAAACACAATTGCCTGTTGGCAGCACCTACATGGCTATTAAAGAGCCCTCACTATTATGCAGAATGTGCAACTTTCAACAATGGCAGCACTTGTGCTTTTGGAGAATGTGGCAACCCGCACAATCAGACGAGAGCGACATTTCATGGAGCGGGAGGACTTGCTCCACAATACAGATGAGTGGCTGGCTCCGGCTCCCGCGGCCTGTCCTGCTGCAGATGTGCAAGGAGCTACGACCGGCGCTCGAGCGCAGAACCACCAGAAGCCAAGCTGTGCCAGTGCCAATACTGGATCCTTCCAGCGGGAGATGGCGGAGCGTTCCGGGGTGAGCCAGTCGACTTCAGCCGGCATCTGCAATATCTGCGATGCACAGATGGATCTGCTCAACATTGCTGCGAAGTGGCCTGGTTCAACGCACGACTCGCACATTCTTTCATTACTTTCTCACTGCTGGGGAGAGGCTGCTGCTGGGTGAGTAAAAGTTTAATGGTCATTATAATACCCCCCTCCCCCCACCCCCGCTGTCCCTCCTGAGTTAGATACACGTCTTAAGTCACAAAAGCTTTTGATTAGTATCTTTAAAAAAATTTCACTTGCATCAGTGACTTAAACCAAATGTGTGCAACAATGTGCTTTTACTGCAGGTGACAGTGGCTCCGCCCTCAGGACCTGGTTGATGACCCCCCTCCTCAACACCCACACTGACCCAGAGCGGAGCTACAACCACCTCCCCTCCCATTCGCTCAGTGGTGGAGAGTTGAGAGTTGAAGGGTTGGTGGCGCTGCATCGTGGGGGGGGTGCTGCTCTATGGCCCGGAGAAGGTGTGCCGCATTGTGATGGCATGTGGCGTCCTTCACAATGTGGCCAACCTGCATGGCATCCGTCTGGACGAGCAGCACGTCCCCCCGCTAGACCACCCAGACGCCGGACGGATGGACGTCGATCCCCAGCCGGGCAACAGTCCTCACTCGCCAGAATTTCATCGCCACAATGTGAATGGGGAAGAGGCACACACGATTACACGATTCATGAAGCCATATCATTTATTTATTTTGTTCAATTAAACGTTCCAGAACGTTAATCATGCGGTCGAGCCGATTGTACTGTATCACGTACAATCTCCTCTTGTGACTGAAGGACTCTATGTGTGAGGACCCTCCCGCTGCCTCCGGGTGGGCCGGAGGATGCGCAACTGCTTCTAATGATTGAAATCCAAACAAACGTGTACAAACAAATAGCGAAGGCCCAAAGGACAAAAAAGTATTCTTTCCTCAACTGTCTTTGTCAATCCTTGTCTGCCAAAGGTTTTGGATGTGATATCCACTAAGGCTTGTGTATTAATATTTTTGTAGTGGGGGTAGTGGCTGTGAACCTTATTTTTGTGTGTGTTAGTAGATCCCAGAGCTCTTGTACAGACATCAGAGTTTACATAGAAGTAAGGATGCACTGATACTATTCTTTTCCAAAATAATACAATACCAATACTTGGATCTAAGTACTTGCCGATACTGAGTACAGATACTGATATTTTTACCACAGACACACAAAAAAATATCATGAAGGTGGTTCACCCAGATCTAGGCCTGGGCTAGGCCATTGCACAGCGGCTGTGCTGACCCTTGTGAATTCCCCAAATGTGGGAATCTCAACTGCATAATTTCTGGAGGTGAGGGATTGTGTCAGCACTTTTCCCTGACAATAGTATTTCCAAAGTTAACTCTTGTCTCTTTCTCTCCACGTTCCACCCGCAGCAGTGCAGGTACCACTGTACTTGTGCCAATACTGCTACAGCTGCTGCTGCTGCAGGGGATACTACTTTGATGGATTCCCGTTTGACTGGGGGCAGTTTTTCAGCTTTCTCTCACAATCTACTTCCCAAATGAAGGACTCCCGCACACATGGTCTGTTGTTTTGTTGGTATGTCTCTGTCTCTCTCTCTCAGCTGTCATGGCAAGGTCTTTGTAGTATTTCTGGTGTGGGTGTCTTGTGGGGCGTTGTCTGGGAAGACACTTGCATCACAATCCCAGTGTCACGGAAAATGTGTCCGTTGATATTCAAAACCTGTGGCTGAGATTGAGTGTCCTGGGAATCCTGCCGATCCCTCCGATGCTTGGGGGGGTTATTGCTTCTCTGCCTTTTGGCTAAGATCAAGTGTAGTATCTGTTTTTATCAGTTTAATATCTGCTACCTCCCTTACTCAGAGACTATATTTTAAATTGATTTTTGGACCCCTGGAGGGGCTTATTCTGACCACTCCATGCATTGACCAGGTATTGCAGTGCTTCCAGTAATAGAGCGCTGTCCTCTTTTGTTGACAAAGGTAACAAAACTGTACCTCTACTTGGCTCAATTCGGCTTGACTTGATTGTAATCTGAATCGCACCAGATGACCAGAGACGGACGTGTGATGCACTGTGGGCTCAAGCAACTTTGAAGACGTTTAAACAAGGTGTCCGGTCGGGTCTATACGGTAGCACATGGAACCGCAGGGAGGGCTGCTCTCTCAGCGGGGGCCTTCCAGGCTTGGGGTTGTGCAGCAAAAGTTAGAAACTGTCAGTCAGAAGTCAGCGTTTGTGAATGGTGGCCCTGACTGTGAGCTGTGCAATTCATACTTACCTGGCAGGGTAGATACCACAATTATGATGATGATCACGATGTGGTTCGCCATTGCACAGCAGACATGTCTGGGTTTCTTGTGGAGCATCGTCTCGACCTGTGCCACAATCCCAGAGTCACAGAATATTTGTACATCCTTTGACATCAGAAAACTGCGGCTGGGATTGAGCGTGCTGTGAAGCCTTCCGCCCCCTCCGACACCTGGGAGGTAATCGCTTCTCTGCATTTTTGGCTAAGATCAAGTGTAGTATCTGCTCACATCAGTTTAGTATCTGATACGTCCCCTATGTGGGGACCATATATTGAATTAATTTTTGGTCCCGGGAGCTTGAACAGGGGCCTGCTCCATCTTATTCATGCAGTGACCTGGTATTGTAGTACTTCCAGGAACGGTGCGCCCTTCTCCTTTTTGTCAAAGTTAACAAGCTGTACCTCTACTTTGGCTGAGTTCAACTCGGCTCTGTCATGAGTTTCACCAGATGACCAGAGACTTAATACGTCGGGTGTGCGATGCACTGTGGGTTCAACCAACATTGAAGAAGGCGTTCAAACAAAGTGGCTGGTAGGGTCTATATGGTAGCACTGGGAACCCTGGGGAGGGCTTCGCTCTCAGTGGGGGCCTTCCAGGCTTGGTGTTATGCAACGATAGTCGGCACTGTCAGAAGGTGGTGTCCGCAAATGGTTGCCCTGAATCTGAGCTGTGCAATGCATACTTACATGGTAAGGGCAATACCTTGATCGAGAAGATGGTTCACCCAGATGGTTCGCCTGCCCATTGCACAGCGGCTGAGCTGACCCCTGTGAATTCATAAATGTGAGAATCTCAACTGCATTATTTCTGGTGGTGGGGTATTGTGTCCATGCTCTCCCCTAACAATAGTATGTCCAAAGTTAACCCTTGTCTATATTTTTCCACATTCCACCCCCAGCAGTGCAGTAACCGCTGTTCCCGTTTGACCTTCTCCCACAACTTCTCCCCACTGCTTGCCAACCGAAGGACGTTGTTTGGTTGGTTTATCGCCGTCTCTCTCTCTTTTTCTCGGCTGTCATGGCAAGGTCTTTGTAGTATTCGCGGTGTGGGTGTCTTGTAGGACGTCGTCTGGGGAGACACTTCAGGAGACACAAAAAAAATTACTATAAACCTGACATTTCAAGTGAAATAAGAAACATTTTTGTGAAATTATTGCAGGGTTTCCACTTTTGAATCAAACAAAATAAAGTCTTTGGCACTGCTTTCACATTAACAAAACATTAATGAACTTATAGCATAGTGTCCACATTTGAGACAAACAAAATATAAATCCAACTATTTGGAACTGTCTTCAACTTTCAGACCAACAAAACATGAATCTATTGCAGAGCGTCCACATTTGAATCAAAAAAAATATTAAACTTCAGTCATCATACAATGGTGTCATCTCTGAACTCGGCTTTTTGGGGGAAAGTGAGAGGCAGTTTCTTTTTGATGAAAAAAATTGTCTCTGCAGCTGTGAGTCTATTTCTGCTTTCAATCATAATGTGTGACACAGAGTTGGGCAACCGAAAAAAAAAATTGCTGAATATAGGCACACACAGTCACAAACAGTTACATAAACTCATAGTTACACACACAGTTACATTCACATAAAGTTATACACAGCCAAGGTTGCCTTCATCACTTTGATCCTTGTTAGATTTTAGATTGCTTGTTAGAAATCTGTGCAGCACAGTGACTGCTGGAATGACATCTGCAGCCATTCCATCTGAAGAGCTAACTTTTTTACTTAACTCCTCAAAAAGCCTCAGAACAGATCCTTCTCCAGCAGTCACCACTGGTGAGCTGTGAGCCTATCAAGGAGTCCATACTCCAGGCACAAATATTCCCAGTGCCTGTTTCTGCTCAATCAAGGACAGCATCATATAAAAGATGCTATTCAAGCGATTCTGTTTGTTTTGTTCCGCTCGGCGGGCTGGTTGATCTCCAACTGAATGTCCTCAAGCTGGGAGCTGGCCAGAGCAGAATGTTTCAAATGCCCAACTATTTTGGGGCCAACTGCCATCGCATCAGCAACACTATGTGACAGAAGGCCCTTGTGAACCACCAGCTGGAGAGTGTGAGCAGTACAACGTAGACTGGGCAGCTCACTCATGGCCTTTATCATATATCTTGTGTTGTCTCAGGGCGCTTCATGGACAGGCATCTTCAGAATGTTCCATGTCTGAAGAATGCTATCAAAAGCACCTGCGATGGTCTGGCTGGTGTACGAGCCCTGGAACGACTTTGCATGTAGTGTGATCTGATGACGAACAAACTCCTCATCAATCCACTGTGCAGTGCAGTTAAACATAGCAAAGACTTTGGGAAGACACTGCTTGTCCAGATGTCTGTTGTAAAACTTAGGGCTGAAGCCTTATTCACCAGGTTGCAAACATGTTTTTTTACCGTGTCAAAAACTTTGGGGCAACATTACATCCATGATGTAGGGGTGGCTGGGCGCTGAGAAGACGGCGAATCATCCAGAGAAATAAAATGAGTCAGAGCCTCTGTTATTTTAACTGCCTGTGGGTTCTCTCCTCATTTTTTCTTGCTTTTCCAAAACCTGACTTAAAGCGGCAGTATGTAGCAGTTTTTTTTGTTTTATTTGCTAAAATTGTCATAATGATCTGACAGTATAATAAGATACAGGTCAACTCTGAAAAAATGTGTCTCTAGGACCCCCCGGTGGTCATAATGCCTTTTTGCAAGAACCCAGGGAGTCAAATCAAGACAACATATCAGAGCAAAGAGCATAACTCATCCTCGTGCACTGGCTGCTGTCAGCCCTACTTGCGCTTGCAAGTAGACTAATTTGCTTACACTCACTTCGCAGCGCCCCTCGCCTTGCCCGCTCAGCTCGGTTACCCTCACAGGTAGAAACAAGCTCCAGCTGTGAATGATGGCGGAGAGAGGAAAACTGCCTATAACTGCCTTAAAGGTCATCTTCTATGGGGTATTAGACACAATTTAATTTAGTTGCCAGAGGCCGAAAAACATTATTTTAAAAGTCTTTTTTCCGACAAATTCAGCTTTGGTATTTTGGGCCAGTCTAAAAGTGGCTCTAGTGAGCTCTACTGAGAACGGGCTGTTTCTGTGCCTGTACCTTTAAATGTCAATGAGCTGTGACTGGCCACACCCACTCCACACTCCTATTGGGCAGGGGATGTGGCTTTCGCTGATGTATGTTCTTAGTGTATTATGCGCTGTTTTTTTGCGGCAGAAGCAACGTACTTCAACCATACCTAATTGAAGCATTTCAGAATGGTTGGTAAATTGTTTTCTAAATCTCTTATTTTGTCCATATGTGTTGTTTCAGTTACTACCATATAGCTAATAGTAGGGCTTATCTTATCTGGGGGGCTTGTCGACAGCTGCCTCCACTACAGCCGGGGGGAGTGGCCAGTGACTTCCACCTCACAAGGTTCCAGTGCTCAGATCTGCTCGTTTCAGCGCACAATGTGCAAAAAATAGAGAAGGCAAGTAAATGAGGTGACATAATTTTTTCATTTTTTGACCTCATACTCATGCTACTGGGACACATATGACTGTTAGAAAACCTTGAGAAAATGAATTTGGCTCGGAAAGTGACCTTTGATAAACAGCATTTCAAAAAACAGGTTTGATTCCTCCCTGTTTTGAGACATTTCAGCATGCTTCCTCTTGGTGTCCTACTTATATTGTTATAGCTGCCAACTGTTCAGCATCACTAACAATTGTGACTGGGCATTCATTGAATAAATTAAGCACTTCATGTGCCAAGCCTATTTTGCAAGCCATACCTTTGTTGTATTCCAGGCCTGTCATGTTTCTCCTCCTGTCCACTGTGCAGCGATTTCTTCTGACTGACTGATGGTGATGAAGCTGCTCATTTGCTGCATTCAAGGTCACTGTATGTGCAAAAGACAATGAGATTCACAAACTGTCCCCCAACTCAGAGTGAGACACTGTAGTGACTGAAACTTTTTCCTCACCTGCAGAAAAAAACATGCGACCACTGCAGGATTTACAGGATTTATCGTGCCTCTCAATTTACACGCATCCCAGTTTTTCTTTTCATATTCATTTGGAATTCATACAAAATACAAAATGCACAATTCCACCACGGTGTCTAGCTAGACGTGATCTAAATACTATGCAGATGATTATAACTCTCTCAGTACTGAGAGTGAGAGTTTTTCCCTCTGATGGTGGCATATTCCCTTGTTAGACGTGGTATTATCCTATGGAATTCTGGTTGTGAGCACCTGTTGTCAAAGACTGGAATTTATGGATGGAACAACAGGTGCCCCTTAATCTTCAACCTTTATTTTCAGTCAATGTGTTTGCGGTAAGTAATGTGGCTGGCTGGAACTTTTGTGGTTGGTGGATTATAGCACACACTATTGTCAGAACAGTATGACACCCACAGCCTGCTGAATTAAAACTCAGCGGCTGGTTGGCATGCATTGTCCTGGGAGAGAGAGAGAAATAGAGAGAGAGAGAGAGAGAGAGAGAGAGTACACCGCACCTCTGCTACACACTTCAACCAACTGTGCAAACAGCAGCATACAAGCCAAGATGTCACGTGTTATGTTGTAACATGATGTGAAAGAGACACGCAGTGCCAAAAAGGCTAAAGAACAGATCGGAGAGCGACTGAGTGCATCCATTTATGTATGTATGTATGTATTTGTGTATGTATGTATGTATGTATGCATGTATGTATGTACGTTTTTCCTCTAAGCCGCCTACACCAATGGCATGCAAAGGATCTCTTGATGAATGGGAGGCTGCATGAATCCAAGCCGCTTGGGCTTAACTAAAGGGTACACACACAAATACACACACGTACATACATACATATACACAGAGAGACTAACCCCTACATACTCTGGCAGGAGGAAGAGTGATCAATATTTTCTTAAAGGTGGGGACAGCATCTATTGCAGGAGGAGGACACAGCTTTCATTGCTGGCCGCGGGAGCTAATCAACATCACTAATGAAGCCATTCATTCTGGGTGAAGGATAAATAATTCCTCACTGGCCTTGGGTAACTTGTAACATGATGAAATTACTGATTCTTCACATCAGACTGTAAGAGTCTGATGTTCAGTGAATATGAAGATTCTTACAAATATGAAAACAACTGGATAATAACAGCTGGAATATGTTCAAGAATGCAGCATCAGAAATGTCCCCTAGTTACAGGGTCAAAGGCCTCTGACCTTGGAAAACACTCACAAGACTATTTTGAGAGACATCAATATTGGGTGTACTGGATGTGTAATGACAAACAAGATATTACCTCTTCATGAGTGATGCACAATTAAAGGGGCTGTATGTACAATATTTTACCAATGGATGTCACAAGTGGGCACCATTATTTCTATTCTAATTTCAGTACAGGTCAGCACAATACAGCTCAGTTTCATAGTCCACCAGGCCATACATACATCCATGCATGCATGCAAAAATACAGAGTATAGAGGCTATATTCACCATGAGACCATGGTGCCTTGGATGTGTGTGGATGGAATAAATAAAAGAGGATAAAAAAAGGTCTGGAGTAGTGATTTGTGTTTGAGGGAGGAGCTTGGAAATTGCATCCTGATGGCATGATTAAAACTTCTGTAGATAAGATGTCTATACGTTGATCAACGACAACTTCAAAGGGTACAAAGGTCTTTCTGTTTAACAGATTATTTTGGAATAACTATTATCATACTGTTTAGGCTGATCTTGTTTTTCAGACAGTTATAGCAGTAAATGAACAAGAAGTTCTAATTACTTTCAATACATAGTTTATAAAACTGACAAAGGATCTTGTCATAGTCATTCATTGAGTTTAACTTCCTCAGAATGTATGTATGTTCACCTTTCCTTACAATAGTATCCATGCTAAAGTCATTTAAGCTCAGCCAACAAATGTTTCCTCATATCTATAATTGTTGATAACTCAACCTCCTTGCTAGGCGTGTCACTCACTGCCCTGGTGGATCACACACATCCTTTCAGCAGTGGAAATATTGTCACTCTGCATTTCAAATAAGCAACATGGGTTATTTGTGGTGCCACGCCAGTGTAAACCGCTTACCCACATATCTGCTAATTTACCTGATTATACGAAATGCCATCTTTGCCATATCAGATCGGAACCTCACAGTGGCTTATGCACCAGATCGCTGCAGTTCAAATGTGTTCAAACTTCAAACAGAACTGCTGCTTCTGAGACATGAAACCTTTTTTTTTTATTTTGTTCGCTTTCTCCATTTTTTGATGCGTGAATGGAGGGAGTAAACAAATGAAAACGCTCTTTATTGTCAAACACCAGTGAATAAAACATTTGTTTTGTTCCCAGCACATCGCCACCCACAGCTCAAAAAATAACAGTGGGTCTCTACATATAGAAATACTGCCTCTTTATTTGTAGTTAGGAGATCAATCTTGATAACAGAGGGCATTCTTTACCTAATTGTGTTTTCCAGCACTTCAACATTCTGACGTACCAGCTAGGAAAGAAAGCCATGGGCAATCTGCTGGCGATCAGACCCGATCGTTGGTCAGAGGTCTTGC
>CAESWR010000160.1:13334-33232 GCA_903171835.1 Mullus surmuletus | reverse complement strand
GGGGGGTTCAGTAGTGGTGGGTGGTGTTGTTGGTGGTGGTGTGCGTGCGTGCATGTGTTTGCGCGTGCAGGCGTCCGTGCGTGTGTGTATTCATACGCTCTGTGGTGGTGCTCCACTTGGTGGCCTATAGGACCAGTCAACGCTCATCTTGCTGGTCACCCTGCTGGTGGAGGTGAAGGTGCAGGACAGTGTGATCGTCTCCCCTTTGGAGGCATGGAGCTCGGCTGGGGTGGTGACCTGGATTGCTGCAGTGAGGGGTGGGGCTGTTGAGTGGGGGGCAAGTCACATGGAAGGAAGACAATGACATGACATACATGAGATTTAGACACCAAAGATGTGAAAGTAGGTGCGGTTGTGTGTGTCTGTGCGTGCTTATGTGTGGCCTGTACCTGGTTGCTGCTCACTGAGTAATCAATTTCAGAAGTATACAATCATGTACTCCCACCTGGTATCAACAAGCATCTCCAGTGACCACTTGTGATCAGATATCACACTGGTTGGAAATGCAAATAAAGACAGACAGCATTTCTGGATGTAGAAACCAAATGTTAAACTATTTTTGTTAATTGTGGGAGGTAGCAATGCACAACAAACTGCATGGAAAAACGAACAGAAGAACATAGAACTTAGTGGGCATTTGAAAACATTAGAGTTGACCAAGATGTTATGAGTTATTCGTTGTACATAATACTATGGGCTCTTATAAATTCTCTGATTCCATGAGCAATGT
Organism: Mullus surmuletus; assembly: GCA_903171835.1. Lineage (NCBI taxonomy): Eukaryota > Metazoa > Chordata > Actinopteri > Syngnathiformes > Mullidae > Mullus > Mullus surmuletus. The sequence goes on along the minus strand of CAESWR010000160.1, from coordinate 32,502 downwards.
TGTTTGCAGAGTTGGCGTCATGGTCTCACTTTTATGACACCATTGTCACGCAAATGCATAAACAGAAAATGTCTGTATAGGTGTGGTCCTCCAATTCTAGACCAATGCGGACTTCTTTTCCACTGCTATAAGAATGTGACCACATGCAGTTCAGGATCTGTTCTCACTTGGATTTATAATTTATCCTGAATGATTTGATCAAAAGTGGATGACCCAAGCAGGGTGCGTTTTGTGAAACATCACTGCAAACAAGCTTGGGAGATGGGGGGCCTCGGATCTGATTGCCAGTGGTCCCCAGAGATCTTGAGATGTTGATATTAAGTTCCCACATCAGACACACATCATTAGCGCTGTCGACTCTTGACTGGATCACTCACATTTTAACTAACTGGCCTCAGGCCGTCCCTAAATGTGGTTTGAGTGATCCAACCTCAAATGCGTCCTTAATGCATCTTGGGACCTCAAGCCTGAAGTTGAATGTCTATCAGATGGAGAGTCTCAGCTCGCCGGGTGGCAGACAGCCTTGAGCTCAAAAACACACGCTCAGAAGTAGATTCTTTGGCTTGTTATGTCAGGATGTTTACTAACCCAGTGCAAATATTGCACACCGATCCCTCACGCAGCTCCGGCAATAGCTGAGCATTCTGGGAGCTCTGTCAGCAACCCCGCAAGCTGGAGTTCTAATAACAGTTGAGCAACTGGAAGAATATTTTGTCACCTATAAAATAAAACTCAGCAAATAAATCCGTCTTGTCAGGATTCTCAACATGTTTCTGTTCAAATCCATCCAGCAGGTGTCAGTATATTTAATCTCATAATGGCACTGTGAAACACAGTGAAGGTCTATGGACAAAGACAAAAGGAATTATTTTAAATCACACTTTGCCACCAGCAAAGTCTTGGCTCATCTCAAGAGACCACGAGGAATTCTAAGAAAGAAAGAATCTCAGTTTAAAATTGAAAAAGTTACTCTATTGTTAGTAAAACTTCAAATTGACATGGAAAGACTATTAATGCAGTATAATGGGCATTATTATAAAGCCAACATTTAAAATGGCACAAATACTTCCCTTACATTGAAAAAAATCATGTGTCGTATGCCAGAAAGAGTTCAGGTGAAGATACATTGTCATATGACTCCAAACACAAAGCAAATTGAACATTTTTTTTAGCTTTCAAAGTCTTTACATCTCCAGTTTATAGATACATACAGCAATAAATGACCTTCCAAGCTCTGCATTCCGTGCTTCAGGGGGTGGAGATACGTGACAGAGATGCTATTACAGAGATGTTCTACACCTCTGAATCATGAGCTTCTGATTTGCCCTGAGAGCAGCTCTGAGATTCTGACTCAGCTGTCAGATCCTTTCGCATCAACTTTAACCTTGTTATGAGGATTATTCTGGGATGTTCCAGCAGGCTGCGGTTTGCTCCTCATCACAAAGGTGGTTCTACTGGCTATTTGTTCTTTGAGCTGCAGATCTTCACTTGTCTGCTTTTTTTGAATGGGGAACTCCCTGATTGATCCACAGCGCGGTGTTTCTCTTCACACTTTGTGGTGTGAAAAGTAGGAACAACAAGTAGGACATCTGGCGTATAAGCTTGTGATTCTTTTTTTCAAGCTGAAGCACGTAAACGTATCAGAGAAGCTTTGTATCTACAACTGCATGTAGAGTAATGATTCCAACTATTTATTCGTCTCAGAGAATTTTGCAGAATATGATGATGCACCGGTGCATATAGAACAGAATAATAGATAACAGTAGTAAGGAATAGATTAATTGTTTTCATTTTTGCTAGCAATGAATAGCCCTACTTTGGGGAAAAAACATACACAATGGCATTCGCTTGTTTGTTTGTTTTTCTTATCTCTTTACTCTCGCAGCCTGAGGACTTTAACCTGAGGAGTAAAGTAGCAGTACGTCTACTGGAGTTTTGTGTAGTTGTACTTGTACTTGTTGACAGGTTCAAGACGCTTTAAATATCCGCTTTATAAGTCACAGTCAATGAAAGCTCTATTGTAAGGCTCGGGGCCGGTGTTACGGTGGCCGTGCGCTGGCCGGTGTGTACTCACCGAGCGAACCCACCAAACACAGCAGCAGAACCGCGCCCGCCGTTCCGGGGCTCCCACGCCGCAGTCCCCGCATGTTCGGTGGCGTAGGGGGGGGGGTGAGACAAAACACGTTAAGGGGTTGGAAGGAGTCAGAAGGACATCGAAAGTTCGCCCAGAGCCGCGTCCATAGCCGTGATCGGTGAGTCAGCCTGCGTCGGCGGTACCTGCAGAACAGGTGGAACAGGAAGTGGAAGTCAGGAACGGAAACACGGAAAACACGCGACGGCGGGCAAGTGGCGCATAATCATCCGCAAACACACTGGTTTTCACCGTCAGCACAATTTTAGACGCATTTGTAACGCGGGAACTATCAGATGGACTTAAGGAAGTCACCTCCAGCACCAGTTTCCACGCACTCGCACCTGATTCACCTGAACAGACAGCGCAGGAATGTGGGCGGAAACACGTCATCCACGGCTCTGCGCCCGCTTTCAGCATCTACTCTCATGTAGTGGAGTAATGGAGACATTACTGATGGGAAGAAGTCTATCTTCACGCTAATTGGATTGATAATGGTATAGTATATGTAGGGGATCTCTTTGACAATCAGGGTTTATTGTTTATTGTTACTTTCAGTAACAAGCAGATCATTTTTATTCTGTGGTGAAAACGAATGGTCTTGTTCATCTAATGAAAAGTCAAGTATTAAGGATTGATCCCCTATTGATAGTAGATGGCATTGATGTGAGAGACTTGTAATGTAATAATAAACATATACGTAACACTTTTTTTTTTTTTTACAAAATAAGGAAAATAACTCCTAGAGGAAAAGCCTTTTTAAACAACATTTTTGAAGGTCTATTATGCAGAGGGCATGGTTGTTACCGTTTAAATTCTGTATTCTGTACAACAAAATTAAAGAATTGCATTTCACGTTTTGCACAGTATATGTTTAACAGATTTACATCTCTCCATATTTTTTTAGACAATCAAAACAATTGCACATTTTGCAAAGATGAACCAGAATCATTAACATTGTACACATTCAGTTACATTTTGGACCCGACTGGTATATGCTGACCAAACTAAACAAAATGTAAAATTTGAATGTAAAATTATCATCAAATATTTTTTCATGACAATGACAAGGTTGAATTTCTTTCAAATTTGTGGATTTTGTTTGGAAAATTTCATCTGCATAAAAGTAGAACCAAAGTTACACCCTGCTGTATTTGTTTTTTCTTGTGAATTTAAAGAATATATTAAATGCTTAAGATGTACAAACTCTATAAAAAGTGAGAAAACTATTGATTTATATGATACATGGTTTACAAATTTGTTATTGTTTATTGTTGATTGTTTGTCCTGAATGTCCGCAAGGCTGCTAACTGGAATCCGCAAGGCTGCTAACTGGAACAAGGAAAAGGGAGCACATCACTCCCATCTTAGCCTCCCTCCACTGGCTGCCAGTCACTTTCAGAATTGACTTCAAAATTCTATTGACAACCTTCAAGGCACTTCATGGCCTTGCCCCTACTTACATTGTAGAGTTATTATCCCCATATGTGCCCACCCGCAACCTGAGGTCCTCTAGCAGTAACCTGCTGGCCGTCCCTAAATCAAGGTTGAGGACCCGGGGAGATGCCACTTTCGCCGTCCGGGCTCCTCGCCTGTGGAATAAGCTGCCTGAGGAGCTCAGACTGGCGAACTCGCTGTCCTCCTTTAAAACCCAGCTAAAAACTCACCTCTATCGCCTGGCTTTTGAGTCTCCACTATGATCCTGCTTACCTTACCTGTCTACTGTCCTTCATCTGCAGTCTTTGTTTTTCATAATTGTTTGTCTGCTAATCTGACCGGTCTAAGCAGATGACGGCCCACCCTGAGTCGTGGATCTGCCCAAGGTTTCTTCCCAAGAGGGAGTTTTTCCTTGCCCCAGTCACTTTGGTGGGACATGTTGGGTTTAGTTTTATATGTGCCTCTGTTTTGTGTGTCTCGGCACTTCACTTGCATATGTCTATGTAAAGCACTTTGTAACCTTGTTTTGAAAAGTGCTCTAGAAATACATTTATTATTATTATTATTATTATTATTATTATTTTAATTTACTCTGTTGAACCCATAACTCTTTTTCTTTACCACCAATAGCTGAACACGTGTGTTAAATCTGTATATAGGCTATTTGTTCTATTTCCAATAAAGTTTTTTGGGGGAAAAAATCACCTGCCCTCATCAGTAGTTATTGTGACTATGAAGCGTTCAAGTTATTTTTCGTATGACAGGAAACATTGGACATGTGCTGTTAGAATATGATGGATCATAAATAACCAGTTAAAACCAAATGAGCAGCAGGACATTTTCATGAGAGAATAAAAACATGTCACCTGATCAGATTCCCCCACAGTTTTACCAACTCATATAGCCTACTCCACAGACGAGCTCACATCTTCAAATTAAAAGCATGTCACAAGGTCATTCCAGGTGGCCAAAGAGGCCTAAACCTAACCCAAAGGTGGGCAAACTAAGGCCCGGGGGCCACATGCTGATGAACTATTTAATCCGGCCCGCAGAGCCCTCACAACAATTTCTCCAAAAACTATTGGAGAAATAAGGTTGTCAGCTTGAATTGGTTAGAAAAAGTGTCGGACCCCCCCTTCACCTAGCATGCTAACATGTGCTCTCAAGAAGGTGGGGCCAGACATCATTTGGAGCTTCATCATCCATCTCGAGTTGGACCAATTTACAGGCTTTTCAAAATATTTTTTCTCTGTCAATAGTCCATCAAGCACGATTTTTAGTAAACCTTCAATCCTCCTTTGGGGGTCAGTTTCTCGCACCACCTGGCCGGCCCGTTCATCAAGATCTAAAACCCTATGTGGCCCTTCAGACATAATAATTGCCCACCCCTGCCCTAACCCTAACCCCAAATCTGGATTTTTTAAATTAAAAGGTCACCAGATGAGCTGAGCAGAGCTGCAGTCAGACCAAAATGAAGCACAGCATTTTCTGAGGGTGGTTACACACGAAACCAGTGGTTCTTAACTGGTCTGGCTTCAGGACCCACCATCACCCCTCCATGACAAGCCGCAACCCAAATTGAGATCAGTTAACTGCCGAATTTTATTCAATTAAAAGAGATAATGAGATAATGCACAATATCACAGTATGCCAACACAAAAGGCAGGTTTAATAATATATCAAAACAACCAGCAGGTGGCGATGCCAAAGAGGGTAATATTCCCTTTAACTCAATTAGCTACATTTCAATTTAAACCAAAAAGTGCAGGCAGTTAAAAGTGCATTCAGTCATGAATTCAAGCATTAAAACAAAGTTGATATATCAGAAGTCAGATCAGGTTCTTCCAGATTCTTTTTATTCTTTTACATTTGGATGTACACCCACAGAGAAATTTAATAGCGATAAGCTTCACAGGGCCACTGCAGAATAGTTATAATAAAGCAATATAAAATAAATACAAATACAATTAAAATTAAAACTAGATGCCTTTTTTGTCAAGTAAATGCTATTTTAGCACGCTGTTTTAATGCAAAAAGAATAAAATAAAAAGTGCAATTAATAAGAAGTGAGAAGACTCAAATAATGTTAAGTCTAACTCAGAATAGTTGCTCAAAAAATACTGTATATGGCGATTATGGTAAAAATCAGTTTCTTTGCTAGCAGCTTTTGTCCGCAAAATCAAAATGAATTTCTCAGAGTGCAAAATTCAAGTACATAAAATTTAGCTTTTGATTAAAAACTATACTTGTGATGCAATCTGTGTCATACCTGCGCTTCATCATAAATGATATCTATGGAACCTTCACGGGTCTTCTTCTAAGCTGTAAACTGCCAGGTGTTAAGCATTAGAGCGCATTGTCGTGCACCTGCTGTTTGGTAGTTTGCTTCGTATATTGTTAAGAGATGGTTCAAGAATGAGACATTACCAGTACTGAGGAAACAACCCTGCAGCCCCACAACACAATAGTGGAGTGTTTTCAGTCAGTATGGGGTTCTTTCAACTAACTGTCAACACACATATATAAAATTACATTTGGAATTCTTTATTTCCTAATACAAGATACTGATTTTCTTTGAGGAAAGTAACTGTCACAGCATTAGGATGATGCCATAGGTGATATGGACTGATGCATGGCCAGATCTCCAACAGGCCTGCAGGACAATCCCTTTATCCAGTTACACAAACCGTTACATATTAAAACTTTTCATTGGCAATGAAGTCATGCAAGACTGAGGCTTCATCTGACAGAGCTCTGACATTGAGAGCTCTCATAAACAGAACAATGAATATTATAACTACTGTCATAACATGAGGCAGAAAAAAACATTGGTTTCCTTTTCACTCCATGACGCCTTGCTCATGGTTGTTGTCTGGAGGTGTGCTTTGGTAGAGAGCTGCAGAGCCCTAAATTCAAATCCTGCTATGATACATCTTATTCTACCCACCCTTCACCTGGCAGAATGATCAAAGCAGTAAGTAACGCTACCAAATATTCTGTTTTCTGTTGGGGAGGAGCCACACCACACAAACAAAACCATTTTGTTGTAAATTAATAGCTAAATTATAATATTTCTTTTATCATAACATTTAAAATCAAGATGGGAGAATCCCAGGAATAGTTTCTGAAAAACAAAACAGGGGGGGTGGGGGGGGGGGGGGGTCCAAAGGTCCAAACTGTGTCCACTGAAGTCCCAGTGGTGAGTGCAGGTAAACCCATGATGTCACAGGTCCGTGCAGTCAACCACCAATAACAAAAGAAACAAAATCTTCAAAAAGTTTAAGGTTGGTGTCTGGAGCAAAAACACCATATTTGGCATGGAAGGAAATTCTAAAAAAAAGAAAACAAACAGGGAACTGTACTACTTGTTGATAAAATAAAAACAAAAAGGATTGTTAGGAGTAATTACTTAGGAATACTTAACTGGAGGAAGGGTGGAACATCCACATCCCTCCACTTCCATCCAAGGCCTCCCCCTTTCAAACCGTGACCCTCATGTGTCCCTCTTTACAGATGGCTAATCTGCCCTCCTCTGTAGCGGTGACTTCTCCCATCCTTATAGCAGTAAAGTGTGTCCCACTGTCTGTCTTGCTGGATCCACTGTCCTCACTGCCCTCAGCGCCGTACTAAACGCTGTAGTAGCAGTTGACTAGGGTCTTACAGACAGTGTACCCTTTCTTTTTTTTTCCTTCTCTCATGCATGCATCCTCCTCTCCTGGAGTCCTTCTTATCTGCTGCCAAGGGATGACAAGCAGCTGTAAAACAACATATTAAAATATTTTTCCACTTTAAATGAGTCAATCTTTTTAATCAACTTCAGCCTGAAATATTTTTATATCAAATATGAATTGTTTGGGGGGATTTTAACCCTGTAAATGCCAGTTTCTTTATGTTACTTCATAGTAGTTTAATTAAAGAAAAAAAAGGGGGGGAAATGCAATTCAAGGAGGATCTATTATTAGAATTATTATGATTATTGGAGCCTCAGATGGGTTCATGATTAGCAGCAAAACTGAATTTGAGGCATTCTTATTTTCCTGCAGTCAAAATGACTAAAAATGTGTTAAGTGGTCTGGACAAAAAACATCCCCAGGAACTCTTAAGGGTTAATTTCTCAGAGCGACCTCTCTTCATTGTTTCATCACTCCCTGTATTGGCTGGCTTTATTGTTTCAAAAGCACGAACCCATCATGTCCATCGTGCAGGACTTCTGATCCCAATGACCATGTCAACAAAGACCTTAAAAAACGGTAAAAGCCCCTCTTGGAACCAATCACAAGGCTTAGTTGTGTCCAATATGTTATAAATTAACACTGATGATAACCTAAAAATATTACATGTAAAACTAATACAACACTATTGGCATTAACTTTAAATACATGTATGTATCTCCTCTGGTTTCTGGGATCTGGTGGTACTAGCTGCCTCACTGTGAGACCAGAACTGAGCAGAGGTACCTGTGTTTTCCCTCCAAACTTGGGTGTGTATATCTTCATCCTGTCATGTGACTGGCCTCTCATCTCTGTGAACAGAAGTTCAGACTCTGCTGGGACTCATCCTCATTTACAATTATCTCTAATGACTGAAGGTTTGTTTTTCCAGCAGTTCAGCTCAATTGTAACTGGAATTTTCTTTTATTTATGGAGTTCTTTGAAGTTACTCCAAGTGTCTTTATTTGCTTGGAATCCATCAGTGTGCCAGCAGTGTTTCTTCCCGTTTTGTAACTTCTCTTGATGAAATATCAGAGGAGATCAAGAGATCAGCAGCATCTCAAGGCAGAGCTGCACATTATATTATTGTAGGTATTGTAAGTTGTATCTGAGAGATAGGTCAGAGAAGAAAAAACAAGATATTAGACAAAATACTGATCAAACCATGTTCAGACCTGGGAGCAACCCACGAAAGTTTGGTTGTTGGTCCTGGAACAGTCCATGAAGGCCCTCCTTTTAAATGTTTGCATCAATTTTGGGCAAAGGTATAACTCACTGTGAAACTTTAACAGCTGTCTGTGTGCGCCTCACCTTTTGGTTGCAGTGGGCACTGATACACAGTGTTTGAGCACTTTTTGTGTTATTTGCATACTGCTAAGGGTGTTCCTGGTACTTCTGGTTTTGGAATATGCTGGATCTGATGATTTTTCTTCAACACCGCCTTCTCAATGTATGATAACAAGATGTGCAATAACATCACACACACACATTGTGTCAGCAAGGTTATGTAAGAGTTCCCCAAACTGCGTACCTGGGAGTATATACTGTAATTTCCGGCACACACAACAGCGCATTGTGGTCACTGCCATTGTATTTGTGTGTGTGTGAATGTGCGTGTGTGTGCGCGTGTGTGTCAGAGAGAGAGAGAGAGAGAGAGAGAGTACAGGGGCTCACTGTTCCACCTGAAACAGTCTCAATTTTCAATGAAATTGCAGTCTCTGGTGACTTTGCTTTAGAACAGATCTGTTCTTCTGTTGTCAACAGTATGGAGGCAAATAGGGTTGCGGGGCTGATAGAAGTGACTTAAATTGGGGCAGAGGTGGGTGGTGGGATGTAACCATTATCCTGAAGTCCAAAACGTGAGTGTTTTGGCTGTTGTGTTGAGGTGAATAGTGCCACATTTCTGACGGGTTTCTCAGAGTCATTACTAACAAGAACAGATGAGTAAGGTGGTGGGTATGTATTAATTTCCAAGGGGAAATTCACAAAAGCATGTACAGTATAACTAGTTGCGTAGAGTTGCCTAGAGATAACTGAACAGATAACTGAATTGGCACTATATAAATGAATTGAATAACATCAGTCTTCAACAACTCTTCAACTTTATGAAAATATTGTGCAAGCTGCAGCTGTCACGAGAGGCTAGGGTGGAACGCTCAAGTGTGCTTTTAATTTATCAGCTGGCTTGTTTGTTTTCGAGCCTGTGTTGGAGTGTATATGCGCAAGGAATTTTGTGGTGCATGTGCCAGGTACGACTGTGTTGAAGGTGTGGAATGCTGTTGGATGAAGCAAACATGCTCTTTTCTTTACTTTCAAAGTGCTCAAACTTTCCAATCCCTCTGACCTGCTTTGAACTGACTCCTCAACCCTGCAGACAAACAAATAAAGGAGGTGAGCGGAAGCTGCGACGGAATGATAAAGGATGGATTAGTCTGTTATTCACAGAAATGTTCTTTATGCAATGATGAATTTATCGTACTGAAAAAGAACAGCAAATGAGTCATAAAGGAGGGATTTGTGCACCACCTCACCCAGTGGCGGTAGCCTCAAGCAGGGAGGCGAGGTTTCTGAGGGCTGGTTGCTAAGCCATCACAACATTTTGGTGAAGATCACAATGATTTCTTTCTTGGAATGGCATGATGGATTTTCATTACATTTCACACAAATTTTGAAATTGTGCCACTTGGAGACCGTGGACACTTGGACCTCAGGATGGACTGATTTGATTTTCGTGGTCAAAGGGAGCCATCATCTAAAAAATCACCACTGTGTTTCTTTAACTAATTTTTCTATCACCTTGCACAGATTTATCACAATTACACAAACATTTACATGCAGCGGGGGAGACTAACTCTGGTTGAGTCACCGGGACCTCACATACACATTTTTATTCAGTCAATGTGAACAGAATGTCGTTAAAACTTAGCAGATGTTCATTTGGACTTAAGAATGAACAGGTATTTGGTTTCTTATCTCAGCTTCCTCTAGAAAATGAATAACATATTGGGCACACGCAGTAACTGAATCATCTTATGATGCTTTTCCGCTGCATATCACTGTACTCTCTTGTATGACGTCTAGAATACATTTGGTGCACAAATGTTTGTTGGTACTGTGGTTGCGGTGAACACAGGCAGCAGTGCTGAGGGACAATAGACAGCTTATTGTTTGATCATGGCTCTTCTTCTCTGAAGGGATAAAATTGATGAAAGTGAACCGTAGATTAACTAAGGGCAGATTTGAAATCTAAACAACACACAACAACACAGAACACATTCACACTTGCCTAAATATTTCAAAACGGCCTTTTGTGGCATGAAACAGTGGTATTTTGACATTTATTAGCTATAGACATGCTGTGTCTCTATGACTAATCAGTCGGCTTAACGTCACCATTTAGTACCTACTTGGTCTGTGATGGAACCAGGGCACAGCGGGTACAAAAGTGGGCAATAACAGGTACTTTTTGGCAGTGGAAACCAAAAACAGGGTAGAGTATAATAGAGTGGATCTGGCACTATGCATTGGAAAGGCACCAATAGTCAAAGATTTTAAAAGGTCTCAATGACACCATCATTTGAAACCCTGAGTCAGAAGCAAACCAGGATGATGGATTGCATTCCGTCTTCATGTCTGAACAAAACATATTAGATCATCCTATCTGCCGAAGAAATTGCTCTGGCATAAGCTGTCAGTCAAAAAAATGTTGATCAATACTTTTAATTTTCTGTTAATGCCTCAAATAATAATCAGAAATAAAAGCTAATACATTGTGTTGATTTCCACACTTGTTGTTGTGACAGAGTGAAAGTGCATTTAAAGAATAAACTTTGACACAGTCTTATCTACTCACTGTTGTTTTTTGCCTTTGTGCACGTGTGAATATTTTTTGACTGAATAAACAGTTTTCCTTTTTCTAATCTATGTTTGACCCTATCCTGCTACAAAGGCATCCTCACATGCACACGTGTGCTTGCTCTGTCAGTCAGTAACTATAGCTACACCCAGGAGGTGCAGACTTTGAGCAAAGTACACACACACACACACAGTAATGTATGCGTAACCACAAACAGTTTTACCCTGTAAATAAGCACAGCTGAAACGAGCACACAAACAATACACACACCTGAACACAACCTAGCAAAGTTAACCATCCATAGTAAAAACTGCACAATACTCTAAAATTACATAAAAGATACATTAAATTAATGAGCAATACAGCATGCAAAACATTTAAAAGCTTTTTTATTAGAAAATCATGTTTTATAAAAGCTCTATTACAAATACAATGACATTGTGAACAAAAACAGAATAAAAATACTTCTGGCATCATCTAAAAAAAAGGAAACCTAGACACATCTATGAACATTGCTCAGTGTTACATCACAGGAAGAATAGTGTCATTACAGGAGGCGGGACCAGTGCTGGTTTAGTAGTCATGATATTTTCACAGACACGTTGACAGAAAATGGACTCACAGGGGTGTTCTTGCACTCTGAGGGGTTTTCAGATCTGCAGGCTCAGGGTGTGACGGCTCACTTCAACTTACAGGACATTCCTACACGTTTCAGTCCTGGTAGTCTGACGTGACGTGAGAGGTCCGTGAAAATCCAGACCTGCTGCATTCCTGAAAACTGTCGTAGCGAGCCACCAGGTGTTGCAGTGAATCAAATATGGAACATTTAACACTTATAATCCAAGACTGGTCTAAAGCATGTGCTTTTTTCTGAAACCGGTTGGTTAATTGTGTTTTCCTTTATTGCCACATCAATTTTACGCAACATATATTCTGGAATATGGTCAAAATAAACTTGACTATGAGTATAACTTTCACAAAATATACTTTGTTTAGGATTTGGCATCTGAGCAAGGGCCTAATGTCTATAATAAACAGAGAAGAATGTTTTTTGACTTTGTTAGATATTGAGGAGAATTTCCCCAATATTGTTGTTTCCATCAAGCTTTTTAAATATATTATAATAACATGTACAGGTACATGAAAAATAACTTCAAGCGTTTCTGCTCCTCGGTGTTGTTCCTCTAGCTCAGGTCAATCTGTGGACCTATGGACTCGCTGGACCTGAAGGCCACTGAAATACACAAACTTAATCGTGGCTTCTCCCAAGTGTATTTCACAGTGACGTCCGTGGTCTAAAGGTACAAAAAAGCTCTGGCTTCGTCTTCTTCACTGGACTTATTGCTGTTCTTGGTGAAATCAGCTGTTCTGAGTTCCCACTTTGAGGGATCCTGCGGAGCTGGTCTTGTTTCAGCATCTCTCCCTTTAAGGGGATGAATATTTATGGACCACAGAGACAGAACTGCTCAACAGAGAGTCTGATTTCCTCTCCACCATGGCATCAGCCGAGTCTTCTGGTCTTATGGCTACGTACGTCTCTCAGTCGGAGTCATCATCTTCTTCATCGTCCGAGCTCGGGCCCTCCTCCTCTTCTGAGCTCGAGTCTGGAGTACTTGGATCTGAGATCATCCCATCTGAACTGTCAATCTCGATGGACGTCTCTGAGAGGTACAGGTGGACGGCCCGAGAGGGGTGACTGGGTTGGACACACACGCATACACAAGACACATTCATGGATGGTTGTTGATGGAAGGGTCAGAAGGGTAAAAGACAAGTCATCCCAACATGATCTGAGGGGTCTCTGAAATCTGTGTTTACGCGTCTGTATCTGATTGGCCAGCAAATTACTTCCTTCCTCCACCACGTTATTCAATGGAATTATTGCGTTTTTGAAGTCTGACACCAAATTTTCCAACGATCCCGGGAGGGTGGCAATGTTGTGATATGAGCAGATCTGAAAACCCCAGAGTGAAGCAAAGAGTCCCCTAGTGTCCCAGAGAAGACATAAAGATACCTTTACAACAAAGGCATGGCTTTAATCGAGTAATGGGCGGATACGTTTTTTTTAAGTAATGCTCTGTTGGATAGCACCATGAGTGTTGCTGCAGACATCACAATATGAATCCAAAAAGACCAGCGTGAAGGACATACTTCAAACATGGAGAGGAACAACCAGAAACCAGAGGAGCTTTGATATCATCTTTGATATCAGACAAGTGCATTGAATTTTGGAGGACTGCAAGGTATTAGTGTGAAAGCAAACAGAAGCAACGCACCATTGTTCTACATCTACATCATCCAAACATATTCTCTAAACAGGAAGTTAGTTTAGAAAGAAAAGATGGAGTTTGATAAGGAGCTCCAACAACTAAAGGCACTGTGTGGATGTGGCTGGTCAAAGAGTTTAAGAGGCACGCTTCGCTGGTGGAGGTGGTCCACGTTTGGACATCCATAGGGGAAGGAAGAAGTTGAAAGAGTCCCAGGCCCAAAGCAAGAAGGAGTGCCACCACCCAGAGTCAGATGGAGAGCAAGGGAGGAGGCTCATCCAATTCCCCTCTCCAACCCCCTCTTCCTCTTCCTTTATCCCTTCATCTTACCAGGCAGTTGGATCTTTTCTCTCCTTGCGAGGAGCCTCTACCTCGTCACCTTCTTGATGCTGCCTTCCCCTCCTCTTCTGGCACCTTCTGCAGGACACAATGATGACCAGGAGGAACACTACACCGGCGATCCCGCCCCCGATGGCCAGTGCCAGGAGGAGGAGCTCAGAGAAAGAGGCTGTGGACATCAAAGTAGTTAAAGGGCTGACTGAGACAGACGAGTGGAATCAAGGTTTACTGTGGAGGACGATTGTATGATTGTTACTAAATAAACAACCCACTAACATTGGAGACTGATGGCAGATGTTTGATTAACCTGCCTTGAATTTGAACAGCCCTGTCCCCCTGAATTCCATGCTTAACTGGCAGAATTTGTGTTTTTTTTTATTATTCTTGAAAGCGAACTTTTACCTTTGACTCTAACTTTTAAACCACTGAGGTGGTCTCTCCTTAGAAGGGAAAGCAAATCTAACAGATCCTAATGGTTTGCTTTTTATGTTACAATACACTTAGATGTGTACCGCGTCAGGGTCAGCATCCTTCACATAATGTAGTCTATATGGTCCATGGAGCCTAGCGGGACCTCCAGAGGCGGGGTCAATTGTTGTGTAATGGGACAGTCTAGCCTCCAAAAGATTTCCCCATTGAATCACAAAGTGTTCCCAAAGCAAGAAAGTTGCAAGAGAGACAAAAAAATGAGAGCAAGAGAGAATTAAATAAAGAAATAACCAAACTGTAAAATGATAATAATAAAACCACGTTGATCCGTTCGTTCTGTGATAATTCCTTTTTGAGGGCAAATCATAAAACTAAATAAACAGCTTGGATATTTGTTTTAAATTGGCACAAATGTGAGGAACACACAGAGGAGGAGATAAAGAAGAGAAGAAAAAAACATTTCGAAAAGCAACAAAGTTTATCATTAATGGACAACTTGACTATGATGAGGCTAAACTTCATGAGCGTGAAGAACACATTCAGACATGAGTGTGCCTCTGAAGACGGTCAGACCTAAATTAAGAAATACAATTTAAAAAAAACTCAAAAACAAAAGTATATTTTTTATTCTGTTTGTATTGCACTGTATTTTCGTTTTTGAATTTTTCAGCTTCTTGTGTGTCTTCTATGACTGCTTATATTTGGCTTATTTTTAATCAATTGTAGATGTTTCTATCCCCTAAGCCTCTAAGTCATCCTTGTGTGTTTTGAAAGATGCCAAAATTAAAATGTACTATTATTATTATAATAAAAACAGAAAAAAATGATTAGTACATGTGTTTGTTTTGGGGTTTTTTCTTGCCTCCGTCATTACCGCAAATAATTTTTGCAACCTTTTGATACCAATCGCAAGATATAATCGCTCCAGTGTGTCCTGGGTCTGCTCAGAGGTTTCCACCCCTGGGCAATGTGGTAACGAGAGTGTTACAGTCATACATTTTCAGAAAGTGATTAAAGTCACCAAATGCATTGCATATTTTGGATCCCGTGTTGGAGCAGCAATTCTTCTCCTTGTAAGACAAGCCACTGTGTAAAGACTTGATTTGACAGATTTGAGGCATGTACCTAAGGAAGATTGTAAGTAAAAATAAACGTATATTTTTTTTTAATCCACTCGTTCCTCTGCGTGAATGAGTCTACGTGAATGGAAAAAATGTAAGTGCTCCTTCGTCGGGAGATGAAAAAGCAGCTGCAATCTCTGATGTAATAGTGGGAGTGGCTTGCCAGCCCTCCCACTTCCTTAAGACTCTGTCCCATTCCACAAACAAAAATCTTGTATTTTATGGGCCAGCACAGTTAAGGAGGAAAAAAGGAATGAAGGAAGCTCCTCTGACTCAAAAAATCTGATCTTATTTGTGTGAAGGCTGACTAAAGTATAAGAAAAGTGACATTTCAGATAATGGGCCATTTAAACCAGTTGAGGATGTGATATTTGTAATGTATTTGTATTTTCACCTGTGGTGACGACTCGGAGGCGGATCTCTCCCACGGCGCCATGGACGTCTGGCGGGTTCTTCACTTGGCAGATATAAGTGCCGTTGTAGGTGAATTTGACCTGTCGGAGGATGATGGAGGCGTCGCGGCCCATAATGTCGCCAGCCCAAATGATGCGCTTACGAAAGTTGCCTTCTAGAGGAGGATACGGGCGCTGCTGGTAGTGGAAAACCTGCCCGAGAGAAGTCAAGGCTTTTATAAAGCAGGATCAGAGCGAAATGGAAAGGCAGCTGAGAAAGACAACTTCTGAGAGTGGCAACAGCCTCACATAGCAACTTTCGCTAGACAAACATGAAAGCTGCCAAGTACTCAATTTCAAAATGCATGTAGAGTTGAATAACAGCATCACACATAACATCATACTTGTGCAACACAGACGTTTAGTTGTTCTTCACGCACACTCAAAAACTATTTCATGAAAAGAAACAAGATAAGTAGAAAAACTTATATCAATTTGAAATCCCATTGGATCTTGTGGCCAAAAGTTTAAAAAAAAGTCAATCAAACTAAACTACATTCTTTTGGTTAACTGAAGATTTTAATTTGAAATGGGAGGAGGCAAAAACTACGAGATTCAAGGGGATAACAAGAATATGAGCGTGCAAAAAAGTCAGAGTGGAGTTACTGTCACACACACACACGCACACAAACACACTTACAGACTCCTCGCGGCCCTGCGTGAGCGGCCTGAAGCTCCAGGACACCACCACATTATTGGGGTTGATCGTCGCAGAACTCTGGAAAGTACACTTCAGACGCACGTCCGTGCCGTTGACTGCCTCCACATTTCCAGATGTGTAAATGCGCATCCCGCTGACCCGCAGCACACCTACAAACACACACAGCACCTGATAATACACCTGATCTAAACACACCCAACAGTCTCTACTCTGGAGAAACACTTAAACTGCCTCAATTGTTACATAGTAGTGAGAATAAATGGCAAAACAAAGAGGGATATGGCAGTTCCACATGATGATGGATGGGTGGATGGAGCTCTGCAGAGTGGACATGCACACACACGTTCACACACATGCACACACACACACACACACACACACACAGTCCCAGGAAACATTGCATGCGGACTTCCTGTCGGGTCAACAGAATGTTAGAAATAATGACTCCTTGTTTATCCAGGCAGATCTGACCTCATTCTGAAGAAGCCCGGTATGCGTGTGTCTCTGTAATTATTTATAGACAAAAGGCGACACAGATGGATCGTCTCCTGAGGATGAGGAGAGACATCTAGCCTTGTTAGAGGTGGCACATCATCACAAACATCTTCACATCATCAGCATAGGGGGCAAGGCCTCACACCAGTTGTCTGACATAGCAAACGTGTGTGTGGGACTTGGTAGAGACTGGGATTAAATCTGACCTTTATCTGCCTGCCAGACGGCCAAAAAGTCACCCAGCTGACAGTAAAGCAACTCCTTCCTGTCTCTGAAACATGGGGCACCTCGTTGCTGGGAAAACACCGTAGAGGGACGGGAAGGGACAGCGCACTCGGGGGTTCTCGGGCCCCGTAAGACCGGCATGTTCTGCTCCTTATCAGGTCACATAGTGCTTCCTGTGGGGCTGAGATTAGAGGCAGAGTCGGCATGGGTGGGGTCCGCACTCAACAGCTAATGTGTTTTAAATTAGGCTGATGAAACGTGGGCGGAGCCACGACGATGCAGAGATATCCAACATGTCCGTCTAACGTGAAGGCAGAAAATGCCAAAAAGTTTCCTTTCTCTCTAACTTCGACTTGATTTACACCCGCACTGACACATAAATAGTGAACTTTTGGTATCTCAAGAGCCCCTTCTCTAAAAAAACCCACGTAAATATGGTTGATAGTGGAAAATGATTGATTGGGATTCAGTGCATTGTTGTCTTCCACTGCACAAAAATAGCATTGCAGTTGGCCTCTATAAGAGAAATGCTGTCTCTTTATTTCCATTTAGAGATGTTGATACCAGGTGGGAACATATGGAATTGGTGCTGCCCACCTTTGATCAACTCATAAAAATCACAATTGAATCATAAGTGGGGAAAAAAACAGCCACGTAGATCGCCCGCAGACAATCATGCCCAAGCTTGCTTTTACACACCAATTTTGGAGGTGACGAAGTGGCGCCTCGTTTGTGTTAGTTGATAATGTCGACATCCAGCACGTCAACATCAGTGAGTTACTTGTTTTTTTGTTTTGATTTTGCCATTTCCTGAGTGAAATTAAGAGATCATTACAAAAGGAAGATAATTGGTCTAATTTTGTCTCCCATTAGCCCCTCTCTATAATCAAGGGGGCATGCCTACTGCTACAGGTTTGGAGGAACTGTGATGGATGAGAGGAAAAAGCATCCTTAGAAGAGAGGAAAATGTGGCTTTTTTTTTTTTAACTCAGAACAAAGTTTACCAAAATACAGAACCTCAACTCACATGATAGTTATTTAATCATGCAGCAGAGCTGGAGGGAAATATGCAGTTGTGATAATCCCAACTGACTGTTTATTTGTCCACCCTGCAAGGCCACAGCAGGCCACACCCGTTTATCAAGATTGAGGAGTACAGGACCACACGCAGACACACACAAACACTGGCTGGCATTTGTCCTGTTTTCTATCAATATTTCCAATATTTCACAGTGAACCCCATGAACCTTTAATGTTTCTTCTTTCAACCTTTCAGCAGCCTGAGAGCAAGCGAGCAAGGGACTTTCATGTAACATAAAATAATCAGACCAAGCCACTCGAGGCTGGTTACCTTTGCTTGTCTTGGCATCTGTCCCCAGATTGTGCTAGGGCCTCCAAAGAGAAAAAACACAGAGTGGTGTTTGACCTGAAGCTGCATGCAAACACATGGTGGTGGTTGTGGTGTCACTTTTAAATCTTGAAAAATGTTGCCTATTTTTCTAACAATGTTTTATTTGCCGTATTTTAGTAATCAGACACCACAGCTCACATACAGTGGCCAGTGTTTCCAGTGTGAGACGGATGCTTCTGGTATTTTGCAAGTGTGACTAGGGTGTGGTTGACACGGAAGTGATACATATAGAATCTGCTCCACATGCAGTCTCACACACACATAGTCTCACACATGGACCCTCTGGTGTTGTAAATCTTCCTTCTGGCTGCTGATGAAAACAAGATCAGATCTGGTGTTTCCATGTAGCAGGAGGTTGTGGAGTCTCCTTTGACTTTTTAGAAGAGAAGAGGAAGCTCAGCAGGACAAATCAAGCAGCTGGTAGGGCTCAGGATGCAGCTCTCATTACATGCAGTTTCCCTACCATTGTTATGCCCCCCCCCCACACACACACACACACACACACACATACAGTATACACAACAGATACCCTCTCCTCTATATCCAGCCACACTGAAATGAAAGTATAATCGATGTGCAATTTCAATGTTTTAATGTATCATTAATTACAGCAACAGTGACAGGCAGATGCCGC
>CAESWR010000159.1:334220-348787 GCA_903171835.1 Mullus surmuletus | reverse complement strand
CCCCCCCCCCTCCGCCCACCCACCCACCCTCTCAGGTCTGGCTCCTCCACGCTTCATTTCGCCCGCCATGCCGGGGGAAGAGAGACAGAGGAAGAGAGACGGAGGAAGAGAGACGCGGTTCTGTTTAGCCGCCTCTCGGAGGAAACTTCAAGCTCTTCCCGTCTCAGAGTTTCTGCTTTCATTTAGCGCCGAGATTTATCGTCGCATGGTGGCTTTGAGGAGTTGACCAATTCCGGAATCCAAGAGAGAAAAGGGGGCACTGAGAGGAAGGGATGTTAAGTGAAGATGAGTTAACAAAGCAAGGTCAGGGTGGGCAGAGGGAATAATAGCCTGTCGGGTTTTAATATCTTTGCTGCAGATTCTTCATGAGTTTCAATGGAGGTTCGGAGTTTTTGTTGCGTTTACCATCTTTTCTGATTACCTTTTATCAATAAAATGCCCTCCCATAAGCAGCGCTGAATGACCATGAACGGTGCCCTGACTGTGGATCCCTTGGAAACATTGCAGGGAACGAGACACGCATAAAATCCAAACCCGCAATGTTCTGTGAATGATGGAAAAAAGCTAAAACACCCAGACTGAAATCTTCACGGTTATAACTTTCAAATCACTCGGCTGTTTCGCTTCCGGTCATATACTGGGTGGATTTGTGCTTCAGCTTCAGATCCTCAGGCAGTCGAAACCTAAAAGGTACTTGAGTCTTTTTTTTTTTTTTTTTGACACAGCACCTCAGCTCTGAAACTTCTCGCCTGAGGCTTGCAGAGTCAGTGAGATAATTATTTGATCAAATTCCCCTTCTGCAAAACATATTTCATTAATTCTGCCATGACTCAATTTAACAACAAAGATGTCCTCTCTTCGTTATCTCTTCTGTTAGGTGTTTAATTCCAATTGCATTTTTATTGACGTGATTTAGCTCTCGTGTCTGGATAGAGAGTGGATCAGCGACTGTCAAACTATTGTTAAAGAACAAACTCAAATTGGAGCGTGATGTATTTGTTTGATTATTATTCTAGTTAAAATGATCAAAAAGACCTTTGACCCTGATTCACACAGAAAAAAACGGCTACATTTTGTCAGCAGTGTAACATCAATCATCATGAATGGACAAGATGTGCGTGTGTCACTTTTATCTTTTTCCCAATTGACAGTCTTCCATAGGAAATCCCATTCATTGGCTCCAGTGTCACAAGGAAAATAGAAATATCTAGGAGCATCTGACCGTGTTACATTGACATTGGTTACAGATGCTGGGCTTTAAACGTGCATCAGCATTCCGGCCCTCGCTCACAGCTTGAACATGTAAGTGCGAGTCCTCTCCTTGGCCTTGGATATGTAAAGCAGCAGTCACGATCATAAGAGAGCCCGGGCAGGAGATCTATCGGGTCGGCCATCCAAACGCCGGCGCATCAGACGAGCGGACATTTCTTACCCCCTGTTTGGTTTGTTTGATAGCGCGTGTGTGTACACGGACGGCGCTGAGCGGAGCTGCGGATGCGCGGCGGGGCTCGCCACGCCGGGCTCTCCGCGGTGGGTCCCAGTGTGATGTACAATAATGACCTGTCAGGAACGCAGGCCTCTGAAAACAGGGATAATCCACAGAGGCTATATGACTAAATGAATTCTAACAGGAGCAGAGCCAACCCCACCGAGACCCCTGGAAAGCATAATCTATTCCGGTGGAAAACTGTCAAGAAAAAAATAGCCCCTCGCCAAAATAGCACATGCTTGGCTTGAGGAGGGCGATCTCTCCTGTTGATGTCTCGTAAAAGTGAAGAAATCTCTTTTCATCTTGTGGAATTAAGCTTTTGACGTGACGCTTTTATTTCAAGCTGCATTTAAAAAACCCCAAACACAAAGAATTTCACACTGTATGAATCAGAGCACCTCCGACGATGAAGAATCTCACCTCACCTATTATTTCTTTTTTTAACTTTTGACACCGTAATATCTTAAAATAATCCCCCAACTGCACGGTCTCTCCTACTTTCAATTCACTTTTGCTTTAACGCGCATAACTTCCAGCAGCACGCACCCAAAGTGATTAAAAAATGTCCTTTCATCGCAAGAACATCAAACCGTAATGGAACCTGCCTGCATCCAAACTCTAGATTACACGCCGCCCCAGTCTTCCAGATGTGTCGCATTATGGCTCTGTAAAAGAATAAAGCTTTGCAAATGGGAAAAGCTGTTCCCTTCCAGCCTCTAGTAGTCATTTCGGAAGGGAAGGATGCGGGATTTTGCACGAACCAAAGCAGTAAACAAAGACGCATGATTGGCGGCATTAGCGCCGCGATTGGAATCGTTTCGCATCTTTAAACGTCGTGGAACTTTTGTTGTTTTTTTTTTATATGAAACAGTTTAAACAAAAAGAACTACCAATCCTGTGGGATCGGCCCCTCTTTAAACACACAAGCAGGATTTATTTTCTCTATGTTAATTAAGATGTAGATCGGAAATGTTTGTAACCTCCTCATGGTTGATATTGAACAGTTTTGTATCAAGTTTAATAAACAACTAATGATTGGAAGCCCCTGCGCAACAGGAACTATTTTTTGTTTTTAAAGTTTTTCTTTGAATAAGGAAAAAAAAGACGTAGATTGGTCATTTTCCTATAATGCTGGTAAAGATTATGGCCAAGTGTTTTAAAACCAAAAAGGGAACATTTTTTATTCCACTTATTCCAAATCTTAATTAATATACAAGAAATACATCCCACTTGTGTGTTTAAAGATGTCCATCCCTCGGTTTGGTGCCCCTAGTTTCTTTCTTGCAGCGTTTCAGTGTTTGCGGCGTGTTTGCAGCCTTCAGCCACAGAACTCACGGAAAGTTGAAGGATTCCCCAAATGCAACAAAAGAGAAAAAGAAAAAAAAAAAACGTTCACGGCTAAGCTGTCACTTGTGTCAAAGCCCCTCCCGTGTCACAAAGAAGCAATGCCGAATCTGAACCAACAGTCCGCTAAAATTACTTTTTGATGGAACCCTCGCCCCGCAATAATCCGATTCCATCAAATAATCGGGCCCCGTATAGCTTTCAGTGTGAGCGAACCCAAACTGTCAGCATTCAATTAGGCAAAGATTCTGATCTCCCACTGGCGCCGGCTTGTCAGGCTGAATAATATAGCCGTCACCCGCCACCCCCCGTAAGGTGAAACCCGTCCCCCCCTGCGGATGGAGACCTATTGTCCGGAGGATTGACAGGGGTTGATGCAACAGGCTGAAGTGAGTTAAGGCCTTGCCGGCACGCGCTCGCTCCCCTTCTCTCTCCTCGCCGTCCCGTCCTCCCTCTCCGTCCCCAGAGAGGGTATTTTTCATGCTTTCAACCACCCGGCAGTGACAAGCCTCTGACACCTCCTGCTTACTGTGACACCTTTGTGAGTCCAGAGGAGGTTTCCGCCACAATGCCTCCCTTTTGACGGGCGTCCTTAAGAGAACACGCGGCATTATTCTGCCGTAAATTTGAATGATCGGCGCTGTCAAACTTTGCTGGAGTGAGAGATGGCACGCGAGACTTTGACACAGATTTTTGACTTTTTGGGGGGTTTTTTGTTAAGGGAGCCCCAGGGGCGGCGGGGTGCGGAAACGCTCCGGTAGTTACTGCTCCACATAGTGCCAAAACAAGCCTTGTCTTGAAGCTAGAATGGCAGAAAATGCTTTAAAAATTTAACAAAATCTCAGCTATAATTGGTTGTGATTTTTCAAAGGGTTCCATTGTGTTACTCGGGTTCATGATTCCGACATTTTGATGAGAACTCAGTGTTTACATGCTAATCTAATCATGTCACTGTGACCTGAGTGCGATGATATGAAAGTGAGGGATGAGAAAATATGGCGCAATCCAAATTTTAAACCTCCAGCACCTCTACAGGTTTGTAATTGTAAAAAATGACACACAAGGAGGCCGTGCTCATTCTTTTTGCGTCGGAGAGCAAAGAGACTTGAAAATGAGGAACGGCCCATCGGTCCTTGGGATAAAAACCGGATCTATTTAATAACTCGAAGCGTGGTCAGAGGTGTCGGGCGAGGAGGTGCTCGCCCTCGAGAGGTTTCCGCAAGACAAACAGCGAGAGCGTTCGGTAGCTCCTCCGGCGTCTGACAAACCACTAACAGCAGGAGCGGCACGATTCCCCGGAGAAACCGCAGCGGCCGAGACGGATAATAAAGCCGCATGGCCGTGTTCAAATAGGCGCCGCGGACCCGGAGGTCACCCCGTGGGCGGGCGTCGCCCACCGGAATTTGATTGGCGCGGCCGCAGAGGTCGTCGAGCAGCCGAGCGGCACGCGGTCTTTTTAAGGGGCTGATTGAAAAGAAGATGCGCCGCTGCATTCTGATGCATGTGCGAGGGGTTTAGCGGTGCATGCTGGGAGAATAGCGACTGAGTGTTCTTGTGTCGTAAAGCGCAAAAACGGCACGGCTGGGAGACGGGGCGGCGGCGGGGCATCAGTCACGATTCCCACGTGTCTCGCAACCTTGGTTGAAGTGATGAGGAGGG
Source organism: Mullus surmuletus (assembly GCA_903171835.1). NCBI lineage: Eukaryota > Metazoa > Chordata > Actinopteri > Syngnathiformes > Mullidae > Mullus > Mullus surmuletus. The sequence continues at coordinate 344,295 of CAESWR010000159.1, read as the reverse complement.
GGGTTTTAATGGTGCTTTGATGGATGGATGGAGCATCCCTTTCAGGAAGTATAGTCGTATGTTTTTTCATATTCGGTCTATTTATGTTTGTGTTTATGTTTATTTATGTTTAAACTGTACACTGGAGTAAGAAAAATGAAAGTCCTTGTATGTGTTCACAGACTTCTCACAGGCCAATAAAAACTTGCTGTCACGATGTCATGATTATCGTGGGCAAAAAATGTCACGATAACGATATTATCATGATACCACCAAAATGTCAATAATAACGTTACTTTATTAAGTGACTAAGTAATTAACTAACTTTATTCATGTTTTTTTTTTCTATTTGGAACTCTTGTGGTGCCACAGGAGGGAGATGAAGCAGATCGGAAGAAACTGTGCAGATGTAAAACACACTGTTTTCAAGTGGCACTGGATTATTTACACGATATTATCATATGTGCATTTTTAACACGATATCAACATTTAATTTGAATGCACTACTAATGTACTTTTTACTTTTACTTGAGTAACTTTCAACGTAACAGTACTCCTATTCTGAAGAATAAATCGGATTTGATGAACATTAGATGCAAATCGAAGCTCACTGGAGTGTTTGTTAAGCTGCTTCATTTTGAAGTTCATTATATTCTCGATCCTTTGCGGCTTCGTTTTAGTAGCCCTTCATTTTCAGACGCCCCCCCCCCCACTCCGAACCCTTCATCTCTGAGCCTTTAACTAATGTCCTGTCCACAAAGAAACCTGTAGCCGAACACCGGAGTGTTGTTGTTAGTGTCAAAGGGCAGCGCCTCGCCTTCACAGGGAGGCCACGTCGGTTTCAGCTGACTGCGGCTGTGGCACTCGCCATGTGTAGCTCGGGGAGCGGGTACCTGCTTCACAGCCTCTCTCTCTTCCTCCCTCACCAAATCCATCCCTCTGTCTCTCTCTCTCTCTCTTTTCTCTCTGTCTAAGCCCTGCACAGGCACAGTCTTGCCCAAGGTCAGTCTGCACCCACACACACACACTCTCACACACACACACACATGTAGCTGTTCTCCTTGTCTTTGCAGCGCTGACAGCCTCTTCCATGAAATCAGGAATCGGCATTGCCACAAAGTCGTCACGCGCACGCGGCGAGGCCGGGGGTGAGATGCCAGCGTGACGTCTCAATTTGTTGTCATGGCAACCGGGAGATTTTGATGAGAAATCCGAAAATACCAAATACGCACAGAAAAAGATCTATCTGAATGTTACATTTTAGAAGAAAGCGGTGGAGAGCCTAATGAATAATAAAGGGAAAAAAAAGAGCTGCTGACATCCGGTGTCTTCGGGGGGCTCGGATGGAGCGTGTTCCCGGACCACCAAATGTGAGGCAAGTACTTTGACATTTCCCCCAAACCAATATTTGATGACTTTTACCCTAAGCAGAGGACACTGCAGACATATTGGAAGAGTCCTCCTCCTCCTCTACCCCCTCACCCACGTCCTGAGCCCCCCCCCCCCTCCACCCTTCCTCAACATATTGCACCTGTTCAATTATTTAGCTGCTAGTCTGTGGTCAGGTCCTGAGCCGCAGTGAAAGCTGTACCTGCCGATTAGGCCTGGGTTTGTCACCGGAGCCGGCCAGATATCTCAGTTTTGTCGTCGTCTGAGGGAGAGAAAGATGCCTTTGGCCACATTATGCAGGGAGGAAATGTCATTACCTCATTGCAGGCTTGTCATTCCCAGCCTTTGGTCTCCTGGAGGCGGCGGGGATGTGTGCGGGCGCTGAGGTGTGTGTGTGTGTGTGCAGAGCGGCCGCCCAACGCAATCGGTGATGAGGGATTCAGGGAGGGTGTTTAGGTGGTAAAAAGTGCTATTTGAGTCTGAAAAGTTGCCTTTTTTGGTAGCAAATCCTCACAGATGCAAGTGCAGATCTTGTTGAGACTGAAAAGCCCTTGAAATCTTTTGCAAAGCCAAAGCTCAGAATTAAATCCCTTCGTTATTAATTTACCGGGAATCCAAGCCATTGTTTCAAAATGTGAATAGGAGACAAAATAAGGGATTACATTTTGCAGTATTAACTATCAATAAATAGGAATATATATATATCAATATCAAGGCAGAAATGTCAATTGTGGTGGTCGTTGTTCTTTACACAACTATGATTGTTGAATAAAAACATTCTTAATGCGCATATAACTTGTTGATATGATGTGCTGTGGAAGGATTTGATGGAAGAGCTGTGCATAAATCAAAGAGACTCCACTTTTGCTTCCACTGGAGGGCACTGTTGAAGCAACGACAGGCCTCCGAAGTCCAATCCGCCTCCTCTGTCCAAGAATTGTTTGAACCGGAGCTCTGCCTTGGCCATTTTCAGGGTGATTGTAGGGGAGGTTGCATCTTCTTAAACTACTGTTTGTACCGGGAACGGCTGGAGTACTGAGGTCTCCATTTTCCCAGCCTTTCAGTGTTCGGCCGGGGCCAAGGGCTTAAGGAAAGGATTGGAGGTGGAGAGTTAAGGGAAAATACCCAGAAAGTGTTGGCTGTGTCTGCGCACGTAGTCACTTGTGTGTGATTTTAACTGTGGGATAGTTAATGTTTCCCCTGGAGATCCCCACCCAAAAAATGAAAAAAAAAATGTTTGTTTCTTGCTGGACTGCGTGCACCATGCGAATGTCTGTCCTCAATTTCAGGCATAGATATGCAAATCACATCAGAGTTATTAATCGGAGTGTCACAGGGATTATGCAAATGCCCAGGAAAGGAGCAGAGAGAGGAAAAGAAGAGTCCCTTCGTCAGCGAACCCGTCCTGGCATTCACCAGACTGAGATGGCTTTGTTTAAAATGGTTCGATCATGGCCAGAAAAACCAAAGTGTTTGTCTTTTGTGTCCGCCGGTGCTCAGCATGGAGGCAGCAGAGGCCTGTCAGAGTAATGAAGAGCCTGGTGTTTCACAGGGGGAAAGCCTGGCGACATGTTAGCACTGATTTCCCTTTTGAATAACTCTGCTGCGTGCGGCAGATGTCACCGTGACAGCTCGCACCAACATGAGAAAGCAGTGTAAACAGAAATGCACAAATAGGAAGCCCTCTAAACGGTTCAGCGTGAAATCCTGTTATGCTATATTGTTTTAGAGGAATGATTAGCTCTTGTATCAGGTGGGGTTGAGTGGGATCACGGCTTACGAGATTGGCTTTATGGATTTAACAAATTCAAAACATTATCTTTGATGAAATTATCATAAATTATCTTTCAGTTCCTTATCGAATTTAAGATAAATGCAGACATTTTTGCTGCAGACAATCAATTTCTAAAACATCAAGCAAGATCTGATGCAATTACTGAATAAATGTACTGGTAATAATAATAAATTGCAATTAATAATCTATTGTATAGTTGTATTGCGTAAAAGTGGCTCCACACCGTCTTTAGCCTGACACTGCATCACTATCGGTTTCTTCACAGTGTCTCAAAGTGCAGAACTCACATCTTCACAAATCTTTATCGACCTTTTCAGCAGCTTTGGCTCCAATCTTTTGGTTCTTACTAGTCATGGTGCATGATTTGTGTAAAAAGGCATCACCTCTTGAGCTGCCAGTGAAAAATCAAAATCGAACAGGAGGACAATTTAGTGCACAAATATGGAAAAATACAAATATGAAAATTGTTATTTCCCAGAAAACTCACATGTTTCATCCACTTGTGATCAACATGTCCCTGCTACACAATTCCACGGGTACCACAGGAACCGGGAGTTGAAGCCCAACCCTGCTCCTTGAAGCCGGTTTCCATTTGTTCCTAATCTACCTGTGGGACCTTACAGATTGGAGACACATCACATGAGGAAAGCTCGGTTACCTGCAGTGATTCTTTCCCGCATTGGTGGACGATTATTGGCAGGTTTTTGGGCATTGCCACGCAGGGCGAACGAATGCATTTCCGCAGATGACTGTGAGGCAAGGAAAGATTGAATTCTCACTTTCCTTCGTCGCCGTGTGTGTGTGTGTGTGGGGAGGAAACGAGTGAGTCTCCTAGAAATAGGCAGTGATAGATGAGGTACATGGAAGAAGACAGCTACCCCTGCTCTCCAGCCTGGCTGAATCAGGAAACTGTCTGCCAACTAAATGCCTCTTCCTCCCCTCCCTCCCTCACTTGCTCTCGCTCACACTCTCATTATAATTTTCTCTTTTTCCTCTTGGCCTCCTCTCTTCCTCTGCTTACAAATCAATCGTTTTGTTAGTGCTTACCAGACAACAGATCTTTAGTCATTATGAGATTGCGCTTTATATCACTGCTTAATGAGCACTACACCCACTGCAAGCATTCCAGGCAGCAGCTAATGGTAAAAAAAAAAAGCTATACTTTCTTCCTCTCGCCCCCCCACTCCCCATGTGGCATAAATATAAGTCCAAGTTAATTAAAATCTTTACATACTGTAGATGTGATATAATTGTTTTTTTTTTTTTTACACATCTAAATAATACTCAACTAGCACAGAACTGACTCGTCTCTCTGATTGAATGTGTGTCAGACGCCCTCAGGCAGCTGCTGACCCTAAAGGAATTTAATTAGAGTAAATTTTCACGGAATGTGCTGTGATGGTCAGAATGCAATCTTGAAAGTTTTTTTTTTTCCCCCCCTTTTCTTTTCCAATTGGAGAAAAGTCCTGTCAGAAACATTTTTGCTGAGAAAAAAAGGAAATAGATAATGAGGATATGTTTGCTGTTGCTGCCGGATGATGTCTTCAGGTCAGCAGTGATGGCGTCCTGGGTGAGTGGACGAGAGTCTACGGTGCACTGAACCCGGCGAAAAGTCTCCTAACGACAGTTGCTGGCTTTCTCTGACCTCTGACCTTTAGGATGGCTTCTTCTTTGGGACCGCTTCCCGAACAGTCTATGTTATTTTTGACCTTTCCGCCTTGGTCTCCGTGAGGGCATTTTATTCCAACCACTGGATGCTTCTTTTTTGTCATTGTTGGGGTAAAATGTATGACCCCTTAAAAATAACAACATTTGGCCTAGAGGGCAGACTTGAGCAATGTGACATTCCAACCTGAGTTGACTTTTAAAGCATGGATAAGTGAAGGACCGCGGGAGGATGGAGGAGGAGGGGAAGATGGAGATTGAGCAGGGGTGGGCGATGGCAAAATGGACAAAAATCAAATCAAGGTAAGCAGATAGGTTAAGCAGAAAAGGTTACAGACGAAGAAGAACGGGCGTTGCCAGTCGAAACATTTCAAATTTTTCACAAGACAGCTGGTCGCTTGTCTGGAAGTCACATTTGCTTACATGCTCATAAGTCCTCCGAAATAAGGGGATCTGTGACCAATAACTGAAACATACATTTGACTTCTCATCATTTGATAAAAACACCTAATTGAAGCGTTCAGCAGCCTCTGTCAAACACACAGACGAGCACTCGGAGATTCTGTATTTAATCAGCGGAAGTTAATGCTTTACAAAGAGTCGGCAAAACGCTAAGCAGAGTTCCTAATTAGCCTATCGCGCAGTCATAATCACTTCAGGAATAAATGAAGCCGAATGTATTTCGGCAGGCTAATGACCCACGCCGGTCCTCGTTGCTGCCCGCTTCCTCCGAGCTGTCATGTTCAAAGAGGAGCAGTGAGCAACGTTCATTTCATTCCTCACCCCTCGCTGTGCAGCTCTGTGGGTAAATATAATATATTTAATTTGTGTGTGTGTGTGTGCATCAAGGTACTCAAATCCACTTCTTCCCGCGTTCATCCGCTGTGTTATTTGGATTTTTCGATGTGATTGTAATAATCCTCTATCTAAACTAATCTAAATTCATACGCGGTAATATTGTTCTGGAGCTCCTCTAATGGAATGTGTTCAATTTCTCTTGTGTGCTTGATTTAGAAATGATATTTTACCTATTGAACCAAGTGCTAATAAATGTAGTTTGTACTCTTGCCGTGCACTGTTGTTATTTGTAATGCATGAATACATAGTAAGAATTCTCTCATGAATGTATAACCCTAACCTGTTCGAACACCACCTTCTTCATACATATTAAGAAGCTGCCACACCCCCGATCACCTACTATCGCATAATATAATATATTATAAATGCAGGCCCATTGATATGAATTAGTGACACTTACACCACTTAATTAAACATAGTAAAGGCACCCACCGAACCCAAGGGAACAGTTGCAATGTTGGAATATTTATCTTAAAAAGGAAAAAAGAAAAGAAAACCTTGAATCCAGGATACAATTTCAAGAAGTTCCACATTTGGCAGAGTTTCCGTTCTGTTGAAAGATTGTTTTCATTGATTGCACAAATTTACCTCGCCGCCCTGCTTGATTGTTTTCGAACTGCTTTTAAAAAAGCCACAACAACGTCCAAGTGAAACACCACATTTGACCACAGAGCCGTTACATAAGAATGGGAAAAGAGAGATGCCAACTGATGCTGATCTGCAATTGTAAGATGCCAATTTGTCTTTATTTTTGTGGGCCGCGTGGAGTCATTGTAGCAGAGAGACACCGACAGCATGATCTCGGACACTTCCAAAACCTAGATTTAGGTTTATATATATAGGTATATATATATAGGTTTTTATATACATTTAGATTATTTATTTATTTTTGTAGTGTCATTTTAGAAGTTGCCAAAGTACACACAACACTACAATGTACTGCTTGGCTATAATACAATAGCCAAGCAGTACATTGTAGTACCAAAATAACAAGTGAGATACTTAATGCGTACACATTGTTGTTACACTGTTAAGCCGTTGCTAAATCGATGACGTCATCGCGTTGGCGGGAAACGTCTTCCTGGATGAAGTGATGGGGATTTTTTTACTCTGCAAGTCTGCGGCAACAAACTTGCACCAAACCTGACGTAAGATTTTTTATTTTTTCATTATTAGCAGACGGTTTTTTTTCTTGTTTGTCTTGTTTGTTTACTTCGCTGAGCGGCTGCTTCCTTATTAATTATTAATGAGCTCAACGATGCAGCCTCGGCGGTTAAAAAGTCAGTTCCTGCTGTAGTTTGTGGTCAGCATGTTTCCAAGTGCCGAGAACGTTCACTTTGGACCGTTTGAAGACGTTTTTTCTCAGCTGCCATGTTTTGAGGTGGAACTACAGGTACACGCAGGTGTTCCTAATCACATTAATTAAGGCTCACTTGACGGCGGAGCCTTAATGAACGTGATTAGACACACCTGTGTTTACCTGCTCTTTAACGTCAGAGCATCTGCTGTCTGGAGGGACAAGAACTAAACTGTGAATCTTTTTAGTTATATGTCTTTTTTTTTAATTTTTTTTATGCCAAATTGACTGGCTGACAACATCTTCATTTTCACCATCACTTCATTTGCGGTACAGCAAAGGCACAGCAGAGGAGGAGGACACCAGCTGACCAACAGGTTAGAAAGCTGTCCCCGTATAGTCTTACTTACTTTTTCTACTCGTATCGTGCAACAGAGCTGCGTCAGAATGAAAAATAAATAAAGTAACACAAGTAAGTGCTAAGTAATAACCTTGCTTCCTGAATTAACATTTCCTGTCTTTCATTATTGCACACACTCATCCAGGTGGGCATATTGATCAATACAGGTGGGTATAGACACATTGATGAATCCAGGTGTGCCTGTGACGTGACTCCCACAGTCACACCTGGATTCATCAGTGTGTCCAGTAATGAAAGAAAGGGAATGAGGAGGCCGTTTGAATACATTTCTACAGTGCGATAAATATCTGTTGAACAAAACAGAACCCGCATATACATGAAATAGCATTGTATTACAGTATTTAGTGTGTCGTGGTGTGTTTTAGTGATGTGACGTGATGCTCCAATCATCAAAAAGCAAACAAAAAGTGATCATTTGTACTGAATGTCACTTTGGTTCCAGTGTGAAGTCAGTGATGTCCAGCCTGAGAACATTAAGCGCATAGGTGAACTCTGACAATATCAAGTTCTAAGCTTATTAAAAGAGTTGCAAAAATGAATTAAAATCCTTGTTATACGTAGACCCTTTTTAGGGCGGGGTAAAGGTGTGAAAATGAGCTTCAAACGGCACTGCTCAAAGATGCCCTTGCGACTTGAGTAAAAGATTTGTCGGTCCTTGTGACTTAGGTCAGCACCTCCTTGCTTCAGTTGCGACAAGCCAGTGAACTTCAGCCTCGCCAGCCGCAATCAATACGGCTTTCACCAGAGTGATGCGGGCCAAGAAAATAGCGAGAAATGTGTTGTTGGTGTTGCTTCATCATCCGTACAATGCACCAAAAGCACTCCGATACTTCTCGCGTGGGCTCGATCTTTTCTTGCATCAGCAGCAATTTACAAAGAACTTTGGAAGCAAAATCGCTTCATACTGAAATGATGAATGTCAGCAGTCGTTATGTCCAAAAAAGATTTCAGCGGGAACATCTGATCAGATGCTGCTTTGGCTGCTGCTGAATGAATTTCATGGCTGCAGTCCCTGGAAAGCCTTCTCCTGCTTTCACTTGTTCTTCTGTCATCCTTATTACTCGCACTCACACACGCTCAGTGAAACAAGCTTTGATTGGAGTTTGACCACCCGCGATTACTCACCACTGTTACTGGCATCGACAAAAGCGCCTTTTGGTCAAAGAAAGAACTGCTTGAAAACAATATTTTTCTTGATAAATGTATCACTTAAAATAACAATGCAATATCCCATGTATTATATTTATTCTGGTTATTGTAACTGAAAGTTTTCAGGCTGTTTGTTTAGGATGCACTGACACGGTGAACTCCACATATATTTCCTCATCATCAGGCTAGTTTTGCATAGCCTACATTTTGTTTTTTCATGTTTTTTCCGGCGTCATTTGTAAACTATATTTGGGCTTAGAGGACAAATTGTGAGCATAAAGCCTGCATTGCAATCTGGAGGTGTGGATTTTCAAATATGTGTGTTTGTCATGCACAGAGGACTAAGAAAAGACCCTGTTGAGTATTATGAGATCCCCGGAAAAGGAAGGATGTCGGGTTTTTCGGAGAATCTCCTCTAAGAGGAATTCAAAGCCATGAAAAACTCCACCTGTGCCAGTTTTCTAATTCTCTCTCTTCATATCCAAAACATTTTCATCGTACTTACAAGGGCAATATTTAATTTCGCATTTTAAGCCCCAGTTAATCTGAACACTAAAATGGAACTCAATATTACTTCCTAAGTCCTACACATATTACAAATTATAAGAATGAAGTAAAATCACACACAGCATTTTATTCTGGTCTATCTGGATTTGTTTTTGCACAATCATACACACTCGGGAACCTCTCAATATTTCTTCAATAGCATAAACATACTAAGAGAGAACTGAATTCCTGGGCCCATGTTCTACTGCCCAGGTTTCCTGGAAGTTGACCCAGTAGTATTTGTGCAATGTTGCTAACAAACAGATGCAAATGATTACATAAACACATTGGTGTAGGAAATGAACCCTGGCAACTCGCTCTGTTAAATCTGTGAAATTGAATTAAAAAGAAAAAAATGCAATGAGCAGCCTGTAGCATAATAGCACACCGATTTAGAGCATTCTTGTCTCTACATGTATGTTTTTCATTATCTAAAAGCCATTCAAATCTCTGCCTCACTTCATTCTTTTACAGTACATATACATTTCTCACATGCAAATGTTTGTCTTTGCTTCAGCCTTGCCGGGGAAAGAGAAAACACACCCGGAGTATGTGTACACACCGAGCTGTGCCGAACGCTGCGCCCTCCTTTTCATGGCATCGGCAAGAGGAATGTGTCACTGGGAGCAAACAAGTGTGGAGGTAGCTTGCATGACACAGAGGAGTCTCTTTTCATTCCTCACACTCGTGCACACACCCCACTTCACACACTGGTTGCATTAAAAGATCATTATATTTTACAACAAGGATTTTTATCAGCACTTGCCACTGACCGACACTGCCATCGTGGCGCTGATGATAATCAATCTCAAATCAATTAGGCAGTAATTGCTGAGTCAATGGGGGAGGCTGGTTAAATATTGATAAATGTCTAAAAGGCTCATCAGGCTTTATTGACAGCGCAGGGAGACAGACAGCACTGGTTAGGCTAAAGGGGGGGGATGGGGGCGGTGATGGAGAGATGGCTTTAGGGGCT
>CAESWR010000159.1:320706-332710 GCA_903171835.1 Mullus surmuletus | reverse complement strand
GGCTCATCTGAAAAGGGAAAAAAAAAAAATCAATACTAATAATCTTTTGGGTCATTTCCTTTATCTTTCTCAAAGCTGTCACATTTGTCAAGATTAGGTGACTGGTGGAGCCCAGACCTTCCTCTAAAATGAATCAATCTCACTGAGTGCCTGCAACAACTGATGCCGACTGTCCAAGCGACTCGCGGTAAACCAACACAGACAAATATTCAAGGCTCATACCAACCGCTGATTAGACAGCTGAGTGATCCATCTTCTGAAAGTCACGTTAGCATTCATCTGGATTTGCTTTTCATAGGCAGTTAATGACAGTAGCCTTTTGAGGAGGGCTATTAACCAGTGGTTTGCTGTAAATCTCTGCTTTCACAACTATAAATCAGAACAAGGAGGGGGGTCATCAAGGATATATAAAGCTTGGGGTCTTGATGTTGACTCCTTCTGTGTAAACCATGAGGAGGTTCTCAGCTTTGAGTCATTGTATTCTTGTACATCTTCAACATCGCATTTCTTAGATAGAGCTCTGCCATTTTCCGCAAAAGGCACCCAATTACGAAGATGCTTTAAAACAATCTATAATCAAGGTAAAAAGGCTTTCATTTTCTGCTAGTTTTACATTTTAAAAGTAATGTAATTTAAAGTCTTGAAACACAGCCCTTTGAATGCACTGTTGCCATCTGTCATCATATTGTATATAAATGAGCGGTTTTCAAACATGGCCTTTGAGTGATAAATGGGATCTTCATAATTCTTCATCTAGGTAAAAGTGTCCCAATGGAGAAAATTGTTTGTAATCAGAGAATTAAACTAGTATTTAATCTTAAATCGGCTTGTTGCGTAGAATCTCTTTGATGTGAGCTAATTCAATATGAATGTAACCTGAAGGCACTTAAAATGGAGATTGGGGTTGCGATAAGATGTGCCTTCGGAATGCCAGCGCAGGGTTGGCACATCCAGTGAACACTAATCGCGTAAAGGAAATCTTTCCTTCGAACCCTTCCTGAGAATATGGATAAGATGAATTAACGGGCAGCTGGATGGCATGACACCACAGGCCCTGTGCCAACGCTTGCTGGTGCGTTGGAGTAGAGGCCAGAAGTAATAGAATCTCATGGTGAAATGACTGGAAGGCCAAGTCTTTGTAAATGTACCTGTATCATTTTTGTTTTGCAGTTATTATAAGAACTTCTAAGTAGAAATAAGATTCAGGAGCCTTAGAAAAACTGTTCTGAGTGAACGAGTGTGCACTCTTCCTTCTATTATATACTATTAAAGTGCTGCTGAACTTGGCAACTAATGCCTATTTGTTTTGCTGAGCTTCAGCATGGCTGGCAGTGGAAGGGTGCACTTGTAGTGAGCATTTCCCAAGCTGAGTGCATGTGAACTATATGAGCTAAAGTGCATTGTTAAAATGAGACTGCAGGCTCAGCAAACCTTGGGTGAGTTAATACATATTGATAATTTTTTTTAAACAAAGGAATGGAATGATAACTCTTACTGGGCTGTAAACAAATTTTTCAGTCCTGCGATGGAACAAAACGACCATAATCTCTCTTTGGTTGGATGCTAGATCAACACCTATTGCTTTGCCAATTCAGCCCAGAGAAATGGGCAAACAAAAGAACCCAACAATCACTGGACTCTATAAGCACAGAGGGGGCAGGTGAGACATGATGTAACTGAGAGCGGGTCGACTTCTCCGAGACCATTTGGTGCCGTCCTAATTAATCTGCCGGCTCTCTGTGGGGCCGCTGTTTGCACCGCAGCCGCTCCCACAAACTTACTTGGCCAAGGACGCCAGCTAAGAGGAGTTTAATCAATGTAATGGATCACATTTGTCTTTACAGCTTTTGTGGTAATTCCCATTTGAGGTGATATTTTTCCCTCCAAATGTTGTTGGCTTTTTTATGTTGCTGGCAAGTGATTAGGGGAAACGGAATTGAAAAGAATATTTAAAGCGGGGGGGGGGGGGAGTCATTGTTGTGTGTCGTGATGCTGCCGTGCATTCACCACTCAGTCTCAAGGGCTGACAACTCACTTTGCCATTTCAAATCTGCATTTGTTGACAGAAACAAATTTCATTCAGACCCGGGAAGGCGCTGCAGACAGCCAAGACTTTGATAAGTGGTGCAACAAGATGTAGAAGCAACCTGCTGACAATTAATGAGAGGCTGGATTTGTGCGGCTCATTTGCGAATCATCCCACTATCAGGATAAACATTTCTGAGCAATAGAAAAGTCTCCAGTTTGTGTTTATACACCGTTACCTTTTTATAGAATAAAGAAATGACTTGCTTTCATATCACTTCAAAGGAAATTTTGGAGAAAAAAAAAAATCCCCATACTTGTTGAGGGAGGGAATTCATTTATAGCTCCTCGTATAAACTATGTTTTGAAAAATAGGATGAGCATCTCTGACTATTTTTGGATGAGTAATAGTCAAGTTATATCTTTGAAAGACATTTTTTATTTTATCTCTTTTACGTTTGAGCCGCCACATAGCATGTTGAAGAAGGTCGCGGGTATTTGACCACACTGATGATGATAAACGCGTCTTGAGATCTCGGCCTTGTGGGAATGTAGCTTCATGAAATTGCGTGTTCATTTTCCGTCATCACCTTCTTTCACGCGTGGAAAAGGGAACGAAAGACTATGCCACCAGAGTTTTCTCGGGCTATGGGGGTGGGCATTAACGACTCACCTCGCACTATATCATAAAAGCTAGTGTGTCCCATATGTTTGGGGAGTGTGTGTGTGTGGGGAGGGGGGATGGGTATTCACAGAGGGGCAAGGGCGTCAGCTGGAAGTAGGGAGCTGCTTTAATCAAATAGGCCCTCCAGCTGGTGCCCGCCAGGTGAATCACAAAGTGTCTTCTCCCAACACACTGTGCCAGTCTTTGCATGTCAACCGTCCTTTATTACAAGTTGCAGTTGTGCTGGGCTGTAACGGGGCTGCAGAGGAGGCGGAACACAGGACAGCGGGCTGCGTTATTCTGGCAATGAGCGATCATGGGGGCTGACAGAGGACTTTCTCGCCCTCGCAGGTTGCCTCTTACACCGGCAGGAAAGTTTAAATTGTCCTCCCGTGTGACTGCGTGCAAGAACCGCGCCCGTTGTCCTTTCATTTGACCCGATGACGTGCAACAATATTTTGACAATGAAAAAAACATTGCAAAAGAGACAAACAGTTTTTTCAGAGTTGCATGAAAGCAAGTTGTCACTTAAGGGGAAAAAAAGCATAAGGTAAACCGGGGATTATCATGAATATTCATACTTGTGTGTTTTGAATCTGACGGTCTAATTCAGCGAGAGAGGGTGACTGACAGTTGCGTGGCAATGGCGCTACGATCAATCAACTACTTGAATGAGTGGTATTCCCAATACCATATGCTGGCGGTGTGTAGGACAGCTCGCCGTCTCTTGGACACATCACCATTCTGCATTTTTTATAATTTGATTTGAATGACTAACAAGCCCGACAAAGCTTGTGCTCGTAGAGAAGCTGAATATTCATTGAAAATGTTAATGCATCATTTTATGGAGATTAGGCACTGAGCCAAGAGGCTGTAGTTTTATAAACACCTGTTTGCTTCTTAGGTGTTTTTTTTTTTTGTTTTTTTTTCCACCCTTCAATCTCGCAGCCATTTTGATTAATCAGAAAGCCCTTCCTTGTGGTTGAAAGACATTTATGGAATCCCCCAAAATAATACAATATTTGTCACATCAGCACTGAGTTAATGGATCCAGAGAAGACACATTACAAGGAAAGTAATGAATTGCTCTATATTGGACCAGAGAGGGGGATTCTTCTTTCTCTTTGCCAGAGAAGTAAGTCTGTTCCATGAAATATTCAAAAAGCTGTTTTCCCTGGGATAGTAATTCATCATCTATATATAGCTGCCTTTTTATCACTCTTCCTGGATCATGGATGATTCCTGATTCCGGCAAGGCATTTTTCCCCCAGACTTAGATGATGAGAAGAATGCGAGATGAATAAAATATTCAGCTGCCTACTTAGTCATAGCGATGGTGTGGAGGGGCACTGTCGCGCACGTAACCATAAATAACCAGTTAACTGTAGCTAAACATAGTTCAGGCCGAGGAAAAGGCAGACAATTTATGATTTCAGAGTCATTATTTTTCCAAATTGTGAATGGATAAAGAAAGACTTGACTTGTGATGAGGTGTTCGAGAGTCACAAGCAGTAAAGATGTAAATATTGGACATTGCTGTTAATACCTGTGGTCCAGACAGAAATAAATAACATGCTAACAGGAACTGTGTGCTAAGGTAATCAACACCTCCGCATGGGAGGTGGAGATGGTGCATCTCCAAGTTGAAATTCGTGTCTCTTTCTGTGAAGTAATCCCAGAAGGAAGATGCTGCAAAATGCAGTATAGTCTCAGTGTTGCATATTGTGGTTATTCTACAATTGATACATTTTCAGATTTATATGAATCTATGATAAATATATGAAATTCTGCACAATGCAAGTGACGTGGCACTGCGCTTTATTGAGGAGGTATGTTATTGAAACTATTTCTTTTCATCTCACGCTTGGTGATGTATCTCGCATGGGATTGGGATGGACAGAACAAGGTATCTTCAAAGAGCTCAAAGGGCTTTGATTAGTCCTCTTCCTCTTTCTTATGGATCAACAGGGCTGTGGCCTTTACTTGCTCCAAGGAAGGAAGAGTCCTTCCTTGAACTTGTAATCAGCTCCTGAAGGAGAGCTTGAGCCAAGTGAAGGACTTCAAGGAAATTAAATCACCACACAAAGACTTGTGGTTTCACATTGTGACTTTCCGTGTTTCCGCGTGTTTCAAGGTATCCCACAATTTGAGGAAAAGGAGACAGTGGCACTATTTTTCATTAAAATAGATGCATCCACAATTTATTTTTATCCCTCTGAGCCATCTGGATATAGCAGTTCTAAGGATTTTAATCAGGGAAAATAATGCATTCGAATGGTTCAGTCATTCTGGATCAGCTAATTCACATGGTCAGTCATATCTGATTCCAGAAAAGCATATGGTGCCATTCCATATTTGATCCTCATTAGAAAATTACAGATTCAAATGTATTTAATCATTCATTTGTTGAAAATTCACATTTCTGTTTGTCATCAAAAGGTAAGTTGAAGAGCAGTTAAAGTAGCACTGCATTCCAGGCTGTAATGTAAAGTGCTAAACTGTAGCTGCTATGACATTTTCTTCGAGACCAATTTTCAAACTTCAACCAATATTTGCAATAACATTGCTATCAAGTTAATTGCCTTTTGATCAGCTTGTAATTTAATCAAGCACATTGCGCTGGATATTCAGATTCATTCACCTTTAATCTAGTCTGTTATTCATTAGAATACCAGATTTTTTCATTTTGTAACACGACTAGACTGGCATATTTGATCAGTTCCACTATGATCAGTGTAAAAGCCTAATTTCTTTGTTTATTAATTTTTCAGAGTGTAAGTGGAATCGGGCATCATTAGTATTTGGAAACATCAACAGTAGGGATTATAAATCCTCTTTTCATATCATGGATCAGTTCAGTTAAATGTGAGACCATCCATAAAAATGAAAACTTTAAACCCATCAAAATTTGTGTCATGAAATAACTTGCAAAAAAGACAAAATTCATAACTCCTTGTTGCCATCAGTGAGATGAATTAATGCAAGCTACCTGCAGGTTTTTTGCTCAATGTGGCAAACCAATGTGTGTGTGTGTGTGTGTGTGTGTGCGTGTTGAAATCTTCCTCAGACACAAATATGGATTTGAAAATGGACAGACTTTAGAGTTAAGATGAGAACCCCCACAGTGTGCTGGCTGCACACCTAGGGAGCAGAGATGACCAAAGCAAACCCCTGTGTCGCTGGGTTTGCAGCGGGGGCCAAAGAAATGTTTTTTAATGTTTAAACAAGGTTTGGTGGTTAGCACTGTCGCCTCGCAGCAAGAGGGCTCTATAGGTTCAAACCTGCTTGCCTTTCTCTGGGGTTCGTATATTCTCCCCCATGCCTTGGCAGCTTCCCTATTGGTGCGTCATCTTCCTCGCGTTTTTTTACAGCATGTGGTGGCCAAACCACCATCAAGACGTTAGCTAAAAATTTAATATACTGTGCTATTTAACAGGTCACACCAATTGTTTTTCAATGAATACTGATCCATTTCATTGATGCTACTTGATTTTTATTTTTTTTTTCTGAACTTGCATATCTTGTAGAGATCTCTTAAGTGCCCTGCACGCTCATGGATATAAATCTCTCCCACAGTGCTTGGACACAGATTGTCAGGTGTTATCTGACACTATCCTCTTTTTTTTTTTTCACTTCATTTCATGTTTAGACTTAAACTATGGCATCGTCTAATGGCATAAACGGAGCATGCGGTATAACACGGGAGGATCGGCATCTTTATACAGTAGCAGAAACTAACCTGAACAGTTGCCTGATACCAAACACTGAGATACAAGCGACAAACTGAGTGGAAAAGAAATGTGTAGCTTTACCACAGATTTCCCCTCAGACCCTCGACACTAGGTAACACCGCTCTCTCACTTAATTGCGCCTTACTGTTAAGAGTCATTTTCCCTGATCCAGGAAGGGCCTCGATCTTGATTTGCTTTTAACAACCCCTCAGACCACCACATTCTCCAGACAAGACTATATTCACCTTTAATTAATTTCGTGGCTCGCAATGCTCAAAGGTAATGGTGATGCAAGTATGCAACTCACAGCACAGGTCTGCAGCGCCTGCAATGAATAACATGGCCAGAGTTCAGAGTCTCTGCCTGGCGTGGAACACTGTAGGAGCTGGATTTAAGGGAATGCTGGAGGAACTGTAAGCTCAGTGCCATGTTTGGATGTAGCAGTAGATGGTACCTGCATTTAAATGTATGCTAGATGGTAGAAAATGTCTTTTGGTTTTTCTGTGACTTTGTGGATGGCGAGCCACTATTGCTTTCATCACAAAAGAGGATTTTTGTTATGTCTCAAACTGTGAAGGCCCAGATCTGATTTGGCTGTGGCTCAGCCCTCTCTGTGCAGAGTTGGAACATTCCCAGACTCTGCCTTTTTTTTCCCAGAGCGTTCTTTTCAAAGCCAAATGTGAGTGTGAGCCTATTACAAACTTAAGATAGGCATGTAGTGCATGTTGACGACAACCTTCAGCAGACCCCTGGTGCAGAATGTCTGGCAGGATATCCATCACAGATTGAGGTTTATATTGGTCATGTTTGGAGACCAAAATTGTCAACATCAACGTGGTGCAAGCCACCCGTACCTTTAGCTTACAGCTCTATGATAATTTGCAATTCAGTTTTAGCCCAAACATTCTACTTTTAGTCACATGAATAGTTCTCCCACAAAACAAAACAAAAATGATAAATCACAGCTTCAGATGGGAATTGAAAGTAAGCAGGAGAGAGCCAAAGCCTGGCTCCATATCAGTGTGTTTGCATTTGTGCTGCTAAGCATTTTTTGTGCAGTTTGATGATGTTGACCAGGATTTCTGAATTTCAATTGAAATGAATGACAATGATGTAACTGTCACCAGTGCTGTCGCTTTTGATTCATTTGCGTCACCAGTGATTTCACTAGCCACTTGCCAGAACAGGTCTTTTTGCATGAAACCAACTGTAACATTCGACTGAAAAGGGAAATATTATGCAATTCTACAATGTTCAGCACAAGTAATTGTCTGAAGACTACTGCTCTAGTGGTCTTCACACGATTTCTGCGATACTCTTCAAGATGCAGGCTGAAGATGAACGGAGGGTATTGCTGTAATCGTGTGAAGACTACTATGTGATAGTTGCAGGACATGTAGTTAGGGAGGTGTAAAAGGGCAGGGCAGAGACAGTAATGATACTTGTAGCAAACAGTACCAGGACTTTCAATAATGCCAGATGAGTTGGTGGTATTTCAGTGAAGCTTGACCAGTACAGATGCCTCCATCATTCATACGACTGGTTAAAGAAGACTACAGCTTGAAAAAGGAAGCTGTGGTTATGCTTGGAGTTCTTCGGTTAACACATCGGCTCTCTGCTTTTGTGGAATTAACATCCTGCAGCATAGCTCCCTCCACCACCCAGAGAGATCTGTTTGTTTATCTTCCAGGAGAGTGGAGAGTCTCAAACTCAAGTAAACTCTGCAGAGGTCTGGGTTTCCAAAATTGATATTCTCTGGCATTCCGTTTAGAATACGCTGGGCGAAATATTGATAAATTCTTGGTGATTGATAATACAGGTTGTAATCAAATCTTCCGATTTAAGGGTTTCAGCCAGCAGGAGGCCTTCTCCAAACACACCCAAGGTCAGGGGAATGTCTAAGATTGGAATTGCTGTTGAGCATATGAAGGGCACAACAGTGTGTAATCGTTTAAATTACACACCGGATTAAATTGAAACATATTTTGATCCACCTTCATCGTGGTAATATCTGTATCTTTCAAAGCCGACCGACTACTCCAGGTGAGGACATAGCAGCAGCTACTTGCACCCTGACGACAGTACACAAAATAACAGTACCCCACTTTACATACAATATTATGCTCCGTATGAAAACACCAAATCCACACATCAAAATTATACAATCATTTGCATGCCTGCATTCACACACAAACACAGGGAGTCATACATATGCAGCATAACCCCCGCCGAGGTTCATTTCTCTTGTTACAAAGATAGTGTTATTGATGCGATGGGTCACATTGCAATTTAGAGGCAATTAAAAGGTAATGAATGTGCTCAAATGAAGCCTGTGTCTGGAGGGCATTTGCAGTGTATGGTAGAGATGATATATTTGTGTGCGAGTTTGTCTGTGTGTGCTGGACACGGCCATTTAGGTAGCTTTAAGCTAGAATAAAATATGACTCAAACAAAAGTGCCTTTGACTACGACCGCCAATATAGAACATGGTGTTATGACGGATATGAGTAGATGTAATGAATCTACCTGAACAGTCGATGCATATTCAGCCTCACCGTGCACCACTCCTAAATTATCATCGAAACGCTTAATGGGCAGATTTGTTTCCCCTCCTTTCCTCCTATTAAACATAAGTAGAATTGGTGTGAAATTGAATGCTATTGTGGCCTGACCCCCCCCCCCCACACACACACACACACACACTTTATCTTGACATGCACAGGGAAATAAACACAAGGGACAAATTCATTTCGAGCAAATTATTTTCTGAAGTGGAACAGTGTGTAGCCTCAACTATCAATTTGCCTCTTGCCTGGTAGAGTCATTTTGGGGCAGTTCGAGCATTAGCACTATTTTACATACTCCTGTCATATATAGTGCTTGAGGTTGTACTCCCACAAGATGCTAGAATAATTTATTACTTGGCTTGCTTTATTGAGGGGATTAGGTACCTGACCATCTTTATAATTTAGGGTTTTTGTGTCACATGGAGGAAAGATGACCAATGGGACCATACATCATTGTCTTAAGCGTTCACACCATTTGTACTTCAATGTATTCATATTGTTTGTTGGGGTTCAGGGGAGAAGTAGTATTTCGTCCATTGAATGTGTCTAGCAACCTAACAGAAGGAGTTGACGATGTTTCTGTTTTGCACAGATGTGTTTCCCTTAAGAGAAAATGCCTCCATCTATAAAGGAAAAGCGTTGAGCAGTATTACTCATTTTCATGTTCATTAGATCTCCCTAACCTTAGAAACCTAACCAGGTATTACTTCCTAACTGCTCTCCTAGGTGTTTTTAATTGGTGAGGAATCCTCGTTATGTTAGGCAGATGGCACAATCCTCTGTCTTTTGTTAAAGTCACACTAATTAGGATTCGCTGAGAAGATGCGTCCAACCAGAATCCTTAATAAGGGAGCCTGCTTAGCCAAGTAATAAGAAACCTGATGTCTCTGTGATGGAACTCACCTTGAAACTCGAAAATAGAAACCAGTCAGTTTTTCAACACAGACCTTTAGTCGTATGCGTTTGTGTGTCTATGTGTGTCTTTGTTTTGGTTAACTTTTAACTGCATCTTAGCTGCTGATTGCTTGCCATTGTTGAACCTTGCATACAAATGAGGCTGCTGGAGATGTCTATAGCGACTGATTACTGATCAGTGATTATCTAGATGTCTCCTGTGAAAATTGAACGATTGATTCCTAAGGGGAACAATGATGCCCAAGAGAAGCTTTCATGGGATCGAGGTGTCTGCCCATGATTCCTCCCCAACATGTTGGTCCTCTCTCAGCTTTCAAGCACTTTGAAAGCAGGACCTTGAGGAACATGAGTTGGGGCTATTATCTTAGCCCAGATACCTTGTTTTAAATACAAACTGATGGCAAATATGGCCTGAAATGAATAAGTTGACTGGGTTCTTCCGTCCAGTGGAAGCTGGTGCTGGCTTGTGGTTTTGACGGAGACATTCATTCATATTCAATCTCCAGGAAGTACTGGTATCTTGTTTCGAATACCAGGTTAATACCGGGTTCAATCAAAAGTCCAGCTGCTCACACAATGGCCAACATTCACCACGAGCCCTTGAGCAACACTTAAACACACATACAGATGCACACTTCAGTTGTGGCGTTGCGCACATTATGTTTGCTATTGGAATTCTCCTTAATGAATAAATGACTGAAAAATGTATCAAGCATCATGAAAACAAGAAGAGCGATAACAGACCTTTCATGCTACTTTGCAATATTAGAAAAACTGCAACAACAGGAGAAGGTTGAAGGTTGCAGTTTTTCTACAGTTTATAATCCCTGCTTCTGTGTGCTGCTCTAATGTATGCTCTTGAAGTAAGGGGATGATAAAGTGTCATAATTAGACCACAGAATTGTAGAATTCAGCCATTCTGATACTTATTGGTTGCTTACCTTGGAAAAGTACAATATATATAAATCACTAGACTTTCCCAGTGTGCAATCAATAATGGTTCAATAACCTCTCAACTCCCCTGTGTACTAATGGCCAGGGCTGGCTTTAGAGAAACAAACAAGGCTGTGCTGAGGAAGACAACTCTATAGTTTGAGTTTCCTTCTTCAGTTATGTGGTATTACTCTAACAGCAAAGAATATCAGTACAAAGCTGATTCATTTTCTATTCGATCAGGTGAGAGTGCTTTGTGCTTTACAATTCTTTTATTCAGCATCAGTCGCCTTTTTAAAAGAGCTATTACTGTATGGACATCATAATTAGAGAGAATAATGCACCACTTAATTCAATTTGCTTTTTAAGATGGAATTAATAATAGGAAGGGTGAATGGAATTTTCAACCTGAATCATTTTCATAAATCTTTATAATGAAGTTCACTCCCTTGTTGGCTCTAAATGTCATACCTTGAACTCAGAAACATGGTGCCTTTCTCTCAAACCAATTAATCTTTAGGATGAACTCGTTCCCTTTTCCAATAACAAGATCTCTATTATAGTCAGTGGTCTTTCTGACAGTTTCCCCGCCTTGTCTACGATAAAATCCTAGTCTTACAAGATGATGTATAGTACCCCAGCCTGCATTTTATGCAGCCATTCTTCCCCACAGAAAATGTAAACATGCTAGACACACAATTCTCTCTAAAATCAGCATTTCTCATTGACTAAACACAACCATAACTGCATTCACATTGTAGACAATAGGTGGAAAAACATCAGGTGGCGGAATGTATATATATGTATGTGTATGTGTGTGTGTATATATATATATATATATTTTACTTATTATTAATTATTTATTGGTCACCAACAGACCAATACAGACGATAACAGATGTCATTAGGTTCACTGCTTTGTCATTTGGTTTAGTCATAGTGCTCGATATCAATCCTTAGTTAACAGAAGTCCCATGCTCTACAAATCATTGTCATAACATGTCATAACATGCAGCGGTCATAACATACAGCTGATCACGGTCAGCTCTTATCTCGCAGTTGCAAGTTGTTAAAGACAATGGGATTCACTATTTGTCTATTAGACAGGCATTTTTCAGAAATACATTTTAAGATTACTTACAATGAAGCAAGAGACCAATTTCACAGTTG
>CAESWR010000159.1:298008-319434 GCA_903171835.1 Mullus surmuletus | reverse complement strand
GTACAAAGAGAAGTCTGCCTTGCCCTTAGTTCAGCCACAATAAATAGCCCGGGTTCCCACCACATTCGTCATATTGATTTTTCTTTAATGATATGCACAAGAAAGTAATTTCCTTGTCTCTGCGTTGTCAGCGGTGACTAATCAGATTTTCCTGAGACAACCAATTCCATACCTCAAGGAAATGCTTGGCTACAGATTCTGGTCATCCGAGTGACACAGACATCACCCAACAGCTTGTACAGGTGCAATCTCTCTCTGCATGCAGGTCTGGAATACTAAGTGTGCACTACCTCTACCATGCCCTTGTGTGTTTTGTAAGGAATAGACTCCTCCTGAGATGCCCATTCATTCAAGTAATCCTGCTTTATTGAGAAAACATTGCATTTGTGCAGTTTTTCTTCATAAATGTACTTTATTCCTTTAGCAAGTAACAAAAAAATAAACTCAGAAGGGAAAACAAAGTCCACTAAGCTGCAAAGTTATTTGTGTAGTACTGACTAGACACGGTAACTTGCAGAGGAACGGAGGCTCTGGTTTATGGCATGGTTTTTAATCGAGCAATAAAATGCTGTAAAGGTAAAACCTCCAATACTTTATGTCGTGTTTGTGGGATTTTCATACGCTTGCCTTCAATATTTAACCTTGGCCAAGTGAAATTTGAATATCGAATCAATCATGCCATATTAAAGTTGAATGCTAATTGCCATCGGCTCATTACTATTTCACGAGGCGGTTCCATTTATGAAATGCCACTCAAAATAGTGTACCCACAAGCCAATCGATGTCAGCCGTCTTTCCGTCTGAATGTTTCATTTGCTGTAAATACAGAAACAGAGAGATATGGATTAGGGGCAGGCAGTTGGACGCCCACATGTGGTTTCTGTGCTGGGTGGAGGCATGCTGAAAAGGCATTGATCAGCGGTGTAGCTCAGTATACAGTTTCTTGGAGGTCTTCTCTAAAGCAGAAACTAAGGCCTACCGGGGCTAAGGTGTTTGGATTCAACTTGTGACCTTTGAGGTTGGTGTGAGACCATGCTATTGATAGAAGCGTGGATACTGTTACTTGGCCACTGGAAGTTGTCATTTTTCAATAAGTGATATTAGACGGGGGCACAGCATCCCTGGAATATGGAGTATCTATAAAGGGCTCAGATATTACATGGTGCAGGCACTGTATTTAATTAAATTCTCCCATTTTATCACCTGTCATGCTTTGGTTCTGTAGCTCCACATTATATCGCTTCGCACCTGCAAAAGTTACTGCAGGAATACTATGGCAAAAGTTTTTCAGCCCCCTGCTTTAGTTCCTCTTATAATCTGTTGTGAAACAGCAGGTTCATGAATAAGTCTGAGTGTGTGATGTGGATATGCGGATATGCTATTATTGAGTCGAATTATAATAAATGATCCAACATAAAGATAAAAGGTATTGTATGCAAACGGCAAAAAATGCCAGTTCGTGATGCATAGAATTAACAGGACACATGACATTACTAAAGCTATTCATATGGGGGAAAAGTATTAGCTCTGAGACTCCAGTTTCATGAATGATACATTTAATGACTACATTTCAAAATTATTTTTGACTGTGGAACAGTGTCCCTGGACTCTCTTGCATGTGCAGTCAGATGTTAATGTCTTCAACAAACTAATCCAGCAGATGTTTCTAAGGGCACACAATCTGCAAATAAGCATTTGATCCTTTTAATACTGATGCTGAAGATTATTCAGAATGTCATATTTATGGATAGGACCTCCTGCTTTTTTGGAGGGGCTCACTGTGGACTGAAGGGTAACCACTGTTAACACTACAATGCACCATATCATACACATGTTATGTAACGTGTTACGTTATCTGAAGGCCAAGAAATCACTGGGAAACTAACAAAAGAAAAACTGCACTCCATCAAATAAACAATAGCCTTCTAAAAGGTGGTGTGGAAGTAAGAATTATCACAGCCACCCACTAAATCCACAAAAAATAGTGGACAAACAATCGCCCCAAACTAACCAAAGATAAGGAAGCAAAGTGCAAAGACCCACAAAATAAAAACCCACACGGTCAACACAAATACCCACGAACACAGATAAGTCAACTGAAAATGTTGACTCTATGGTGACACACACTCAGCTGAGGGAAAGAGCCTCCTTATTAACTCTCCAGCCAGACTGATTGCCAACAGACGAGAGTAGCAGAGGGTAGGCCAATGCCACCAATCAAGAGTGACCCATACAGGCCACCCAAAGTTGCCGTAATGATGATGGCAACTTTTGATGGCATTTGTTCCTTCAAAGATAGAGATTTTTTTTCTTGTGAGCATGTACATTTATCTCCCAGTGTCCATAATTGCTCACAAAGTCCATGAATAGAAATGATGACCTGGCATGTATCACTTTTTTAATTGGTAGCAAAAAGTAATTCTGATGTCATGTTTCATATAAATGAGATTTCTACATGTCTTTGCAATCACACTTCTTCCTTTCTTTGCTCTGCAGAGATCAAGAAGAGGCTGTAGTGTGAGTGTATGTGTGTGTGTCCCACCCCCAAATAGGCCGTGTCATATGCGTCACTAAACTCACCACCCACTTCTGCATGCTGGCGAGGACTCCTCTGACTCTTTGTATCCCCGGCTTTGGTGAATTTTCCTGAAATACATATATTCACCGCACTGCCAAGGGCATAAACAATTATCAATCAGCTCTAATCCAGTGTTCCGCATAAATAAGACTCTCATGCAGTTTTTAAAGCTGTGCTGTCACTTTTTTTATGACTAATAAAATTTGACTTGGCAGACACCCCGACATGATGCATGACAAGTAACTTACATGAGAATCAATTAGTCTAAGCATTGAACCGGATTGAGGATTGTCAGTTTGCGGCATAGTAGTGGACCACATCGTTAGTCAGTGTGTAGGATAGAAGTGTCTCCCACGAACTGCTCATCTCTGAAGCCTCTGAATCAACGAAACTAAGATTATCAGATGCAAAAAATTCTCAGATGAAACAGGCTAATGGAATTACTTGGCATCATTATAACCTTCACCTTTGTAACCCATCTGCTACCGTATTCAGCAAAAAGGAGTCACGCTTTCTGCATTGTATCATCTTCTTTACATGAGATCCAGATTTGATAAATAATAAGACACATTTTGATCATCAAACTGGGAACACACGATGGCAATGTTTGGAAGCATTCGTGTTAGTGAGGCATTTCAGGCAATCTCCAAATTTGGCTTTGTGGCGCTCTGCTTGCACAATAAAGTTCATTGTTGCAGACACAGTAGTCAGATGTATTCACTTCATAGGTGAAGAAAGGCATAATGGGTAGCGCGTGCCGTTTTGGCAGCAGAAACACAAAAACGTGGTGTATAATTGGCTCCCTGTACTGTTCTTCTGGCAATTTTCCAGTCCAAAACCATGAAACACCCAAAGGCGAATGCTTGTGTGCGTAACTCTGAGACACAAGTGAGAATGATTAGCCTGTGAAGGCCCTTGTGAACACAGTGCACTGGAGGGCATTTGTTTAGCATGCATATTGTTTGGTTTGTTTTTACCGTATGGGCTCATCAATAATGCAGGGCGACTTAACCAGCAATTACAATGATGAAGACATCAAAATGCAAAACAGAGGTCTGTGAGCTCTCCTATCGCATAAGAGTTGTCTGCAAAGGGAGGACTACAGACTGGACAGACTTTTAATTAGTGCCTTTGTATCCTGGCCAGGAACAACAGATTGGCTGCTTCACTCGGTCTCGTTGTCATAGCCATAGAAACCAAGGACTGAAAACATGACTACTTGAATTGTGGGTTATTTAGATTTGTCTTTAACCAACAAGATGATTATAATATCTTTCCCTTTTTGAATATTTTTTTTTCCTGACATGATCACAATTTTCCACTTGTTCCTTATAGTCTATCTTCAGTCTGACATTACCAGACTGTGAAACAGACTCAGCAAAAGGCCAGACTGACAGCAGCATGACAGTGTTGGTGGTTGAGCATATGACATCAATTGGTAAATGGTTGAGTATGATGAGATCTTTTTTTTTTTTTTCACATTTCATGCCACAATTTCGAGTCAGCAAAGAAGGAGAATCAAAGGTCAAAACTCAAGAATGATTTAATTCAGTTAGATTTCACTAACATATTTGCAATGTGGATTGTTTGCAAACTGAAACAAACAATTGTAGGTTCTTCCTGAATTTTTATCCTTCAAAATCCAAAATTTAGACATCTGTAGACAACAGGTGTCAGTCACTCGAGCATGTAAACCAGCTGCCACAGAACAACCTGTAGGCTTCCGGCCACTTAATGCAGGCTAATGTAGTGTAACATGCTCTCGGCGTCTTCCACAAAGCCTCACTATAGGGCTGTGTGCATGGCTGTCTTAGACTGGAGAAGCACCTGCTCTCCCCCTGGAAGTGCTGAAACATTTTTCACAGTTGGCTCACTTGCACATTTAGATTACCAATTGACCGAAACCACATGCATTAAAAGTACATGGCACTTACAGTATGATATGTATTTTACAGATTTCCGCACCTGTCCCTTTTTTTTTTCGATAATATTGAAATTCACTATTGTTGAAGTTGCATTTTGTGCCGCATCGTTTCCCCTTTATGCTCGCGGGTTAAAATTCTGTGCCTGTAGCCATACCCTACACATTTGCCAAAGTTTAAAGGGGGTAAATCTGAGCACTCTGGAGTGGTGGAGTTTACCACAACAATCCCTCCACCTCAGGGAGCCCTCACCCACAGCATCCTTGGTCTCATTTAAAGTAAAGTGTCTTGTCTGACCTTTTCGGGAGACCTTGCTTGAGTAAGGAATGTCCCTGTCACTACCAGTTTTCATGGACCACTTACAGTATTTCAGCTTTTCTTCTTTTTAGCCAGGAAAAAAGAAGGTCTTTTCTAAGTAGTATTGACCTACAACTGCAAGAGGAAAAATACAAGCAAATACGTTTTGAAATTATTAGCTTGTATATTATATATATTTAGCTAATATTTAGCTAGATAAATATTAAACATGCAGTATTTCAACTATAAAACAATTATTTATTTTATTTCTTGATTGCCTTTAATTCTTTTCAATTTATTTATTTATTTTCCAGTAGTATTTGGTGATAAACAACACAGCTGAACCTTTACATTAATTACTGTGGGACTTTTGCTGTATGGATCTTGATGCAAAATGAACAAAAATGTTCTCCATTTTAACTGATACAACCAAACAATGAGCATCTCAAACCTGTCAGTAAATGTTTGTAATTTATGAAAGTTTAATGTGAATCTGTGACAGCTGTGAGTGCTGTTGGAATATATTACCCCCTAACGAGGTGACGTAGTGGCATGGTTCGATGTGAAATACTTGACACGCTGCGTCTATGTGATCATGGGCTCTAATACCTTCTTTAATCAACACAGCCTGGTCGAAGGTATTCTGAGGGCATTTGTCTCACCTCGCCAGCGACACTCTCTGGCAGATGCTTTGCATATCAGGCCTGCTGGATCAATATGTTATTAGAGAACAACCTCTTGGAGGCATGTCAATTAATTCTGGGCTGTCAACTGCCCCCACTGCACTGTCCAGTGGGGCCGAGAGAGCGTGGTGGGTGTCTTTTTAACTCTGTGCCTATTGAGGATTTTTGACCTTAGCTTCTTCAAGGTCTCATACACAAAGTCTGACTGTTAGAAACTGCATATTATTGACACAAAATATATCATAATGAGCATGAACAATTTGTGTGAAGCGGTACCAGTAGCTGCATATAATTTACTTACCCAGATCCTGGTGGCTTACTGGGAAACTGAAACACAACAAAAGGGCTCCAACAAGATTTAGGAAGGTTTGTCGACAAACATGCACACAGAAGAAATGGCGAGACACCATTTTATTTATAACCAACTGTAGTGCAATTGGTGTCGTACTTTCTCCTGCACATTTGCCTCAGGCACCAGCCATTTGTTGAACCGAATGGAGTATTTCCAGTAGGTACGTCGACCAATGGCACATCAAAAGGAATACACTCTGAGTACACAGCTGCTCATATTGTTTATTCTTGTGCCAAAATGCAGCTGTATCGTCCAAATTGTTTTCCGACCATCCATCAGCTATCAGAGGTAGAGAAGAATTCTGTTGAGTGCAGACAATCTAAACATTGTATACCTTATTTTCACTATTAGATTGTCTTCTGTGATCAGACGGTGATTAAAACAAATCTGTAGAGCAATGACGAAATGAAGCTTATTTACTTCAGGATTTCTATTATTTGTCAGCAGATGACTGCTTGGCAACTGGATCAATGGCTGCTAATCTATGACGACACACAAACTCGAATGCAAATAGAAACTACAATATGCGGTTGAATGATTTGGCAATAAAAGCCGCTATGAGGTTCAGTGTTTCGTCAAACTACACTAAAAAGTATGAAAAGAACGAACCAGGAAAAAAGTCTGGTCACTCATCTCTCTTTTACAGATGCGATTCATGGACCAATGTGCACGGTAAATATTGAAATTAGATAACAAAATGTGACTCAGCAGGCTCAGCAGACAGTACGGATTATAGTTGTTGATTTTGTCTGCTCCAAACTGGCGGTTTTTGTCAGAGGAGTTTGGAGCACCCTTTGCTGTCAATCACAGGAGAAATCTTTTTGCCTGTTGCGGACTCGTTCTTCTCTTAGAGTTGGACTTTCTTTCCTCAACTTATAGTTCTATTGTGCTTCCTTTCCCAGTGCATCTGATATTGACAGCTAAGAAAAAGTATTTGTACAATGGGATATAGCTAGAAAAACTTCAGAGAGGTGATCATAGTCTTTCATAGGTCGCACTGCATACTGTTTTCTGTGACTGTTTGCCCTCGAAAAGGTAAACGGGTGGAAAGTTTGAACTCTAGAGGGAGTCGGGATAGCGTTTACATATATTTTCTATGTTGATGGAAATTGAGTTGGTGGCCGTGGCGGTGAGAGTGGCATTCTCTAAATACACCACAGGAGACTGCGTGTACCCTCGCGTACGCCACAGACAGAAGTGTGTGTGCGCGGACAGAAAGCAATGAGATAACCTCTATGACTCATGGCACTTTTATAGAAGGCTCTTTTCACATAGAAGTCTTTACACTCTTTAAATCAATGCTTTCTAGCGAGCTGTGGTGCTGTCAATATGTTGCTGCTTTTCCACAAGCTGGCCATTACAGTTACCTCAGATCTCTGAATTTAACATCACACAGCGGGGGGAATCGAGGGACTTGATTCTTGGAGGAAAAACCTCCAAGACAATCCGTCCGGCTGTTTTTATTTTTTTATTTTTCTCTTCCAAGATTGACCCCCAAAATCCGGCAATCTCCACAGATTTCTCTCCAGACATTTGAAGTAAAGTCGTTCCGCCAGTGCTGGGTGACAGAGATGGAGAGACTATTGTTTAAAAATGTGAGTGATGGTCTTTCCCTCTGCCTCTGCCTCGAAGAGAGAGATGGTATTTGATAGATTAACCAATACACTCCAAACTCTTTCTTCTTTAGCTTTGCTGTGTGTGTTGTTTGATTCACTTTCCTCCCACTGAGGTGATATTTCACCCTTTTCCTGCGATGCTGCACAGCAGTGCCAGTCTCTGGCTGTGGATGTCTTCATTATGTTACACCCCCACCCCCCTTTTTTTTTTTTTATCTGCTGAACATAAGCCTGTGTCTCAGCTCTCAGGCTCTTTCTTGTTTCATTGCCACAGAAGGCTTCAGTTGAACATATCTTGTGACGGACTAATAGTGTGTTGGCTCAACTATAAAAGCATGGCACCTAGGTTTTGTTTGAGGTGTTTCAGTCCATATAGAGAAGAGCGGATGTCATCAAACGAGAACTGTTGGCTGTGTGATGAAGAAATATCACAGGCACTTAATTGAAAATATGAAACTGGTTCAATCAAAGGAAAGACATGTCTCTATAGAACAATTACTCGTGTCATAAACCTTTTAACCATTTCAGCTCTAACAGATGTGTTCACTTATTTCAACCTTCCCTCTATTTTTTTTTTTCATTATGAAGCTATTGTCGAGTTAATGCATATGATTTAACAAACAATTTAACACATTAAACAGTCAAATTGGGGGTACTTGATGCACATAGTGTTACTATGGTTCAAAACCATAACATTCTAATTGAATAATTCATGTTATATGTGAAAATTTTAACCATACAGTATAATGTTATTCACTGGAGAAGTCTCGCTCTGGGTAACTGCAGAAAACACTTGTACTACTGGATTTATGGCAGAACTGGACACCCTGACTTGCAGAGAAGACACACCAACAACCACTGTTCAGATGTTACTTTTTGGTGTATTCAAAAGTTGTTGACTAAATTCTGTTTAAGTGAGTCATTTCTCATAATTAGATTCCGCTTTATAGAGTGAGGATTGACTGTTTCCTTATTCCTGCTTTTTATTTCTTGGTCCACCTTTTGTACAATCCTCGCTTTTCTCCCCCTTAAACCTATTTTAGTTTTTAATGCATCTTAATTACCATTCCTCTATCTACATCCCCCTCTACTCTCATTCACGTTGTACCACCCCTCTTCCTTGGCTCCTCTTCACACCTTTTGCGACCAGTCTGCCAACCTCAGGGGATTCTACTTCCTGTTGATATGCAGAGCGCCTCCTCTTCCAATCAGTACTTCTGAAAGGTTGTTACTAATGGTCCCCAAGGAGGGGAATCAACCTTGAATACATACAAGGCCTCTGCAGGCATTTCACAGGTGCGGTGGGCATTGGGAGTGTCGCATCTTGTTTTCCCTCTGTCTTCTGTGCCAAGATTCAATTGTAATTCCACCTCTATGAAATGGAAATGCAGCCATTCATCTGGCTTCTCATTTTTTGTTGCACTTTCTGGATGGTTAAGCACACACAACACCATTGCTCCCTAATACCCAGAGATGTTGTGATGTGGCTGTAATTAGAGGGCTCCACTCCATGAGCATGATAGTCTTGCAATTATGAGATAGCTTTAATAGTAAGTGACCATCAAATAATTATTTCACTTTCGGAAGTATCTCCACTGATGTGTATTTTAGCAAGCCACTAAAAGCCTTGTCTATTTTTATCAGCGACAATAAGCCGGCTGCCCAATTTACCGTGATGGGCAGGCACAGTCTTGAGCTTCTGAGAATAGCTTGATTATTCTACTGGGAGAGCTGCATGGATGGGGAGAGGCACTCCATATGTTACACTTAACAACCAATGAAGCTGCGATTCAGAGACTTGGGGCAGAAAGAGCTGACAGCGCTCGTCCACACCCCTGGCTTTCTTCGGAACAGCCGAGGCAGGCAATAATCTAACTATAATTATGGGGTATAAACCATGTCATGGAGCCATTAGACCAAATAGCTGGCAACCAATCAGCTATGACATTAATGGTAGACACCGACACAGCTTTATAATTCAGCTGTGTAAGAAGGCAAAAGTGTTCGTATTTTTACATTTGTTTAGAAACAATAGATTGACTGTTGACTTAATGTAAATAGCCTGTATGTTCAGGATGTGACCTTTGGTGCACGTACACACACATATTTATGTACTTGAACTGAACCGTTTTGTCATTCTGTACCAATAGATTATCAATCGAGCTCCCAAGATCCCCCACTCCATCAAGACAGTTATTTCTTGCTGAAAAATGAAGTTGCATCAACATTTATCAATAACTTCTTCATTCTGGGATGGGGAAGAGCTAGAACAGTAATTAACCATTTTTTGGGTTGAAACATAACATAAAAGATTACATTTTTAGGATCTTGAACACGTTTGCTACCGAAGTATTTCTACTTTCTGGAAACAGAAGTGCTTATGGGACTAAACCAAAATGTGCTGATGACACTGATGCATCTGCCCGATATGTTCCTGCCATTTCAAATATTACAGTTGCACAATGAAACAAATTGGCTATTATCACTCGGAATATTGCTAAGCATTTTTCATAATAAAAGCCACACTGTGCATCTTTGCTGCCAGCAAAACTAACTTCCTTTACGTTCACCTGTTTTGATGAATTGATTTTACACAGCTTGGCATTGTCTTAGTTCATAATGGGCCACTTGGAAGGATTGCATGTTTACTCAGCAAATGATCAGACAAGAAATTACTCTTAATGGAAACTATGGATCCTTCCCAACCTCAGTCCTCACGTGCCGTATAGACAGTCACTGACAACAGCAGAATTTACAGCCTTTTGGAATGCAGCCAAAGTGAGATTTATGCAAGGATTAAAATGATGAGCCTTGTGTGGCTAAACACGTTACTTGCTGCAATCTGGTTCTTATGTTATACATTTGATGAGTAAAAGCCCATGACTGTTGCTTCTTTCCATATTCATTTTGTTTTTTGAACTGACAGCAGAGGGGGAAAAAATCTTCTTACAAAAAAAAATGACCATGGCTACCCATATAGCTTTGCTTTGGTGTTTAAAAAGAATAAAAATGAATCTTGCAGGACTTTGAACGTCGGAGGTGTAAGAATATGAGGTAGAATTGGAGGTCTTCTGCTTTGCAGTATGCTATAATCATAAATGCAGGCAATCTGAGGGAGCCTGATGAAGCATACATAAAAATAATTTCCAACTTTTTTTTCCAATATGAAGACGATGTTAAATAAATAAGTCTTTTAACTGGTTCCGACAAGGATTTTCCTAAACCTTAAAGAATTGAAGTTCTTTTTCTTCGTTACATAACAAACAAATCAAATAGAACATTTAACATTGATGTGGATAAATAAAACCCAAACCAAAAAAAAACCACCATGCTGATGCTGCAAAGGGTTTCGGAGCATCTTTCAGGACTGGAGGGTGTAGTGGACTGTCTGGATAACTGTTCAACATTTTGAGTACATCTATTCATTTTTAATACAAACATCAGCTCTTCAGGGGTCAGCCTATATCAGCATGCACCTGGGCAAAATAGAACGAAAAACACCCTGCACTGGTCAGCAGTCCATTGCTGTCTCGCAAGAATCTCTGCATTCACACATAAACCCACACCTTCAGGTAAATTGTGGTTTCCAGGTCACCAGAGCAAACCTACACCCAGAGGATGCACCGAAGAATTGCATCAACAATAATAATAATAATAATGATAATGATGATAATAATAATAAAAAGTGCATGTAATTTTAAGCAGCAATAGATAGCAGTTCTATATTTTTCATGATATAATAACGTATTGATATTTTGAAACTATTTTCTCTCAGCCATCCAAAAGAAAGCTGTGTAGGTTGATTTGATAGTTCATGTTTTTAAACATAACAATTCCTGAGTCTTGACCGTTTTTTTATGTTGTGACAGGGAAGGTAACCTTTGTCGTGATTTTGTGATTAATTGGTGAGCGAACGCACAGTGTTAATGAAAATCACACCTCCGCGTGATCATTCCTCACGAGAGGAGCATTACAGTGCCTTAATGTCTCAGCCCTACAGTACATTTCCCACCTTCATGCCTCCTTGTATCGTAACCGTACCCCGTTAGTATGAGAGATAGAGGAAGGGTGTTAACGATACTAGACCTCTTCCCCCTGTAGCAAAATCACCAATAAAGACTAAAATAGATTCACCAAACTGACCATAGGCAAGACCAAGTCTCTCTCTTGCGCACTATTCTAAAAAATGACCATGTACTGATGAAATACGCTTTCTTTCTGTCGTCAAGATTAAAAAGTACAGACGGATTCCAGAAGTGTGACGTGTCGATGATGCTGCAAACGCGTTGCATAAAGCCGAGCGGTGGAAGTGTGAAACTTAAACATTTTTAAAAAGTATGTCAAAGCCTTCGAGAAATAGGTCAGACTGTGAGATGTAGCTGTCCAACAACAGAGAGCCAGAACAAAAAAAACAAAAAAAGGTCCCCATGCTGCGCCTGGTGGTGTTACAGATTGTGGAGTCGGTGGTGGTGTGATTCAGGATGTTGCAACGGCAGGAAAGCATGTTGAGCAGGTCTGCTGCTGGAGGAGGCAGAGCTGTCACTTCATATCCACGGAGATGGAAACGCCGGGGTCGTTGACTCGCCTCCTTAAGAAATACAGATCAAAGTGATTTTGAAATGGATCAATTAAGTCCATTTGTGCGTTTTATCTTTTAAGACTGACTCGGTGTTGCCATGGATGATTCTCAGCCCCTCCAGGCTCGGACTAAATATAGTTCTGTTATTGCACATGCTGAATGCAGGCTCAGCCCATCAAGAGGATGGAGAAGACAAAAAGGAAAATGGTTAAGCGAAGGACGGAGTAAGACGTCTCAGTGGGTGACGCTCGGTAGCTCTCTTTCAACCACGCCCCCCCTCGATTGTCACCTGGAAGCTTTCCGTCAGTCCCTCCTCTCTCCCCGCTTCCCCTCTCGGTCGATGCCAGAGATGAGAGCTGTTCAGACGCATGGCCCCGGGCGCAGGCCTCCATGCACACTCAACTCAACAACCCCGGCTGCTTCAAGGGAGCCTCTCTTTGCGCTTCAAAAGCTTTCCGCGAACGAGAACCAAGTTGGCTACCCATCATAGGCTGCCTCTAAAAAAGCTCCTTTTTTCTTTTTTTTTTTTTTTGCAGTTGCGCTGCTCAAAATCAATATGAAAGGCTCGAACCAAAAGCACACATGGGATTAAGTGCAGAAAGGAGTGAGGTTTAAGCTGACAAAAAATGAAATTCCTCGATAACAGCTGATATTTGGAGACGAATGAAATTTTGGATAATATCACACCTCGGGGGAGACTGAGAAAGCCCTGTTGTATCAAATCAAAGCCAGACAGAAAGCTGCAACTTTGACAGAACAATACTGATCTCTCGGCGGCATCAAGTGGGATTTCCGCGTCTGCGATGGAGAAATGCCACAAAATAAATAACACGGGGGCAATCAGGGAATTAAATATGAATTTGGCATCGTCTGTGTTCCCTGTCCATTTTTGGTTCATCGCTTTAATCATGTATAAATCACAGGACGAGCTGAATCAGCCCGGGAACTCTTACATTTTTTTTGCTCTGATGGATGACGGCGTTTAGAATTCATGACAGAGTAATAACTACAAAACAAACTTAAGTGCACACAAAGATGCCCGAGCACCCATGAGCCGACACATATTATAGGTGCTTTGTATGCCTTGTTAAAACACCTTATAATTTACAAAGGATCACTCCTCAGGGTCGCAGTAATAAAGAAGGCATTGTCGCCTCTACTGCAGCAAATATAGCGTATTTATTTTACAGAACACTGTGTCTTACCGTTCGGCCCCGTGATGGTAAACATTGTTTGCACTGAGATCATATTTCAGCCTGTATGTGAATATTTTCCTTTTTTGCTCTGCGCTTCAGTTTCTGAGCATTATTTCCCTAAGAATGCACCTCCATTTTCCCGCAGCAAAGTTTCGTCGACTGAAATCAAAACCCCCCTTCCCGATGTTTCTTTTGAAATCAAATCGGAGCGTTCAGACGAGCTAAGAGGCATCTCACTTGGCAGCCCCATGAAATGGTAACGGGATTAAGGTTGACATAATGTTTTATTACGGTCGCGGGCAATCACCGGGACCATTCATCTGCACATTCAAACTCTTTACTCTCTCATTTGTCAAGCTGGAGGCCCCGCTCTGGGCTCGGGCCGCGCTTCCACGGCGAGCTAGCATGTATTTTGTGATGTATGGCGCTGTGATAAGCGAACGCGTGTGCGAAAAATATGGATCTCGGCTTCAAGATGCAATTTTAAATGTCCCGTCTTTGATGTAAACGCAAACAAGCAGGTATTTTGATCAGCAAAGTCTGTGATATTGATCTATTTTTTTTCGTACCGGAATTGATGTGTAGATCTTGTGTTATTGGATTTACGGCACACAATTGACAAGATAATGGGATGCCTCAGATATGTAATGTATTTTGAGTTGTACACAGACGCGGCGGCTCAGGATGCTTCACAGGAAACCCAAGTTAGTCGGATGAAATGGAAGCCCTGTATTTACACTTATAAAAAAAAAAGGGATAAGATTTACTTATTGGATTCTGAGGGATGCCTCAGCTCTAATGATGGGTCTTTTGACAATGGATGTTTCTTGAGCCTCATTTAAATCAATAGCAAAAAAAAAACCTTGGATGAAAGTTCTGCTTGTTTCCCCTCCTTTTACTGTCTTTCTATGTATTCTTCTTCTTCCTCCCTCTCCCCAGTTGGCTGTTCAAGCTTCACTTTGCATAAAATGTGCAGGGCCTGGCACGATAAAGCTCTGTTCTAATCTGCTAAAAGTAGGTTTCTCTGAGGTCACCTTAATTCTGAATTTAAGGGTTGTACCTACGGGCAGGATTTTGTGACATCACATTTGCTGAAAAAGCGGATCGCGGTCCAGGGCACACTGAACACATGCCTGCTGCGCACAAACACAGAACATTGAATCGGCAGTGAAGGAGGAGGCATCTTCTGTGCAACATTTTCACTTGGGGAAATCATATTTTTACATACTAATATTCTGGTATTTTTAGGGAAGAATAGTCGACATCTTTGAAGAGCACAAAGCAACTGTAATTTTTTGGCAAAAACATCACAAACAGATTATTTTTATTATTTGTTTCCAATTTCCAGGAGAGGTCCATAAAAATTAGAATAATACAAAGATATTTCAAACTTCCAGTTGTTTAATAAAACATTGTTCGTTTTTGACACTTTGCTGCTGCCACCAAACAAATCTCCAATAAAGTTGGCCAGCACAGATTGTTGTTCTCATCTGTTTTTTTTTCTTTATTTGAATTATGTTGATGCTATCATCTTTGCTGTGCAATATTAACATGCTCTTTGAGCCCGTCTGAGAAAATCTCATAACTTCAGTGTATCAAAAGGACTTTAAGCACACACTGAAGGTCAGTGCGGCAATCCTGTGTATCCCCCTATATCGTTCCGCAGACCCGGTGAGAAACATTTAGGGATATTTATTATGGAGATTTCAAATGGCACACTGCCTTCTCTCAAGGCTGGGAGAACGATAAGTGTAGTGAAAATAACCAACTAGCATACTTTAAGAATTTGCGAAAGAGGTATACGCATCTGCTACTTTATTACAACATCGCTATTAACATATGATCACTCATTTTCCATGGACATTTTATTTTAGTCATGATTTATTGGTTTGATCTATGTGCTCAGAAGTGACCTATTTTCATTTTGGCACCTACCGCACCCTAAAAAAGTCTGAATAGGGCTACATAAACTCCCGGTTGGATAAAGTTGAAGTGTGATACCCCTGTAGGCATCTGCTTTCAGAGGAAAATATCTGAATTAAAATATCTTTGGTTCCTCTTGTTAACACAGTCCTCTTTCTCCCATTTAAAGAATCACTTGACCAACTCCTTCTGCATGCACCGTAATGCACAAACACTGTATGCCCTATTGGACCTCACCATGATCAGTGTGATGGGAACATATGCCCAGACATATCCCCTGTAGCTTGACGGCGGGATATTCTCAGTGTTGATGGAGCTATTGATCATGCACACATTAAAATGATGTCGGCAGTGGTAAATGCCAATGGTGGAGAGGTCCATTAATCAGGAAATCAATGGGCCCTATCAATAGGCCGCCCTGGCTCTGACAATAGATGACAGACTGGAGGTGGAGCTTAGGTTGAGCTGAGCAGAAAGCTTTCCACTGCTGGAAGTCCATGGTGTCTGGCCGACAGAGCTCCTGCCCCGTCATTCACCGACCTCGGGCATGACTTCATCATTTGCTAAATCCTTTTAGGGACTGTGTCGCCCCGCGACTCATTGAAGGCTGAGAGCATGAGCAGGTCGCGAGTCACTAACCGGCAAGATATGAGTAAGTTCAGTGTCAGCTTTCCTCCACTCGCACCCAAGAGACGACCGCCTCCATGACTGATCGGCACGGCAATGGTTGAATCAAGGCTTACAGTTGTTACAGTAGCTGTGCAGTGCAGTGCTGCAGTGAGCAGTTTTGATTTATAGAATGTTTATATTAGGGACATTAACGTCACTGTTCAGCTGCATTTGAGCGCCGTACAACAAAACACATCCGGTTACTGCACACTGAATTTATTGCATGTAGACAATTTTGTTTGGGGGCATGGATTTTGTAATTAAGGGAATTTCCGTGGTCCTTGTCCCATTTAGCTATTGATGTTTTTGCAAAAACACCTACAGCATGTTTTCAGAGGCATATAAAGTGTATAGAAGAACCTTTGCACTACACATTGTGAATATCTAAACAAGAAATCAGGACACGATGTTTCATAAATGAGTCAAATCTCAAATACCGAATGAAGTGGCACTAGATAATTCCCCTCCCCTTCCCTTTCATTAATTCGGTCTGCCCACCCAAACCCCCGATACCACTCATCTGGCAAGAATATAAAAGAATCTTCATTTATCAGATCTATCATCACTTCGTATTAAAAGTCAACTTCATTCACGATTCAAATGTTATTTTAATTTTACCGGACTCATCACCATATCGAACACTTAGAACGTTCCTTTATGTTTCCAAAATTAAATTACAAATGACCAGTGGAATCGCTCGAATGCGGCGTCTCCTCTAATGTCCTAAAATAGAACAAAGACTAACGTTTTCTCATTAAAATCTAATCTGGGCCACCAGATGAAAAGACATATGCCACCTATAATGGAACTCCGCAAAATCCTACGTAATCATCAAATCAAATAGTTGAGATTAGCTGTGTGCCACTGTGCTCGAATATCATACCACTAGAATTACAATGCCACTCCAGCTGGGCCTGCAAGGTTTCATGCCATTCAATTGCACCTTTATAGTTGTCTAATAATTGCTGAGTGACTTGACTTTTCTATTTTGAAAACATTACCTTTTTCCCATCAAAGATTACATGAATGCTGCTGAAAGAACTCTCTTCTCATGTCTAGACATGAAATTGGCAGGCAATCTCACAGGTTTTCCTCTTTGTGAATGCATCTTTCAGTGAAAGCGTCAACTTGGAACATTCCCTTTTAGCAGTTCCCCCCCCCCACCCCTCTTTTCGATAAGTGAATTGAATTGCAAAGACCTGGATATAATTTGACTTTAGACATAACCAATTTATCTCACACCTCAGTGCAATCCAGGACCCTGTAATGAAAACCCAGGCCGGGAGTCTGGATTGGCGCTGAGTGACACCTGCTTCAGTTGGTTCAAATTAGAACTGCCAAAAAGAAAGGAAGAAACTGTCAAATAGCAATGTGTCAGACATTTTACAGGCCTAATACTCTTGTAGGCTGGAGGGTTGAAGTTTCAGTCGAGGGCTCTCTCAAAAAGTGTGATGTAAACCCCACAAAGCGTGGCCGGAAACAAGGAGGAGGGGGCACGGTCTGTCACAGCCGTCCTGTCTTAGCTGCTTTATGCTAATGGCATATTCTGAAAGGTGGAGCATCTTTATTTTTAAAAAGAAACTCAGCATTGTGGCTCAAGGTAAATGTGATGAAGTAGCACTAATGACTATGAAATCTTTGCCTTTTATTTATTTTTTTCTAATTCTCAAACGAATCAGATGGAGAAGTTTTGGTCCATCACATTTGAAATTGTCCACTGGCCTCAAAAACGGCGTCCCTTGGTGTCTGGCGAGGAACCGTAAAAGGCAAAAATCCATTTACCTTCACCTTTCAGATCTGTCGTGTGACGCTTGAGAGAGCTGAAAAAAATGTCCTGTTAGTTTGGTCGTTGTAGCCTTTCTATGTCTTTAACTGACATCAACAAAGGGCATTTTAGGTGATGATCAGATGTACTAATGACAATATAAAACCTGATTATTGTGCCATCACACTGTGTAATGAAAGCAGCAGGACCAGCTTTATTTGTGGCACATTTACACTTGTAATTACATCTCCAACCTGAACATCCTTTCAGGCAGGTGTGATGAATTAGAATAATCATCAGCACATGTGTGGTCAACTCGCCTTCTTATACAACAACAGATAGTTCCCTTTGTATTTGTTTAGTTTGAGTCAGTATCGTGTCACCCTCCTCCCGAGTTTACCTCTCACATTCTCATAAATGTAACCTCAAAACAGAAAGTTTCTACTGATTGCGCCAAATCACAGAAAGTTGTTATTGCGCGTGCCTCCCGGTGAGAGCAGCTGCTCGGCTGTCGTATTAATCCACGTTGCTTATGCAAATGCCGATCCTTCTAAAAGGTTCTCTAGAAACATGATGTTATTTAGGCTGCCAATCATTGTTTATGTAATTATGCCATTACGTGTTCTCGTGGAGTTTTGATGAATGACACGTAGAGCAGCGGCAAAGTGCACAGCTGACAGCGGGGGAATACTTGATGCACATCGGGGAAAAAAAAGTTCTTGCAATTTGTAGAAAATCTTCAAGATGTTCAATCAGTAAACCTGGATTTGGGCTGTTATCAGTAAATACACGAGCATCGCTACTTCTAAAAGAGGCATAGATCTGCCACTCAATCCGTGTTCTTTATCTGCACAACAAAAAGCTTGATTTAATCTCCTTTTTTCCCATCTCTGACAAACATGTGGGTGTTATTTTTAATTACTGCATATTTGTGAATATGCAGAGAGGCAGCACAGAGATCAAATGTATTATTTTGCCAATTAATGCCCGAATTTTAATCAACAGTTTGATAACTTTGGGTTACACGGGAAGACGCGCAAATCCCCGGTTTATGGTTAATTCATTCTCATTTATGACATCACTGTAGATTTGGGGGATATGAGAACAGGCGTCTTTGAAGAAATCTGTCTTTTTAGGTTCGTCTAACGTTAACAAGGGTGAGGTTTGTCGGTGACAAATCAGCCGATAGTTTGGCAAAGAGGATACGGGTTAACACGAGGAGACAGGTGCTCTTGAATGCAGCTTAAATTGCTTTATTGATGAGTAAGGGAAGGCAGTCAACAGCTGATTGTGAGTTTAATTAAGTGCACTCGTCAAGGACACGGGCCTCAGCCCCACCGAGACGAGGGCATCGTCTGCTTACTGAAAATCCCATCATAACCCCGGTTGTACCCTGATGGATTTGTCCGTGTCTTTGGGTGCCCGCAGAAGCATCTCGGAGCTAACTCTGGTTTCAATTAGCTTCTCCAGCACCCTCCATCTCCCGCCACCTTTCTGTTTTGTGACATCAGTTAGGGAAGAAGCCTGCAGGACCGCTGCTTCAAAGACACCTCTGGATTATGGATGCCTGGAGGCTGTGTGTGTCTGTGTGTGAA
The DNA here is from genome assembly GCA_903171835.1 of Mullus surmuletus. Classification (NCBI taxonomy): domain Eukaryota; kingdom Metazoa; phylum Chordata; class Actinopteri; order Syngnathiformes; family Mullidae; genus Mullus; species Mullus surmuletus. Next base: position 300,259 of record CAESWR010000159.1, on the reverse strand, counting down.
TGTGTATTTGCAGTATGTATGTTGCACTCAGGAATTCTGCTATTCCATCCAGACACAGTTGTATCTATTGCACTCTGGCTTCGTCAGCACGTGTGTTTTCTTTCTTCTTCTTTTCAAAATCTCATATCTCACGATCAAATTGTCAGGGCACACATGCTGCATGACTCCTGACATCGGGTCTCCTCCGTAGAAACCATGTTCTAATCCATCTACTATCCAACTAACACCCAGTAGAAAACTATCATCACTGATCCCGTTGAAGGTGATTATTCAGTCGTGACTCATTGTGTGTTTATGTGGATTTCACTTGGGGCTTCAAGGCTGCCACAGCCATCCATTCTTTAAGATGCCACTTGTTGGCTTGACCGATGGTCAAAGACTGGGACAACAAAACAGCCGCCAACCCATCGTGCACAATATATCCCCAATTCTGTGTGCCCTGACTGTGGAACAGCATTGAACTAGTTTACTACTGTTCACCTATTTTTTTTGTTACTTATTTGCTTGAGGAATTGCTCATTATACTATATATAATTTGTTTTTGCAATGACAGCAGAGTGCACAGCAGTGAGCTTTATATATTGAACTTGTTAGCAAACAGCTGCTGACAATCTCGCAGTGAAAGAAAAAAATCAAGTCTAGCTCTATCTCTTTTCTTTGGATTGTTTTAAACTTGTAAAGGGGATATTTCTTTTGGGTTTGTGGAAGAGGAATCACCAGCCACTCATGAGGCCCTTTGGACTATTTATTGGCGCAATGGATTTTGTTTTATAATTAAATGTGTTACAGTATATCGGCGGTAAATTGCATGCATGTCCTGCTAGACTCGGTGCCGTCCTCGTGCGGCGCCAGGACCGCCCGCTTTGAGGTGCAGCGGATTAACGGCCTTTATGTACTGCAGCTAATGGAGTGGGAGATCAGTGGTCAGTAAATGTGTCTCACTCCAATCAAGTGCGAGGCTTTCTAGACCCGACTGCTGCATCCTCTGGAGCTATAAAAACCGTTGCTTTATTTCCCCTCTCATCACCCACTGACCTGCCTACGCCGCCTGGTGTCAGTATCTAGCGCAGAGATTTATCGCGGAGGTCAGAGGACGGATGGATGTACAGTAGACATTAAAGGGCGGGCGGGAGGGAGGGTGACGTCGGGATTGTGGGGAGAACCGTCCGACTCGTGGCACCACCGGTTGCACGGATGCAAAGCTATTAATTATTGACGGCTCTCAACAGCGAAATTGTAATCGCATGTGGGTCCTTCATCACCACTGGAAGGCAAGAGTCAAAACAGAGCAGTCGCGAGAAGCGCAGGGGAGGGCGACACCGGCGCCGCGTTCATATTTTATTTTCGGGGGGTGTGATCTGAATGAAAGTGTTTGCAACAGAGGCTGAGCGGCACCTCCTCAGCATGCGATCGCATGTGCTCGCCGTGTCGCTTTCATTAAGCTCTTCGAATTATGCATCCCTCAATAGCGGTGTTATTTCCAAATTTAAGACCGATTCACAGGCACGGCATGACTCTCTTCCTGAAGACTGAAGAACTGAAGTGCTTGGTGTCTGCTGATCAACCAAAGTAATTGTTGCGATGGTAAATGATATCATCCTGAATAATGTGGCTCTGTGTGTATATGCTGATTATCCGTTATCTGATTCAGCTGTCGGTGAGGGACAATGTTCTCAGACCTTTCCATGACTGCCGGCTGGCCGGAACAGCGTTGTTTTCGATGTTCAGGTGAATGTCAGCAAGCACAGTGGAGAATGTGGGCACGCTCTGGACCTCTAACCAGGCATGAGGCTCACCGGGCCCCTTATATAAGAGCCTCTCAGCCACTCGTGCTCCCCGAGAAATCTATATTGAAATCAGCCATGTGAATGGAACTTGTCAAGGCAGATTGCTGTGAGAAAGGTGTGTTTTGACATAATAACTCAACATCAAGCTGGGCCACAGAAGCAGCGGTCAGGACCGTGTACAGCGAGGAAATGCTTGGTGGTGAACTTTACTAGCACGGCTTTGATTTATAGATGTCAACATTTTTTTTTCATCCTCCCACTTCATAAAAAAAACAAAAAAGAAAAAACGAAGTAGTGTATAGCCTGTTATAGTCATCGATACAGTAATTAAGAAGACATATTAATCATTCACTCCAGATTGCATAAATATTCATTTGAACAGTAGTTATCGTCGATCTCTCCTTCCCAGACACGATCACAGTGCCAATGACTTGTTACAACTTTAAGTTATGCCGTTAACTTGG
>CAESWR010000159.1:271719-294726 GCA_903171835.1 Mullus surmuletus | reverse complement strand
CACTGATTCTTTGGGAAAGGAAAGGACCTCCAGCAATGACTTGTACGGATTATCGACACCATTTTTTTAAAAATTAAAACAAAAAATGGGGACAGTTTTTACACAGATGGTTACCTCTCACAACCACTTGGGCCGCTCGGGTAAAAGGTACCCTGGTGCAGCAGCATTAAGCTGTAAAAGCTGCTCTTTCATATTGAGTTTAAACTGATAATGAAGTCTCCTGTGGCAGAGAGTAAGGAGCTGTCAGCTTTGTTTAGTCAGGACTTTGGAAAAGCTGCCTCATGAGCCTGCCGGTTTGCCACTGAGGTAGATGTTCAGATGGACAGATAACGGCTACTTTTATTATTGTGCCATTTGTAGCTGTCTGTTTTCTTTCCTATATATGTGTACATTTTTACATATATATTTATTATTATTATTATTATTATTATTATTATTATTATTATTTATTTTTATTTTTTTGCATACGCCCGACCTTTGACCTTTGCTTCTCTCTCATATGCCCCATATGACGCTCTTTATATATATAATAGTTGCAGATCAATAAAATGTACAGGAGATTGTGTTCAACAATAATCATAGTGTGTGTTGTCACAGTCTTGGATGTTGACATCAGTTTCCTCCCAAGCTAGAAAAAAATCAACCATAACATGCAAATTTGGAACACAACTTTTGCAAGACAGTAGCAGTTTGAACTTTTCTGGAAATCCTTCAGGGGACATAAACGTTCAATTTACCTCCTTTAAGCAGTGATTGGAGTTGCGATGGGCTTCTGTCAGCAGTGTCTTTTTTTCCCTCTTAACTGCTGTAATGTAGATCAAATGTGAGATCATTAGGAGAAAGGAATGAAAAACACAGACTCCAACTTCTAATGATCTCACCACAGAAGAATCTGAGGTTTGGGAGTTTTACTGCAGTTACAAGGAGCAAAGGTCAGAAGTGATATTACCAGTAAGTCTTTCTCACTGGTCTTACTGGCCTTTTATGTCCGTAGTCTGCAGAGCCCCAAAACAATCCAGACTCGGTGGATACATTCTCACAACTTTAGTGATTCCCTGAGGTGCAACTATGAGGATTTTTAACACACTGGTGAGTCATTAATATTATTCTAGTCCATCAATTTTTTCTCTTTATATCTTTATTGTTTATAACAAAAACAGAAGCAAATAAGTGGACGTACCAAAACAAAAAGATGATCGCACAATGGCTTCCATTGATGCCGTGTTCCTCTGCTGAGTCGATCTAGTCACGGGATGCAAATTTTATTCTTTTATTTTTTTACTGTAACAAAGCGCTGGTGGCGACACAACCATCTATGAACCATTATGTCAAATATCAAATCCACATTTAGCGAACGGTCGCCTGTGCTGTGGCCCATTCCCAGCCAGTAAATCACTGATAAAACACCGAGCAGACGGCGAACGCTGCCCGGCGCTCGCAGGGGAGAACATGCAAATTAAAATTATAGAAGGGTCACGATGTGGAGCACTACCCCTTTTCCGCACACATTTTCGTGACTATAATCCTTGCAGAAATCAAATCCCACTGCCACGCTGAACCTGGATAATTGCAGACAGGGGTCTGATAAGCCCTTGTAATGGAACTCTGTCAATCAATTCATGCCATATACCCCCTCTCTCCCGGGTGTTTGCTCAAATTGAATGAAGAAATCCAGGAGCCACTGACATTTAGGTCTACTCCAGGACTGATTGTGGGAAGAATGTTCTGGTTTAATTTCATTAACCGGGAGAAAGTAAAAGCAAATTTGCCGAATGAAAAGCAATTATGGCGCCGCTGACTGGAGCTTTTATGCTCGGGAAAGGTCCTCCTCCTCTTGTCTCCCACCAGGTGAGTTCACGCGATTTGCTCTGCGAGGTGTTTATCATTCACGCTAAACACAGAGCTCGCGGTGCGTAATTATTTGACCCTCGGGTCACTGTGAACCAAAGTGCACGATGTCACAATAACACCGCAGCAGATCAATTGTTGTTCACTTAAATGTTGGTTTTGGGTTTTTTTCTTTTTTTAAGGGTAAAGGTTTATTCATTTGTTGGTTAGATGGAGCCTAGACAATGGGCACAATTCAGGACTTAAATCGATAAATCTGTACTTTTGATAGTTCATGAGGTGTACACGACAAAGTGGAGAGGGCATTTTGAGTTGGTTAATTAGTGTTATTAGGTGTGAGCTGGACCAGAACCCAGTGACAATGAATGGAATACTCAATTTTGCACAACACATTCAACACACACATTTGTTTAACAGACAAAACTACTCTAAGAAGGGAGCTCTCAATTCCGAAAAAAGCCAAAGTTGATCCAGCATTACTGACCAAGTGGAATTTATACCCTACATCGTCATCTATTTTCCCAAGATATTGAATAATTTAATGCGCGACATATGTGTATTTGATTAAAGATGATTAAAGGAGGTCCGACAGTGAAGAACGGAAAACTGAGCCAAGAGTGGAAGCGCCATGACACAAATGATGAAGAATTTCCTCACATTTTTAGAATGAGTAATATTTTCAAATAGCAGAAAGTGAAGATGTAAAATCCATCTAGTAAGCGGTAACAATAACAAATGGTGTAGCTGTTTTTGTATTTGAACCCCTGTTGGTTCACCCCCTATGCTTACCCGAGCTGTTGGTACATTCCGGTTTAAATGAGACTCCGATGGAAACACACCAGTTTGTAGTAGGTGGAAGGTGATGTGTCTTGCTGTGAAGCTGTGGGTTTTGTTTGTCGAATTGTCTTTGAAGTCCTGAGCTTTCTAGTATAAAGCCTGCTGTTTGCCTCGTTTTAATTGGGGTGTACCCTTTTTCTTTTTCTTAATCAAATACAACGCTTATTATTTTTGCATTCTACGGAACCAAGTTTATGAATCTTCCTTGACACTTACCTGGGCTGGTTTGTAGCTGGCTTCCTGAGAGTTTTGGGGTCACGCGCGTTAAACATCACAATATCAAAACATTTGTGTAGCTCTCTGGCCGGTATTGTCGTAGAATATGCAGTTATTCAAAATATAGTACTGTGTTGCAGATTAGAAGACCATACTTGCGGCAAATTGAAGGTGCAAAGAGGATCTGACACCATTGACAGATGACCCAATGAAGCACATTGACACCTTGAGTACAGTTTAGTCATAAATGTGCTAGACTCACCTCGGCCAAAAACACAATTGGCTTATATCTGCGACATCATTTCTAAAACACCTCCTGAAACCTAACACTCTCCTGACAATAGTGTGAGGGGGAACAGGTCACTATGCTCTAAACAGATACCCAACAAACCATGAAGCAAGATGAGAAGTTAAAAAAAAAATATATACAGCAAGGGTGGAGGAAAAATCAATCATGGCCTTTTTATCCACAGCTCCAACTCCAAAGTACCCTGCTGCTTGAGTGCCATGGTCTGTTCTCTCTTTTCTTCCTGTGAACATGCCCCCCTCTGCGGTGGCAGAATAGCCCGCCCGCATGGTAGAGGTCACCAGCTTCCTACCTGCATTTTCTAAGAGTCACAACAATTCCGGCAACCGCGCCTGGTTTCCGAGAGAACGGCCGGATCAAAGATGGAGAGCTATCAGCATACTCTTGAAAAGCTTCCCGTCGCTGCACCGTGTCCATGGAAAAAACAAAAGTTGCCACGAAATAGGTGATGTCAAAATCGACAGGACATTGAAGCCTTTTTAGACATTACAAAGACTGGTTATGTCAGCCCTGGTACAATACAAATAGAGGTGACATCTTTATCAGTCAAACCTCTTAGATACATTTTTTGAATATCACTGCACACGATTATCCCCAATAAATGAATGGAAATCGCTCGTTACAAACGTAGCATGAAGCTGAAAGGCCTCGGCGGAATTGAATTGACTTTTTTCTGCCCAGTCCATGATAAATAAATGGTAATAAATGTGCATTTAGCCTTTTATGCCCTTTATGCATTCTATAGGCTTGTATTTAATTACCTTCTTGCATTGTAAATTACTCAAAATCTCTTCATGATAAAGCATCGTGTTCCCATGCCATAGATATCTCAGGGTCCCAGATACACCTCTTTAACACCCAAGCCCTTCTACCGTCATGATAGTGAAAGTATTCTCATTCAGGAATCAAAACCTCTCTCAGCTTTTCTTTCTTTTTTCCCACAGAATGATTTGGCCACAATTACCATCGCAAATCTGCAACCTTTAAGTTCTCGCAGCTTCCCTCAAGCCCAGACCCATTACATCACAGATGTTTGAATAAAGTCAGCAACCTTAATTTGTCGGTTTGTAAAGAAACTCCTCCACCCGTAGGTTTAGATACAATGTAAACACGAAATGAAACGTACCTCTTGATGTCTCCAAATTACACGTTTCAGAAATGTATGAACTTTTAATTTTTTTTCTGTCGCTGTAAGTGAGCAGCGGCGAGTGCAGAGTGGGAGTGAGCCTTATGCAATAAAACACAAGCAGAATATTTCAAGGGGGTAAATAGGAATCGGGGCCCAGGGAGAGGCCCTGCGGGGGCAAACTCTGCCAGGCTGCTGGTCTCAGCACAGACCCTCCTCGCCAAGCCTGTCTCATTAGGAAGGCGGGGAAATGTCACAGGACGGCTGGCTGGGTAAGAGAGGTTGACCTGGCGCACGAGTGGAACCATTCACTTTGCATTGTTTCATACTGTGTTCTATTAATATCAAGCGGTCCCTCCCTGTGGCTGTAATCACGTGACTTCCCCTAATTCTGCTAATACAGAGTAAATAGAAGTAAAAAAACAAACAAACATGCTGAGAGCATATTTGGCAATGATGCATCAATCTTTTGCAGCGTTTTAATTGTACATCCTGAAAAGGCAGTGAGCGGGGGGAAAAAGAATGACAGAACGGTGTCCCGCGCTTTCTGACAGTTGATGAAATGAGATGCACGACAAAGGCGAGCCTCCGGGGAGACACGGCGAGAAACTTAAATTAGTTCTTATTTCACAAGGCCACCTATTGCATTTCTCACGCGGCGTGACAGGTGCACCGGTCACCGCTTACAGGCAATCTTGTGAGTCGTCGCAAAGCTGTGATGCCAAGAAAGGGGTGACGAAAGAAATCCTCTGTTCACTAGTAATTGTTTGCGCCAAGTGCGTCAAACTTTTCATGCTTTGTTTTCTTCATATACAGAATAACATACAACACTGCTAAATGGAACAAGGTCACGATTGCATCGGTAAGACTTGCTTTTGTTCAAGTTATATAAACTTTTTCCTTCCTCCTCGCCCTGGTAGACCAAACATACTGACTGAAAATAGCAATTTCCCCATCTATAGCTAGAAAAGATTCAGTTGAAGCAGGTGACTTTGTAATGTAATGTCTCAAGGTCAATCCAGAGCTTTTGTAATATAAATACGTTCCCGGATTATACAACTAGACTTGAGAGCAGGTGCGCCAGGTTTCAAGCACAAAATGAAGCTCTCCAACAATGGCCACCGACCCTGCACATACAGAAAGCAAAGATGATTTTATTTAAAAGCAAATTGATTAAAAAAAAGCAGTGAAAATAAATTGACTGCATTGCGACGGTCAGGGGGTCAAAGGTGACCATTGTGGTCTGAAGGTGCCGATGGGAGATGAGCAGGACCCTATCTCGATTTTCAGTGCCTTTAGGATACAGGAAATCCCAATCATTTATTAACCAGAATTCCTTTTGGGATCCGGCAGCGAGAAGTGGTCTTGTTGCTTCAGGGTTTGTGCGTGTGCGTGGAAAAAATAAGGGGACTTTCCGCTACAGCTGCGATTGGCTTTGATGCTCCTTTTCTGCTGGCTTAGCTCGCAACTGACAACTGACCTTTTCTAAAGTGGGTATCACCACACAGCTTACCTGTCTGACCGAGCGTGACCCTCCCATCCCGCCGCTGAACATTCCCGGCATCGGGTCACACGGCGGCTGTGTGGTGTAACAAAGCATTACTCCCTTGTGAGTCTAATTCTAAATTGTCTAGACAAAGGTGAGCTAATGAGCGCTCATTAGATATCATCCATCCGTTGTAACCGCAAGGAGGATTTTGGGAATGAGGCCAAAACCAAAGAGCAGGGAGGTCTCTTTCATAAATACAATGCAGATGCAACTGAGGTAACGGCAAGCTCTGCACTTCGGTTGAGGTTGCCGAGTTACCGACTTTCAAATCAGAAGTATGATACAAAAGATTACTGCACAGATCCTTTTCCGCAACTTCACATGTGAATGAATACTCTGGAAATGACCTGTGCATTGCAAAAATGAACGAAGCTTCCTCAAAACTCGAAAATCAGAAAAAAAGAGAAACCTCAAAAAGCAGACATGTCAGTCTGGCAATCCACTAAGCGGCATAATGATTGATTGTGGTGATATTGTTTTTTTGTTTGTTTTTGTACTTGTATGCAGGCTTTATTTTTAGTAGAATCTTGCTAAGATCTATGTTTTTTATCTTCATCGTTTCTTAAATTGTCTCATATTTTTCCTGTCTGAGACTTGTACTATATGGCTGCACTTATTGGTATTATTTCTTATCATTAGAATTATAAGCTTTGTGGTTGACAAAAGATCAGCTGACATAGTTTTTATGTGGATGGACAGGAAATGAGCACAAAATCCTCACAACAAATTATTATTTTATTTAATTTTTTTAAGACCAAAAAGTTTCATAATGTATTTGAGCTTGGTACATATGGTCTTAGATATGCTTGCAAAAGCACCTCAGAAATGTATTATTTATCAAGTGTTGTGATGAAAAAATGTGTCTCAAGAGTGCATATTAAATCAATATATACTGTATTTAAATGTGTTAAAAGCACATGCAAAAGCATTTCATCTCTCATCCACCCTCACTGATCGTGTCACATTTTATCTTCAGCACATGTCAATAGCACTCACTTCATGAAGTGTAAATGACTTTTATTGTCATTGTCAGAGTTCATTCTTTTATCAGCTTAACCGATGGAGAACACAAGGTCAGGTCTTTGCAGATGGAAGCAGTTGGTTATGAGATGTGTCCGTGTGTGTGTGCTGTGTGCAGAATATATACTATGAAGATTAAAAGCCCAGTCTCAGGAGTTTAAAAAAAAACCTCCCTTCTGCTAATGTAGTCGTCTAATGTGACCAAATGATGAGGTGTTGCAAAGTCACTTTAATCAGCCCTAATGAAGTTTGAATAGAAAGGATGCAGCCTGGGCTTCTGCCGCCTCTCCAGCTGTGTCTCCCAGCTCACATCAATAAGAACCCGATGCCTCGGCGCTGCTGATTCATCCAATGAGAGATTTAACTTTCGCTTTGGTCGCTCAGGTTAGCTTCGGTGCTCGAATGGAGGTAATTAACACCGAGGAAGCGGGCGTCCTACCTTGAGCAGACGTATCGCCTCTGGCTGTCTTCGCCGAACACTTTCAACAGGATTAGGTGGAAATCATGATCAAAGGTGGGGGGGATTATGCTGGACGTCAGGGGGCTGATGGGTGGGGGCAACATGTGGGCCCCGACGTACCTGCGCTTCGGCAGACGCTGACCTACTTTATGGCAGGGCGGGTGAGGAGAAAGCATTGTAGGAAGGTGATAAAACCGGTGAGAGGATGCACCAGGTGTCTACATGACACCAAACAGCCATTAATCGAATTGTTGCCACTTTCCGATGCCAACCTAATGTTTAGTGACCTTGATAGACCTGCTGGGGGTTGCACAAGGTTCCTTTAAATAATGCGAGTGGACGACATGTTGGGTCAGCACAGGGGGAAAAAAAAAATGTAATCGTCTTCATCGTCTGACGTGGGAAGAAAGCTTTTACTGTAATTCAGAATCAAAGGAATAGCTTTTGTCGTGTGGCCAAAGCTTAGCGGAAGATTTCCCCCTGTAAAGCTCTGAAAAACATTAAAACAATGTTGCTACTGTACCATCTCCAAATTAAAATGTTTCTGTCCTGACTATCCTCTCATCCCCTGTGTATGGAGGGGGATTAACTCGGTGGGGACGATTCGCCACTCGCTTCAGCCAAACCCCATTCCATCATGAAGGACATGGCACAGTTTTAAGTATAATAACACCATTGTTGCATCAGAATAGAAGGAGGGAAAGGCCCCATATAATAACATTAACGATAAATGACAGAAACCTAAGAAAATAGTCACCAAGTCGACTTCACACACACATCTTGGGGAGTCTCCCTACATGCTTGAGGGCAGCAGAATAGATAAATTCATAAGTTTGCCGCAATCCAGGGAGGGTCCCTCACCATGGTCGATGAGAGGCGTCTCATCACAATGCAATATTCAACAATCAAGTCCAGACCGAGGCCTCTGAGTATCCGTCCAACCCACGCGGGGTGATCGCTGCAAGAAGCACCGCAACATCCATAAAATATGGGCTGCCAATGAGCAAGTGACAGTATTGTCAGATGATTCTTTAAAAATTTGCGGAAAAAAAAGTTAAGATATATGCACTTTTCATAAAATATTCGTCGCATAAGCAGTGATGGAAAATTGAGAGCCGCTATTCTTCTTTTCAAGTGCCCATAGATAAATATATACATACTGAAGGTACACACACACCCTTGAGGGCAAATCTAAATAGAAAAGTGAAGTCACTTTGATTTCCACTGACTGATATGAGTGATGTGCTAGTGCCAATGAGGTACAGGTTTAACCCATTACTAATTTAAGGTCATCGACGATCCGCCAGGTACAATTGGAATGCAAAGACCGTGTTGCTGAAGAAACACAGATGTTGCTTTTTCTCTGTTAAACTGTCAACTTTTTCTTTATCTAACCTGGGAAAACCTGTTGCGTGTATCTTTCGCAGCCCCCTCGTCTCAAGCTGTGTTGGCCTGAAGCTAAGAGTTTTGAAATTCCACCAGGTGAAACTTTTTCAAATTAAAAACAGTATTAAGAAAAAAAGAAGAAAAAAAAAAAAAAAACTCTAACAAACTTTACTTTTATGCCTCACCCGCTTCTCTCCATGGCTTGCGTGCGATGTGGTTGCTCAAACTGTCGTGCTGTGCCGCCACACGCAGTCAAAGAAATATCTTCGGAGAGCCTCCTCTTTGCCTCCTTTTGTTTACCAGCCTGCCGTCATTAGGACGCCACACATGAAAGTCATGACAGATATAAAGGGGTGAAAAAACCCTCTGAAATGGAAGATTGAGTTTACCTTCCTCCCTCGTTACCCTTTTGTTTGCCTTCCATTCCTCAAAAGTCAGCGTAATATCCATCTGGCTCGCTCCCACCTCTGCTGCACCTTCTTCCATCTTGCGGCGTAAAAGACAGAGCAAGAAATGATTATCTTTGCCCAGATATATCAGGCCCTGACTCCCAGTGTAAACTCATTTGGAAAGCAGATGCTCATACATCATATTTCACTCACCAGAATACAAAACTGATTACCATGACACCAGCTGAACCATGAGTGGCAAACTTAGTTTGAGGACTTCCTGCTTTGTTGATGAACAGCGGCTCACTGTGCTGTCTCCTCTCTCAACTGCTGTGCAATCTCAGTCGATCTGGGAGGACAGGACATTACACCGCCACTCGCATTCCACAGAGGTATGACTTTCCCAATTCAAAATGTCGCTTATATTGGTGCTTATTTCCACAGGCCAGTGTGATTTACATTCCCCTCCAGACTAGTTGGTGAAACAGACAGTGGCATCCTCGAAATCAGCCCCTTTCTTAACCGTTTGTAAATGTGATTTTCCCGTGCATTTTCGGAAAGTAACGATTATTTATTCATATTCTAAACAAAATCCAATAACTTTTCATGGTTGTGAAATACTTGACCCACGGAGAGGCTAATTTCATTTAACATTTCAGATGAATTATAAACAATATTATTTTGGGCTCTCTACCCCCCTGAGCTAAAGGCACCCTTGAAGTTGTTTATTCACAGAGCAGAGCCCCCATTTATTGCTATCTAATATGTAATAAGAGCAGTCATATGCACATCATCTCCAGTTGAGTGGTGAGTGTGTTTACCTTTGCTACTCACAATTCTCTGTTCAATATGAGATTTGGAAAGGACTCTTGTTTGTTGACCTTTGCTTTCCACACATGGAGAGACACTTTAATATAAGCAGAACTCAACCCCCATCTGTTTTTTTTTTGTGTGCAACATGTTTGAGGAATCCTCTGTAGGCATACAGAGCGTTTGTGATGTTGAGGGTTTCCTATTTTTTTTTTTATGGCTGTAGTGGTTCACCTGCGGAGCCTTCTCGGGTTTGTCGGCGGTCAGAAAGGTCACAGATGATGAGACCTCGGCACTCATCAGGACTGAGTTCACTCAGAATTGGGTTTGATTATGCAGGGAGCGTGGTTTGCTTCGGCTTTGCTATCACTGCCTTGAAATACTCTGCGGCCTTGTTGTGATTTAACCTCAAGAGTAGCTCAACAAGTGGCTTTGCTGCAACCTCTACCGCCGTCTTTGGTTTCAAGTTTCAAGTCCGCTACGAGACAACATCCCTGTCGCTTTGTATTCATCCTCTGCCACAACAGCGCCGTGAGTCAGTATAAGATAGGACTGGAGGGTGTGTGGCGACAGCGGAATAGTAAGTTTTGATTGGACGGCATTTAGGATTAATTTGACATGATATAGTGAATATTATGACAGCAGAGGCCAGAGGATGGCAAAAACAAGCTAACCCAAAAGTGGATTTGACAATAACAATTCCCTTATATTTTTACGGCATTATTTTCAACAAGCTATAGAGTTTACAGCAGGAGCAGGGGGGCTCAAGGTTATTTGACTGTAATAATATAGTATATTTATGGAAAAACATTTTGATGCTAATTTGATTCCAGTGCAGCTCGTGGGCATGGAATGTTTTAGCATGTGTGCCGTCACGTTGTTGCTGTAAGGACATCGCTGAGAGCTTTGTCCTCAGACCACAAGACCGATCTTACCCTCGCAAAATATTCATCGGCGGAGGGGACCTATTCAGAAAACCACAACGCAGAGGGTCGCATACGTGTCGGCAAATACGGTGACGCGCGTTACTCCGGCGACACGCTATAGAATGTCATTCGCCGAGGCTGTAGGGCATCAACATATATCCCAGCTCGACTAACACACGGTTTGAAGGATCTCGAATGTGGTTCATGTCACTGTCGCAGTCCAATTCTGAGGCTCATATCAAAGTCTGGACAGAATTCCAAAAGGTCAAATAACAGTTTAAAACTTAAACCTGGCCTTCAAAAATGAAAAACGTTTGTGAAATACAGGATAAAATGGACTGTAAATCCGCAATCCGTTCAACACAGAAGTGCCGGCATCAACCTGGGTTTGTGTATATGCATTTGGTGGAGAGTCAATAATTCTATTGAGACATCTATTCATTTATTTACACCACTTATTTAACACAAGTTGACATCTGGACATGTGTGTGGGTGAGATATATATATAATCTACAATAATCCAGTTGGTTGGACAAATATGATAGGAAAGAAATATCATGCCCAGATGGTATGGGAATCCGCAAGAGGAATTGGAAAAACAAATCAAACACGGCATACTGTATGAATGCAAGAACCTTTTTCCTGCTATTATGCTTTTTATTTTCATTAAAAATGAGTATCAAAGAATTAAAAAGTGGGAGAGCTAAATGGCAGAAGAAATTGGGCCGTGCAAGTCATTTAAATGAGTTTGTCATTGGAACAAATGTGCCTTGTCACATGCCACGTCGGGTTCACGGCTAGCCTAGCCTTTAGCGGCCGCGAAAATCCAAGTCGTCATTACCATGACATCTCGGAGTCGCCGCTTTCTCCCCCCATGATACATTTCCTCACTAATTGCATTGTCTTCCAGTATGACAACGCTTTTATCTACAAGTCGCAAGTGCAGCAAACTGAATAGCATGATAATTATGTTGAAAATAAACCAATTTATTCACTAAACCCGAGTGAAAATCTCCCCTAATGCTCGCTCTGATGCCTGGTTAGACAGACTAAATCTTATGTAATATTCATGACACTCTATTTGTATTAACTTTTTCACTGACAGTCACCGACAGAGGTAAAAATGAAGTAGTTAAAAGCTCAGATTGTTGTCAAAACACAAACGCACACACACAAACACACAGATACTGTGGCCCTTTAATGAAAAAGAAAGAAAACTTTCCTTAGACCTCTATTCAATCATCCATGTCTTTCTCTGTCTGTCAGACTCTGTTTGGAGGAATTAGAGAGGGGGAGTGTGGGTGCGGGGGGGTGGTATCTAGCGCTTTTTGCTGCCTTTGTAGTCCTGGACTAACTTCTCTTCAACTCGAGATCCACAACTCCGATTCACCCCTGCTTGCCCGACTCCCCCACTGCCCGACGTAGGCCATTAATCTGTACAGAACAACAGACCAAAGGGATACTTTGCTTTGAATCTGGAGTTCACAATTTCTGTTGCTCGACAGTTTTCAAGTGCAATTGCTGGTGCTTTGGTCATTGAGTCTTTCGTGACTTTTGATGTAGAGATTGAAAGATGTGCATATGTTTCACATCGTTGAGGGAAGGGGGTAGCGGGTAGCAACAACTGCTGTTTGGGTAGATAATGTTAATGTGGTGAACTTGATGACTTTTTGGATTCTTCCTCTCCCTTATCTGCCCATTATAAAGTGTACTCAAGAAGTTAAGATCCACCACAAGGACCACGCAATATTTTGGTTAGAAATCTGTCCCCCAGAATCCCCCCGCCTTCATTCCCCCTCCTCCACATACTTTCAAAGAAAATGCTTTGCTTGTTTTTGCATAATCCTGAAGATATACGGACACCCGGAGAGCTGGGCCTCCTTCGAATCGGCTGCAGTAGTGGGGTTTTTTTTTGGTTTTGTTTTTTTGCATCATCCCGCTGACAAACAGATAAACAAAGAGCACCACGAGGTGACGATCGAGTTCAAATTTAGTTATTATTGCAACAAAAAAATCTTGATTTACCGCTCCTGCTGAAACTGTGCAGGGCGGAAACTGAGATCAAACAGCAGTCTTTTTCTCGCCAAAGTCTCATTTGACTGTGAACACTCTCTAACGTCCAACTTCATCCCTTATAATGTTTCAATAGTGAAGGCTGCCATGCTGTAGTTGCTAAGGTCATGTATGTTTGTTGCCGGGGTGAAGAGCTTTGGTCGATACAGGCTTAATATGCAGACGACTGAATCAGGTCAGATTTGGGCGGTTGAGGGTGGGAGGGAGTGAGGGACTAAAAGGTAAAGCAAATGTAAATGAATGATTAAAAAGGACAGAAGTGGCTGTGAAGTCATGTCGCTCGGCCCACCCGGTGTCCCTTGTGTTGTGAAGCAGATGGACAGACAGAAAGATTATACAATCAGACAGATTGCAAGGTGACGATATGATGGCATTGGTATTGGAAAAGCTAAAATGTACCACCCCAGCCACCCACCCATCCCCACTGGAACCAACAGGCAAATCATCCCAGTGATAGTCACTTATCTAATCTGTATTTTATATTTTTTCATGCATGGCTAGCTGCTATTAAACAGAGCACGGCTTACTGCCCGACGGCGTAACGTCATAACAGTTGATTTCGGTAAGCGCTGCACTTTCGAACCTCAACTACACTCGCAAGGTCACACACCAAGGACCCCTCTTGTCGACTGCAGATCTGTTTTAAAAAAAATGTGGATAGGGCGTTCCTATGAATAAGAAATGATAAATTCATGAAAGATTTAGCCCCGTCTATACTGAGATTTTAGGTTCTGACTTTGTGTCATTTGCAATGTACCGTGGCTCCACTGATGACTTCAGCTGGCTGGCTCGGGCAGTCAGGCCCTTTTTTTTTTTTTTTTTTGCCCTGTAAGCAAATGTTGTGTCACGTCAGTGGGCAAGTAGGACAAGTTGACGAGGTGAAAGAAGTGTCTGACTGTCACTGAAAGAAACTAAAAGAAGTGTGTGGCTGGCTCATCAGTTGTGTTATGTGCGCACTGGCTCGTATTTGACATTTGAGTTCACCTGTTACTGATGAAAATAACACGATAAAACACTGTGCTTAGTCTAGTGGAGAAAGTAGTTATCAGATCAAACAATGAACACCCTGTTTTGTTTGGCACAATTAGGGATTGACGTGCTCTCATTAAAACAGGAATTAATTTCTTTAAAGGGAATTTACAGCTGATGGAGTCAATGAGTGACATTGATTGTTAGTTTCTTTACAAAATAAGAAGCCGTGATTAAATTGTCTGTCTGATTATCATTAACTCGTTTGGTTCTCAGCTTGACCTTCTTAAGGTCTGTAAGTGAAATCCTCATTTATTTTCCACAGTCAGTGTATTTTATCTCTTAGAAAACAAACCGTATCTGTTTCAACAAAGAATGATAACAAAAAACAGACAATACAACTGAGCCATATGTGTAACACTGGGATCCTATTACCAGTTTGTGATGTCGATGAGAGTCTGGCGTCCGCAAGAGTCGACTGAAAACCACTTTGATCTGATCCCACAGATGTTCAGTGGGCAGATCCAGGAACTCTCTTTAGGTCACAGGCAGCATATTGTGCTATGACGACACTCCATCTGACTCATACTCTCATCTTTGATTTTTTTTTTTTTTCTTTTTTTTTGGTGGATGTCATCTCGGTTTTTAAAAAGGGCTTGGAGCCACTTGACAACTTTTAACCCCTGGATCACGGCAATACTCTGAATCCAACCAAGATAATTGCAGATAGAACCAGTCAAGATTCAAAAATATTGTGTTTTTGTGGAATGGGTTGAGGATGTTACAAGCTTTTTTTCCCCCTAAAATCAGAGAAACGAGTGAGCCTTCATTTTCTCCCTCTATCTCCTCAACAGTGTGTTTCCGTCAGTGTGGCAGTCTACTTTAAGGCAGTCGCACACCCACATGTTGATGCAGGGTACTTAAGATTTGCGAGGCTTCGCCATCTAAGCAGGTGTTTATTTTCTTTAATTATAATCATGCGGATATGAAGTGAATAGAATTGAATAAACAAAGCCTTGAGCCAAAGCGTGGATTCTATTTACAGTGGATAATTGGTATGGGTATGTCTAGACTCCAGCCTATTAGACACAGCTTAGCCGACCACGCCGGCCCTGATACCATTGCTCATATTAATCTGAGCAAATAATGAAACGGAGAATGAAAAATGCACCTGAGGCAAATCTGTGGATTCTCCCTGAGAATAATAAGTGAAAAACAAAGATGACAAGCAGACCGCGGCGATGCATCAAGGAAAGGGGGATGCGGGTCGTGCACCGATATCCATCCCATCTGTTAAAAGATAGATGCTTCTCTCATTTTTCCCTCTCAACTCCATGCTTTGCTGGAAGGACATACGCAACACCGGCTGACTTACACGAGTGTTTGCGGGCCGTTATGTAAGACAAGGCGAGTGATCGTGTGTATCTGTCCTGTTTACACCAACATCTGCCCATAATATCCCCCCCATATGTTCTCCGCCAAACAAAAACATTTTTAGAGACTCCACTCGACTCGCTGTCTTATGACCAATATTGATGATTTGACGTGACGATGAAGAGGATGTAACTAATCCTTTATGAGGTAAAGGAGACGAACCTTGATCCGACGGAACATAAAGAGAATAATTTTTTATAAGCTCACGCAGACTCTTTGGTCAAAGTGAAAGGCTGGGTTTAAAAGCTTTAGAGTTGCTGCCATTGACTATACATATCTGAAACAAGGACATGGAAACAGCTAAGCAAGCACAGAAAGTCATGTATATTATTTATTTAATTAACAATATGCAAGATTTTCATTTTGGCTAACTTATAAGCATGGGATGAAACTAAAACCAGAGGTGTGATTTCTAGATCTACGATTTATGGTCCTATTGTCCATAAGAAGCCACTTCCTAGAAGTGTTTCCAATTCTTCTTCCTGAACGCCTCGTCTTCTTCCACTTTGCTCGTGTTTTCCCCCTCACCTCGCATCAGAGCCTCTCCAACAGTTTCTCTGATGAAGGTGAGAAGTGTGTGAAAGCTTGAAGGCTGTCACAGCCTCAGCCTGGACCTCCCAAAGGGTAAAACCCCCGGCGCTGGGCGGAGTGGCTCCACCACTGTTGCGGCGAGAGTGGGAGTGCGCTGATTGACGCTGAATATCTCAACGGACTTTAAACATATTGGGCCTTGAACAGTTGTGGCTTAAAGTCTTGCTTGCCAGCAGACCAGCTGAATAAACACAAAGCTTGTGCGTTTGCTCCCGTGGAAAGGTTTAGAATGGATCAATTGTTAAAACACCATAATTAGGTCAAGATGGACTGATGAGATTATTCACAGTGATTAGCATTCATGTGGTTCATTTTCTATTTCTGCTTGAGACGGTCTGGCAGCCAACACAAAATAAGCTTCAGTTTAAAGGAAATCTATAATAATTTCAGATTTTTAACAAGAGAAAGTCTGTCCGACTGAATATTGTTGCTCTAAGGTGTGGTTCATGTGACAAAATGCAGAAAAAAGACCCTTAAAATTGCACAGGCCAGTGATGCACTGCGTTCTCTCATAAACTGTTAGCAGCAGTGATGGCTGAATGTTTTTATTTTTTTTTTACCCCCCTTTGCCTCCAAGGGTCCACTAACATAAGCAGTCACTTGGAGGGGATGAGGAAGCTGTTTTTAATGATCCCTGGAGACGGCCGGTATATTTACCATAATCCCGAGCCTGAGGGAGCATCAACTTCTAATCACCTCCATCTTCCCTTCCCACTGCAGATAGAGATCAATGCCTATTATAAACCTCATAAAGCACTGGGCTTTAAGATGATTGTCTCTCTGTAAAGAATGGCTTATGCAAAACGTAGGAAACAAGGCTTTGTGGCCTTGTGTGTCTACAGTGTGTTTTCATTGCGATGATAATGATGGGAGAATGATGGTATATGTAGCATTCACAAAGTAGCATGTGTGATATAACAATCATTGTGCAGTACAGCCGCAGTCCAAGTAAAAACTGCTACATATATATCACTTTTTGGCCTCTTGAGGGCGCTGTTAACGCTCAGCAATCACAGCACTGCATTGGCATTCATTTGGAGTCCTGTCCTTTGCCTCGCTGGCATCCCAAAAGTCTATGGGGGGGGGGGTCATTATTCATGTTCTGATGCTCGACCCACCCAGACTCAGACGCTGGTTCCAAAACAACTCCAACAAATGTAAGTTCACACAGATTCAAAACTTCACTTTTCAGACGCCCGTGGAAGACATCAGAGACGCAGTGTTCCTGGGTCTCTATCTTTTTTTTTTCTCGCAGAGCAATCATTTTCTGTTTGTGCCATGAATCAAATCCAATGGAAAATGTAGTATAGAGGCAGCCATTACGGTGTCTGATGGTCGGTTTATGGTTGTTTTATGCAGTGACTACACACATCTTTCAAAATGAATGTCATAATGATGTACTGGAAATAAAATAGCACATGCGGCACATTTAAATAAAACCATGGTGCTTGCTAAGTGGATTTCAGCTAGCAGTCCTTTTTTTGTAGATGGGTAACCACACATCTCAGAAATGATCATCTTTTGATTTTTTTTTTTCTTTTTTTCATCACCATTTCAAAGCCTTTGCATTCAGACCTTGACTCTCGCTTGTGGCAAGAGTCATTCATCACGAGTCCCAGCCCATCATTATGTCATTTCCGTCTGCCTCACAGCGGTGACTGAACGCCAGCCGTTTCAATGTCTGCGCTTTCACTGTCTCATGCTCAATTAGCGTGACCTCGCTTTACATAATTACAAATTTAGGTAATTACTGTATCACAAATGTGTCATTAAGTTCATCTAGATAATTAACAACTATTCTCGACTTTTTGAACTACATACAAGATTATCTGTTTTGTATAAAATTGTGTGCATTTCAGCAGGTGTGGAGGATGGAGTGGAGATTCGTTTTTCCAGGTCAGGGCCACTTATCAAAACATGATGTGTTTTGTGTGCGTGTGTGGGGATAGTAATTGGGTTATACTTTGGTTTGTACAAGAAGGCGAACATATCACTTCCGGGGGGAAAGGGGGGGGATTGTTGGTCCACCATATTGGCAGATCAAGCGAATTAATCCCTTCTTTATTCTTAATCCCTTTCCTTATCATAAGATTATGAAAATCCAGATCCCTCCCTCCTCTCAGATATTAAATTGCACCCATAATATAACTCCTGGCTTAAAGAGGAAAAGAGGACGGAGTGGAGTGAAAAAGAAGAAAAAAAAAAAAAAAACACCAGGCCTTCAGCCGTTGCCGATCGTGGCTCAAGTGCTCTTTGTTTTGAATTTCTTTCAGTAATTTCTAATTCCTTCGCTGTGCCCACTCCGCCATGAGTAATGTCAGGGGGCAGCCGGGCTTTGGTATTCAGTAGTTGACAATCTGCTTAAACAGAGGCAAATTGGGGGGAAAAATAGCTTTCAAATGCACTTTCGTTCCTGTGTGCGGGGGAGAGGTTGAGGCAGGGTGATTTTCTCAGCAGAGGGCATTTTGTTCTGACGAGGCGTCATCTCCTCCCGCTCCGTCCACTGGCTGTGTTGTGCATGATACTCAAAGTTGTGTCTGTTCATTGCAATTTCTTTTACAACTTCTTGCTCCAATTAGCAGTCCCATAGTTAAAGTTTGTGTGGTGTGTCCCACTGAGAATCCAGACCCATGTTGTAAATAACTGACTTAAAGACTCTACATCTAGGAAATAAAGTGGTGAGGAGACTTTTTAAACGTAAACCATTGAGCTCTGGATTGGTGTTCTGCCACACAGGAGAAACTGCAGCTGTTTTCTTTTTATCCAACTTAAAAACCCAAGTCCGCCCGCAAATGTAATGTCATCTTTCCCCTTTTTTCAGATAGAAGACGTTCAACCACCGCCCCCCTCAGACACACACTTATCCGACAACTTTTAATGCTAACAAGGTCTTGATATTAAAATGCCTGCCGGTGACTTTTACAGTAGACGAGCTGTCGACACCTCAGTAGCAAAAAAAAACCCAAACTGGGAGTGTGTCAAATCCTAAGAGGATGTTGGCTGCTGCCTTTTGTCTCGGGTTAAATCAGACCTTAATTACGTGTTTGACTCCTCGCACAGGGCAAAGCAGAAAACGACGCAACCTGCCACTGGTGGCATGGGGCAGCTCTGTGGAAATACTGCATCATTAGCACATTATTAGTGTTTCTAAATGTCACACAGCCGCGAAGGGGACGGGGAACCATTGGGAAACAGCCCTTGCACACACGCAATACTCTCATCTTTTTGTCGGCTCTGACCTCTGAGAAAGTCACACCGGAGATCATTATTAACCTCCTGCAGGTGGCAGTGGGGAGTGCCATTCGGGGGCGCACGTGTGTTCTTTCTCTGTGTTGCTTGTCGGTATGCACAATGAGGTGGGGGAAAGGTATGTTTGTGTGTGTGTGTGTGCGCGCGTGTGTGTGTGCATGTTGGAATAAAAGAAATGGAGTGTACTCGTAAATCAAGTCAAGGTCCACCCAGTCGTCGCTGCCACTGCAATTTCTTTTTTCTCCATGGTGTTTTCCGACATTTGACGCTTCCATCTTCTCTCTTTTAATCTCATCAACCTCAACAAATGTAGACAGGGGAGGGAGGAGGGAGGGAGACTGGGGGTGGGTGGGTGGGTGGTGTTGGGGGTGTCCGTTGTATCAGATGAGGTCTGTCGATATCTCTCATCAAACAGTGGCTGATCAAAGACCCGCCTTTGCCCATGCAGGCAGAAGGATTAAGCTACATCATGCGCAACCTCCTTGACAAAAAAAAAAGCCTCTCCACACGAATAAAGAGATTAAGTTAAGAGTGAAATCTAATTCAAGGAGATTTGTTAAAAAGGGGGCTTCAACATCACGCCGTTCACCTGACAAGATCTGTGCGCGAGTATGACGCCTTCATAAGCTTTGTTTTTTCATTTTCAGGCCTACACTGCACTGACCAGCTACGCCGTAAAAAAAATAAATGGGCAGAGGGAGACGTCGCACATTTAAGTAGTGATAAAAAGCGCAGTCCTTTATGGAGCCATTCCAGTATTGGCAGAGCATGTTTCTCCGTGGACCAGTCAAAACATTATCATTACCGGACCAATCAGCAGGTGGGATTAGCGGAGGATTTGATCCAAGGGCCGGGCTTTGCTTCTTCTGATCCACTCTTCTGAAAGCACTTTACCGGCTTTGAATTGCCAATCGCGCTCCTGTACAATATCACGCTAATGCTGTAGTGCGACGCCTTTCATGGGGGCGGCCCTAATTGCAACATGTGGGGGCTGCGAAAGACCAAAACCCGTGTCCTCGAGACACCTCATTGATTTGAAATGCCTGATAGGAAATCTCTGTGCGGTCCATCACGGCTTAATGGGATCCAGTATCGTTCCATTATGTTGTGTATTCCTTTTTTCTTACTTCACTGCATTTGTGGCTATTCCTCATGTTCACTGAAGGTAGAAAAGAACATTGGCTTTATTGATTTGTTAAATGGACTTAAGTCATTCCTTTTGATGGCAGTAAAAACCTAAGGCTGTGAATCCATTGCAAGGAAACACGTCACTTATTTACATCACAATCGGATCACGGTTCACACACTGCAGTTTTGAAGCATCAGGAGGATAACGAACAATGACCAGAATTACGACTCTGCTCACAGAGACGCGCTGTTTATCGGTCGTGACATCGCTTTGAAGCTGGATCCCTTTGATGTCAACGTAATACAAGGAAAAAAAAAAGGTCAAATGCCTCCTTGTTTTCCAGCTGCAGAAGAACAGATGACCTCCCTTTGCCTTTGAATAATGCACTCTTACTTGTTTGTTTAGCAGATGGATAGAAACGTCAGGGCATCGGCGTGTTCGTGATGCATTTCACACGTTTACAAAGAGAGAGTGACCGGCTCTTTTTAAGTCCAGCGCTACAGTTGTGCAGTCTGACTACAATTAATCTGGAATAAAAAGGTCAAAACTAATCGCACACAGATGACTAAAGGTGGGAGAAATATCGGACAGGCCGCGGCGGGGACAGAATACAATATGCTGTGGAAAGAAACTGCCAGTTTAATGGCAGAATAAAGCAACACCAAAGCAGCCGAGTCAGACGTATAAACAATATAATCCCCACCGAGGCTGCGGGCACAAACAGAGAGCGCAGAGAACCGCAATTTTGACAGAACTTGAAAGTGCTGCCAGACAGGTTGGTGCGGCAAACCTGACCGAACCTGATCCAAACCCAAACAACAAATCTTTTTTTTGTTTTGTTTTGGATATCAGCAGATGGTGTCAGGTCCCATGCTCTGGTTATGAGACGCACATGAGCCAAACTTTTAATATTTATGTATTCGCATGTCATCTTGGGAATTGATAGTGAAATCTGCAGGGGCGGAATAGGACTGAGTCTGTCTAAACAAAAACCCAGAGTGTAATTTTTACAATTTTGTGTAGAGCTGTATTCAGAATGTTCTCGGGTATCTCCCCGCAGCAGCACTTTACCATTTTTTTTTTTGCCGTGATTTTATCTCTTTACGCCGGTCTTTCTATTTTAGCCTTGCTATGCAATTATAGTGCCCATTAATGTCTCCATTCTCTCCCCCTGCCCTCGATAAAATGCCCCAGATCAGTGTCAAATGGAGAGGAGGACTGAAATAGTCGCCTGATGACATGCATGTAATATACCGGCCTTGAAGGATGATTCAAAATTTATTCACAAATGTTGGAAAGCAGACGGCTCATACTGCTTCAGATGTCTCCTTGCTTTGCCAAGTTATTGGCATTTTATTCACATATGTATGAGCAAGAACTGCACAGGTATGACCATGTGCCGTCTGCTTCTGTATTCTTTGACGTTGCAAGATGCCGTCTCAAAATCCCTTTCCTTTCCGTATTGCTGAGCTTCTTTTCGCTTGACCTTCACTGGCTTCCCAGCATAAAGAATGTGTACTTAAAGGGATGTTTACCAGATACGGCAGTGGTGTTTGCGCCAAATTGCCATGGTAGAAAACTGAGTGATCATCTCGCCTTGACATGTGAGCAACCATGTGAGTCACCAGCGAGTGATAGTCAAAGGACTTGGAGTGTGTGATAGTGATGCATGCCACCAGTAGTTGTTGCATGGGGTATAAAAAGGCTTTGGCACCTCTGGCAATATGTCAGACCTTCACCAATACTCGGAGTCTGAGCTTATTATCCACCCAGACACCAGTTGGTGCTAAGATTTAGTTTTTTTTTTTTTTTTAAAGGAAATACCTTAAAGAACCATGAATATTGTAAACTGATGTCCTCTCCATGTGACAGTCCGGAGTGTGAGACTATCAGCTCCCTCAATTTACTGTCCACAGAAGCCCCCTTTGCATTAAAACAGCAGGTAGACATGAATACCAATCAACCTGGAATGATCTTGCGAAAGGATAAAAACACCACAGGGAGACGAAATATCAACCCACGAGCTATAATAACTTCAAAATCCGCAGGATCAAAGATATTAAATATAAAGATGACTCTCGCCTGTGAAATACAGCGCGACCTGATCTACATGCATGATCGTAAATGTGCCTACCTGTCCGCGCTCTGCACACACACACACACACACACACACACACACACACACACACACACACACACACACACACACACACTGTGATGGTACATGCAAAATGTTGCACCAAAGGCTCTGTGTTGGATGCAAAAAATAACATTTATGAAGTTGTTTTTCCTCAATGAAAATGCCCTCCATAGAAATCCAGACTTTCCAAGGGGGTCCGACACTAATGAGCATTCATTCATCACTGTTGGAGGATGATTATTCCTGCAAATAGCTGTAGTTTTGGTGAATAGCCGGTCATTATACCTCATATGTGGCATTATGGGTTGCTCTATGTTCTTTTCACATATTTATCACCATAGGAAACTGGTAAAGTATATGATCAAATTTCCTCCTTAGCTTGACTTTTTTTTACTCGTACACCGTATATAATCGTTTAGCTGCTCATAAAATGTGCTTTTGAAAAGAATCCTCACCCTCATTGATCAATCGTTGTTGAATTTTGTAGGCTTCAATGGTGCTGATCCAGTAAAAGTCCCTTGTGGCTTTTAAACGCCAGTGGGTGTTTT
>CAESWR010000159.1:256137-267233 GCA_903171835.1 Mullus surmuletus | reverse complement strand
AAAGTCACTGCTGATAAACGACAGTGATGGTGAGGATGTCTACTTCATGTCAAAAAAATGTGAACTATCCCTTTAACCAGCAACATGGCTAAAACCAATCAGTCATCAAGCGGCATCCCGGGGAGTTGCACGATCAGAAATCATTATCAGTTCGCCAAGCAGCACGAGAGACCCTTCAAACACATAATCTTGTCACAGTCTCAGAACAGCGACACATGGTGCAGACCTGTGAGATTCACCAACGCAGAGCGCCGCCGCTGAGTGACACTGCCTTGTGACACGCTACACGGTTCGTCACTGCCGAGGCACTTTTCAAGCTTCCTCAGCGAGCGTTTTGCGATGCTCCTCTGCCGTTGTTGCCGTGTCGTCAGCAGCGCGATCGGTTCGGTGCCAAAAAACAGCCACTTATTGCATATGAAACCAAATTCCCATCCTCCTTATTTGAAGTATCTCGGGGAAAGCGCCAGGGCTCGATGTGGGCTAAAACAAGGAGAGAGAAGAGAGGCATGAAGATTAGATAAAGTCTGGCACACACTGAGACGATAATAAGCAAGGCAGGAAAGTGAGGCGAAAGAGAGGGAAACGGAGGGAGAGAGGGAGACGGGGAGAGACGCGAAACAGATGAAAACAGAGAGGGGGTGGTTATAAAATGATTAAGGGGCATGCTATATAGAATTTCATGATTTGAAAAACACAAACAGGTCTGTCAGATGGCGCTGCCTCACCATCTGTTCCCCGCTGCCAAAATGTACAGCGGGGAAAGATTTGTGACGCTCCGCCATTTTAAACTTTGAGCATAA
Organism: Mullus surmuletus; assembly: GCA_903171835.1. Lineage (NCBI taxonomy): Eukaryota > Metazoa > Chordata > Actinopteri > Syngnathiformes > Mullidae > Mullus > Mullus surmuletus. The sequence continues at coordinate 266,433 of CAESWR010000159.1, read as the reverse complement.
ATAGCTCCCTAATCCCGCGTCACTGAAATAATAGTCGCGACCCTGGAAAAGTTGGGTCATGCCTTCACAGAACTTGCACTTGTAAACCTCTGCAGATGCACAGCAAATACAGACCAACGTCTACCCACGATATCCCAATATCACATTATGGGCTTGCACACGGCAAGAAAGGGACACAAAAAAATTATGACCTACATGAAAACGAGCGCACCGTGACAATTATTTTCCTCCAAATTGGATTATCGGGCTTGAATAGCCGCTGCTTTAGCACCACGTATCTCTGCTGCAGATAGACGCGAATAATGCTGCAAGACATGTTTATCCGTTGGGTTTCAGGGCTTGAGCATGGAGATTTCCCTGTTAAATACCTTCTAGGAAAAAGTGCCTCCTGCAGGCTGATGAATAACGTGAGGTTACATCATTTTTGAGCAAATGGGTGCGGCGGGGGGGTGGGGTGTCATATGGCCGAGCCCAGCAGGTCCGTTCAAGAACATCACGCGAAGGGGCTCTTGGTGCGTTAGAGCCTGGTCAAGTCTAGATTTCCCTTTAGACCTTCAATGCCACTATTGTGATGTCATGTTATTCAAGTGCATTAAAAACTGAAATTGTTTTGGATTATTTGACCGGTAGTTGCCAAATAAATACATGTAATACAATATACGTAGATTCAAAACCATATGGTGCCATGTTCTTTAAATGATCTCGGCTGTTGGAGTCTCAGAAACCAGCTGAACATTTTTCATCAGCTGATTCTTCAGTAGTGAGGCAGATCCGGAGCACTGAATTGTGTCAAGGCGCGGTGTCCATGTGGCCTCGGTCCACAAATATATAATCAAACACAGCTTTGTTAGACTGCGTTTGGAAAAAAAAAAAGAGCGCTTGGACATCAGTCCTTCGGTTTGACCTTTGGAGACAAAACAAGGGTGCAGAGGTTAAGAGTCAAGTGTAGAGACATATATGGAGCCCCGCCCGGATATTAATACATTGAGGTCATGTTTCAATGTGCAAGAAAATGTGAAAGACCTGAGCTTCCTTAGTGAGATAGGATAAACCTGTTTATCTTATTAATTAGGGAACACAGAGACAAAACAAGTCTAATGACCAGACGATAAAATCACACCCAGATCAATAAAACAAACCGTAAAAATGAATGTACGTACTGTGTGTGTTTCTGCTTTGAGCTGACACTGGTGCATCATCATATCAGAGGCGAGACTTATGTTGCTGAGCAAGCTTGTCGGGTGACAGTCCCCATCCACGGTAACGGCACTGTTGGGGAAAAGGGTTAACAGTGTACACGCTGTAAATATTCTACTGGTATTTTTGCTTCATTGAGCCACTGGCCCCTTCTTGTCCGGAGCCTGCGAGTCTGGACACAGACTCAGAGGGGCCAAAGTGCTCCTGGCTCTCTAATGCTGCACACACACACACACACACACACACGGCTTAAAGAGGGACATTTCTTTTACAACACCCCCCCACCCCCCAGCATGTAAAGTGCACTTGGTTTGATCACATATTCCGTACACACAACAAGGGGAGAACCCGATATTGCCTCACAGCACCATTCAAAAACTATTGATTTTCAACTTTTCATAAGAGGAAGGTGCATTATAGTAATACGATGCCTGCTCATCTCAGCGTGATGAATGGCTCGGAATAACTCCTCAATCACCCAAGCCTCTGTCTGCTCTTAATGTGCACAGCTGCAAAGTTAATGATCCAAGAATGTGTTTATTTAATGCTCTACATGTAGCATTTTAACATCAGCAAATTATTACTGTAGTTATTGCCCATCATGATTTTTGTTTTTCTCCTTAAAAGGTAAACCGGACTCCTGTGACACCGGGTCGGACTGTAAGGGAAATGTGCTTTGTGGGAAAAGGGCACCGAGCCACAAACAAAATAGAGGAGGAAATGTCCTCTATGTCTTAATATGGAGATGAAAAAAAAAAATCTGGTTCACGTATGTCTTATTCTTTGGCTGTATCATCTACTGAGATTTCACCTATTGGATTACAACAGTGCAGGCCAAAACGCTATATTTGATGGCAGTATAATTTCACTGGTGCGCTGCCTGGTCCGACATCCATTTCTGACACCATGAGAAAATTATCACAATAATAATGAAAAGAAAATATGCACATAGGAAATTACATTCCATGCGTCGCTCTCGTCAAAAAGGACATACTTTAGTCATTAGCATTTTCTACACACAGATTCTAACACTTACAGGAAAAGACACTTATTCGGCAGTTTCAGATTATAAGGACTTATAATGGTTGAAATTAAAATAAAAAAAGGAAAAGGGGAATGACTGTCCCCATCATATTACAAGGGCTATTCCGATGCTGTTTTACCTTCATAGTCTCCTGGATGATTACAACGGTAGCACAGTGGGAGGTGAAATAAAGCTGTACGGCTTGTTCTATAGCTTGAATCAGATGACTTAATCAGGCCATAAAGAAGGCCTCACTTACAGATGCTGTGTTGCCCCTGCGCTCCGCATTTCATCAGCCCCAGGGAAGGGTGAAATATGCTTCCTCTGAAGGTAATGTGCCCTATCTCTGTCCGAGCGGTGACAAATTTATCGCCACCCTCGACTATTTACAATCCATCCGAGCCGCGATGATCATGCTTGTGTTTTTTAAGCTGCAGAGGTACAGCCACGCTGATAATGCTGCACTTGTGAGGGTGCCAACAAGGGGGCACGACGACAACGACAAAAAGGGGAAACAGATATACATTGGTTTCACGTGCCAGGTTTTCGCAGTCCGAACATGCGCTACCTTAGGTGGAAGAGGTTTGCATTGTTGTAAAGATAATGTATTCCAGTCAGTCTCCCCGACTTAGCGAGCCACTCAAGTTGGGGAGTATTATGGTCCGACCTCAAGGTGTTGTAAAAATCATGCGCATATATTTTTTTTTTATCTCTCGGAATGAATTGTGTGTAAAGCTTTGAAAAATGGACTTTACCTGCCGTATGCGTAAAAATGTGCTGTGCGTATTTATTTCAGTTTAATGCATTTCAAAATCATAAATTGGCAGGATTTTTGATGAAGCTAAGATGCTAAGTGACTATTTGTGTTGTGTCCAAGTGGTAATTTGGTCAAAAGGTGCGAAGAAAAAACAAAACAGCTTCTATGTCAATTGTGTAAAGTGAATTAATAGGACTGTTGGCCGGTTGGTACAAATTGCCCCTTCAAACTGCAGCCTTATGATTCACACCGCCTCCAATTCCATCCGAAATGACATTAATTCACCTTTTAGCTGCGTGACTACCGAAGTTAAAGAGCCCGAGCTTCCAGAGCAATTAAAATTAAACCAGAGGCGGTCGTTATAACTCTCGTCTACAAGTAGAATTCCTCTCAGTTAATTAGCTACTCACTTTTAATGACTCTAATTAGGCGCATTCCTAACTTCTATCCACAACAGTATTAAAATATTGATTCACTAATGCGTCCGAGATGTATACAACTATAATCAATAAACCCTAATTTGCACTTGCTAAATTATGAATGATCAGTGTCAGCCACAATGAATTACAAACTTTTTTTTTTTCATATAGTGAAATAAATCTCATAAGACAACTTAAATTTAAGCTCTTTAATTTCTAAGGAGAACATGTTCAATCCCATTGAATCCATCATATTTTTGACACAAATCCCAGTATGTAAACAAGGTAGGAATAATAATTCTATAAATATGTATCTGAAAGTGCCACAGCTGCTTGTCCATGCTCATACAATGAAATATTTTCACTCAGCCGAGCAAATCCTGCGGGGACCCCCGAATTGTTTACCTAAGTGTGTGTGCCAAGTCATGACAAAACCTGCTCCGTGATCTCAGGTTTGCATGCAAGCATCATACCAACCTGCTGGGCAGACCATGAGAGGCTGCTCGGGGGCTGCTGAGAGGGGCTTAATGGCTATTTAAGCATTTTTTACTGTACATTTAACATGGACACAGTGCCGTGAGATGACATAAGCTCAACTCCCCCCTCACCTTAACACACACACACAGACAAACACACAAGCGGAGAAAGCCAGCCATATTCCTGCCCTCATGTTTTCAAAATGGTAATCTTACTGGACTTGTTTATTCTAGAAGAAGATTTCAAGGTGACCTATCATCTGATTGTCACGAAACCTGTAGCCCACATTTGAATGTAGTAATTACAATTATGCGTGTATTGATCCACCACTGTACGGACGCAGGGTCCAGACTGAGTGTTCGATGTGTGAAGAGAATAGATTTCACGGAAACAATGGAAGCACTTTTTCCACACAGCGGTTTCCATCAACTTGTTAAAGCACAACCTTTGACTTTTGTTGCCTTTCTGCCATCGTTTTTACAGTGATGCCTGCTGCACTGTTAAGCTATTTCATTGGGTCAATGTTTATCTTTTCAAGGTAAAACTCGTGTGCGGTTTCCATGCACGCAACTGATGCATTAGCATTCTATCCCTGCGCGTTTTATCAATTGTTGCACCTGTAATCATCAATCTGGTGCTTTACATGACCAAAGGAACAGAGCGAGGGGCTGTGATTAGAAACCCCAGAGCTGCACGAGACCCCGCAGAGATGACACAGACCCTTAAACTTTAAACTGTATTCCTCGTATCTCCAAAGCTGCTCTATCGTGTATCCTTCATTCTGTTTAATGTAACACAACGTCAGCCGGACGTCTGCCATGGGGCCATATTGTTGTGCTCAAATGTGAGAACACTGCAGTGTTAGCACTGGCGTGGAGCAATAATACTCCACTTCTAAAAGGGCAGTGAAGCGCTGATGAAGACTGATGCCGACCGGACAACCGCTGTGCCGTTTTTATTCAGCTAAAATGTAACGTGCAGGTGTTACTGTCGACCTAATTATAAGGGGCCCTGTGTCAAAAGTTGTTTTAACCTTTCGCAGGCTCACTTTCCATCGCTGTGATAAGTACGATTTCTAAGTGACTCAAGCCCACTCCTTTGGGTTGCAATACTATTTAAACCCGTGAAGCTGATATGACCCCAGAAAACCTATCCTGATGAAACAAAAAGAGTGAATGTTCACCACTTTTGTCTTTGTCTTTGACTTTTTTTAATGGCCAAAGCCGTGTCGGTGTGCTGTCTGTTAATTGGAGTGTGTCAGATATTCCAAATTGCTGCACAGTCTGCAGGCGCGTCTCCGGGTGGTCCCCCGATAAAGGCGCTTTTTATCTCGCTTTGTGATTTCCTGCCTCGTTCTCTGTGCTTTCCGACGGACCTCGGAGAATAGGGAGGAGCTTGTTGCGTTCACCTGTTGCTTACGTGCTGCACGTGACAAGCATACGGCGGTCACAGTGGACGTGTTATAAAAGTTTTATCTTTGCAATCATGATTCTGCCAAAGAGCGAGTGTGTGTGTGTGTGTGTGTGTGTGTGTGTTTGTGTGTGTGTGTGTCCCAGTGAACGGCCAAGTTATAGCAGTTTCCCTCCTGCCGCCCGACACAGACGTGTGGTTAAAAAAAGAAAAGAAATATGTGCAGGAAAATTGTCTCAGTGGTTGGCTGCGATAGTTGAAATGGAAAACAGCGTGACCCTTGTGGATTTTCCCTTTGGTACAAACACATCTGTATACTCCCCTGTCAGAGAAGTTTGGTTGCACGTCATGGATCAAATTATTCATTGGTGTAAGGCTGCAATTTATTAATTAAAACTTAAAAATGTACTGCTCATGTGGCCTTTTAACTTTTAATGTGATCAACACAAGAGCGGAGGAAGATTCTCGGCTATATTTTGTATCACAGACGTTACAAACATTTCCCAGTGGTGTTGCGGGCAATATTGATGACAAATCCTGTTGACACTCCTCCTTCCCCGACTCCATTTGTGGTTTTTGGTGAAACGTCTCCTTGACTATTGGACATGCCGATCAAATGTCATTGCAGCCATCCATGTCCCCACCAGTCCAGCCAGTGTGCTCAGAACCACAAGCTTGACTTTAAATTTGATATCCCCTGGTGCTTTTGACACAACAATTCCGATAAGTCTATTTTGCACACTTATGCATGTTTTATATTCATCTTGCTTGCATAGTTCAAGTTTCCTTAGGATTGATTGAAGGTAATAATTCAATCTGATATCTAAATATTCATCACTGACAAAACAACAGCAAAGATTCTGCATCATCTTTTCTTTTCTCGTTGTCAGAAGTTGTACGTTCTCTCAAGTCCCGTCGGATACCTTTTTTAAAAAAAAAATGTATTTGTCCTCATTAGGCTGCTTGTTAGTACTTCAGCTCTTATTTTTCTTATGTCATTGCCTCGCACCATTTCAAAAAGAATCAGTGTTGTCCCCCATGTGTTGCACGCTCTGGACTTCATTAAAATTCAGGAAAAGATATGCAAAAAAAAAATGACAGCATTGCCCCTGGTCAGTCGAGAACCACTCCCATTTTCTGTCCATCAAGCGGGCCCATCATGAGAGGCGCGACTACGGCCAACATGTTCCACTGTGTGCACATTCCAGTCAAGCTGCCACAAAAAGGAAAAAAAAAAAGTAGCTCTCTAAATCAATGACAAAACCTCATTATAATCTGCCGGTTTGTTTTAACATCCCAGATGATTTCTCGGCCTCTCTCAACCCGTGGGTTCCCCTCATTCCTGTGTCAATAAGATTCCCTTCCACTTGTCCTGCTCGCCAACTTCTCTCCACATTGGCTCAGAAATTATGATTGCTTGTTGTACTGTGACTCTCACAGCCGCTACCTCTCAGTCACCCCCCCCCCCACACACACACACACACACACACTTAACTCCCTCTATTGTAGCCTCAGGTCCCTCGCCTCCTTCACTCTCTCCATCTACAGCACCCCCCACCCCCCACCCCCACCCCAAGTCTCTGCTTCCTCTTGCTCTTCCTCTCCATCCTCCACTCACTTCAGTGCCTTTGTGATCGGAGTGACAGGCTTTACAATATGTCGCTGTGGATCTACCTCACCTTTAATATTTCAATAAAATGCCAATGCGGGGTGGTGTAGGACCCTGGGGAATGACCGGCAGAAGCCTGTTCTCGCCTTCTCCTCCGGTCTCATTCTCTCTCATCTACCCTTTTCAGGCAGGACAAAGAGCCAAACAAACAACCACAACCAGTAATTATCATGGACAATATAGAGCAGAGAGGATCCATGTTCAGTTGTCAGTAAGGACAATAAGTCTGAAAAGTCAGGGATGTTTTTATTTTTTTATTCTTGAAAGATATAATGACATTTTTTTAAATTCTTCTAAAAATGAAAGAACCAAGAGCAGTCACACACTTTAAATGAAGGTGTTGTGAAAAAGCAGTTTTTTACAAATGTAACCAATCCGTGCAGGAACATAAGACGTAACACGATAATTAGATCATTTGCATGTCAAAGATTATGAAAAGATTTTTTTCATCCCTTTTATATCACATTTTAAAATCATTGCTTCCTTTGAAATCAGGTCAACAAAGCTGAACAAATCAGCCGCGAACCCACAACATAATGAATCCCCATCAAATGCCCTCAAGTGTAAAGACACAATTTGTTACAAATACCCTCAAAAGCCAGAGGTTCAGGAGCAGAACAACCTATTAGAGCAGATTTCCCTCCCCCTGCCAAAAAATGAGACCAATCCTTTCATATAGCCTTGAAAGCACGCCAATTATACAGCCAAATTAATATTTATCAAGGTCTTATCTGATGCATCTTTGCGCTAAATGCGGTTAAATCTCCCTAAGAATTCCCCAGATAACAGATGATATCTACAATAGGAGACTGAGCACTGTGACCAAAAGAGAATATTTACTTTTCACATCATTATCTCCCATCAGTATATCTTTCTTTTCTTTTTTTCCCCCCCACGCTGCTACTGTACACCACATTTTCTTCTGTATTAATGCAGGATGTCAGTTTGGGATTCTACATTATTTCTTGTAGTGAATAAACTGGCAGTGCCGGGAGACGACACCTGATAATATGAATGAACTGAATGATTCATCAATTGTATGAAATATTTTTGCACAAAGAGTGAAAAAATGAAATGGAGATGTAAAAACCCTATGTATGTATGTGCATGTGTGGAAAGAGAAGGTGGGTGGGGAGTGCAGGGTCCTGTGCGGCGGAGACAATGCTCCAATCTCCAATATTAGAACATGGCCGGAGGATAATGGTTAGCGCTCGGGCCTTTGAATTCTTAATCCAGAAGGCAAGAGGCGTGGATTAATCATGGAGGAAATCTATTTTAGCGACAGGTCAAGTGTATTTGATAGGCATTAGCAGGGGGCAGGGTGTTAATACGCCGGGTTAAGGAAGCTATCGGCGTTTTTGTTAGACGGCGACAGATTTGAAATGCATTTGATGGGCTCTCGTGATCATGTGGTGGATCACTCAGGGAGTGTTTGTTGCTCAAACGGGGGAGATGAGTCACTGAGATAAAATGTTATGCTTGTATTAGTGAATGATTATGCAAAATTATGCATTTGACACATGAACAAACTCATTTAATCCGTATTTTAAACTGGGGGAAAATGATGGAAAGTATACTGACTTACTGTAGCAAACCTTGTCAGTGGTAGCGTCCAGACATTGGTCGAATTACAACTGAATTGGAAGAAATCAAAGCAATACATTAGTTGTATGACGTTATCATTCCTTTCCTCTAAATCTATGTGATAAGACCACATTGCGTGCTCAATGTGTCTCGGGTGCATTCACACCTTGTCCACTTGCGAGCCGATCGCCCAAGACGTGATGATGCCGGGTTCCGAACTGGGCCCAAGAGACGTCCTCTGGCTTGGCAGCTACTGTATGTCACCAAACATGCTTGTCGAGAAGGACACCCTGGGGACATTTTGCACTGGCGAATGGTGTTACCGTCGTGGAACAAGTGGTTTAAATACATTCTCAGCTGACTTCGAAGTGCATGTTTAACCCTCAAATGGGCATGCAAAGCCTTTAGTGCCGTACTCGGTTAGTACACAGGGTGCATTCACGGCTGTAAACACGCTTACAAACCGCATCTCGGGGAGGTATGACAATCTGACTTTAAAGCGCCCAGCAGGAGGTGGAAACCGCCCTAATGGATAACTGGCTCAATTTTCCGCCATTGAGAACATTCCCCATAAAGACCAGCTGAACCCGGCAGAGAGCATTATTTGAAGAGGCAGCCCGTTCCATCCCCTCCTATGGACTCTTTAACCCTCCACTCCCACAGTGGAGGCTCAGGAAGAGCTTCTTGCCCGAGGCGGCCCGACCCCGCTGAGCCCCTCACCACGATTCTAAGGCATTAACTGTACTGTACATACAAGCTCTGTCCAACTCGGACCGCCTCAACGCATCAGATACGTCAATATGTGTATGTGTTGTTAATAATGCATGGTACAATGTGCATCGATACATGTATACTTTTACCTCCAATACTAATAATTTGCATTTGACCAAACCATGGATATGTGATCCAGACATGGGTTGCAGAGTGCATCACTTTCCCACTTTCTTCAGTAGTAGTGTTTTACTGAGTGTACTTTATTGAAATAATGTTAATTTAATTTCATCTCAGTTTTCTTCTACATCTCTTTATTGATGTATCTATATTTTTTAGCTGATATATCCGCAACATATTGAGAAGTCTGCGGTTTGGGCCAGGCAGATACTTTTATCTTGGTGTGATTGCATTAGAGGGCTGCGGTGCCTTGGCAGAGGTGGGCACGCTGTGGAGTGCCCTTTCAGTTCTTTATGTGATCTCTAAACATTCAAATCTCTTGTCAAACATCTTATTAATTCAGTTTTGCCAAGAGTAAACACCTGTATTATTTTGTGAAGTGAGATTGGTAGATATGAACAAAGATGGTTTATACACTTTTTTCCCAATGGTTTTTGAGGCTCATTTGCTGCTAAGACCTCCCTTCCCCTGACATGCAGAGAGGCTAGTGTTTCTGGAAAACTCGAGGGGGGGGTGGGTGGGGGAAGGCGATACCTCTGTCGCCTTCCCCTCAGTTCATTCAGCCGTGGGCTTGATCAATCCTCTGGCTCTGTATGGACTGGGACTGATGTTCCTAGGCGTCACTCCACTCATTTGTGTAGACTACCCATCCAAACCCCGACAACCCACACCGGTCAAAGCACACATCTGAGACCTTTAAAAGCAGAGTTACAGGAGTTTAAAAGACTCACTGTTGCCTGACACCACCGGTTCATTCTCCTCGCTGTTTCCGGGGTATATTTTAGCTTTGTCTGCACTCTGTGTAACCTCAACGCCCAGATTAGCAGATATCACCTGCCGCAACCTGTGAATTCTTCACCGATGAAGC
>CAESWR010000159.1:92572-109394 GCA_903171835.1 Mullus surmuletus | reverse complement strand
TAAGAAAAATCAGCAGAGCCAGAAGCAGCAGTGTTTTGCATGGCGAGAGCAATAAAGTGCAAAATGGCGCGCAGCGTGAGCGATCGGTTCAGAGTCTGTTTGTTATTGACGGGAATGTAACTGTCCACTGGCGCTGACAGGCCAACAGTGAGTGGGAGTGGGACTTCACATCGTTCAGGTGGTTACATTCACTTAAAATAATAATCTCCGTCCTCTTCATGTCTGTCTTTACGTGTCTTTTTCGGCATGACTGCACTCGAGCTTGAAGCAATTCAACTGAATAATGATTGGGGGGGAAAAAATTGCACATGCTTGCTTCAAAAACATCTTCTAGCTGGGACAACTAATTTATCCGCCCTGTTTGTAATTCACAGAGATGACCTTCAGCAAGGAGGGGATATCAGAGTCTACAGTGCTATTTATCATCCGCTCACAATATACAAATATGATTGATCATCTATGCAAATATCCCATTAAATGTGCTGAACTTTAATTTGAAGGAAATGTCTTAGCAGCTTCCTTTTGAGGGGAAAAAAACCCCAAAAGCTTTGAGTCTAGTAAGCCAAAGTGAAGCGAGGAGGTCAAATAATAAATGTTAGGTATGTCGGCGTAGCTGTGCTTCCTCGGGGCTACTCACTGTTGCCGCCCGCCCGGTTCAGACGGTGCATAGCAGCGTTCTCCGGTTCCCGGTATGGGAACTGCAGCGTGGTGTCCAGACTCCTGAAACCTTCTCTCAGGGAGTGGTGTTTGTAGTATTCAATCAGCTCCTGCACCACCACACACAAACAGGCACATGCACAAATAAGTTGCAGTAAAGATATGCAGATATTTGCATTTTTGTTTATACCACGTGTTTTTCTTTTACAAAACTGTCATTAAAACCAGTCAAAGTGACACATTGATAAGTGCTTTCTTCAGCTCTGATGGCATTTCCCCCCCTATAATTTATTCGTGGAACATCTGGAGGTTTTGCATATCTGTCAAGTCAGAGTCAGATTAGAATCTTATTACCTATGATAATAACTATTAGTGCAAACAGTTAGTAAGCTGCTGTCAACGTAAAATGGCCTTAAAAATCATATGGCTTGTGCTATAAAAGATAAGTAAGAAGGTTTAACATTAAATGTTATGAAAAAAAAATGTAAAAAAATACTCAGACACATAGCAGTATCCCTTGCAGAATACTGAGATACAGAAAATACAGTCCTGGCATAAATATAACTGGTGAACCTTTCTAATATGTGCTGGACTTATCTATGATACTGAAGCCCCGAGGGCAGTATAAACACGTCTCTAATCACGGCTATTTTTGTGCATACTGCTAAAATAAAATTCAGGTTTTGACACTTCATTAAGTGAACACGATGATTTATTCATGAATTGCAGTGGTGGAATTTGAAAAAAAAAAAAAAATAGAAATAAAAATAAAAATAAAACTGCCTGAAAAGACTCACAAATATGCTCCTAAACTTCTTGTTCTCTGCGATGTGGAAGCAGCCCTCCTTGGTCAGGATCTTTATGTGCTTCACGTCGTTGTTGTACCTGTGGGCCATTGAATAAGTTATGAGTGTAATTTCCCTCTCTGATCACCGCCATCGATCGGTGGCCGGCCCCCCTGGCCCCGGCGGAGAGCGCGGCCGCCGCTGCAATGCATGAGGTCCCAAAGGTTTGTGACACGTGAATGATGGGTGAACGGCGGAGTGTGTGTGTGTGTGTGCCTGAAATGTGTCCACGTGATTATTCAGGCATATTTCAAATAATGCCAACACAGGTGATAAGTGGCGCAGCCCGATCTATTACGCATTTAGATAAAATGCTCACCTCTACTTGCAAAAATAGAAGCTGTTACAGTTTATGTTGTGCTTTTCTATGATTATTCTCTGTGTAGTGGGATTGAAATAGGGTATTTTTATACTACCGCTGAGGGCATCAAATTTGGATATTTTCAGATCCTTTAATGGCACTACAGAGATGTTCTGTTGATTGCTTGATATGGGAAGATGACATTTACATTCTAAACTCAACAACGGTAATGAGCTCTGAATGGAGACTGACAGAATGAAATTAATTTGAAATGATAATTTCAAAGAGGACCTGATTAATATTTTTCATTGATCAATAAAGGTGATGTCTTGTAATCCTTGCAGCATCTCCCAGCTCATTGTTCTGCTGCACTAAAACCTTTTTCATTCACTTTTGCAGACTTAGAGAGAGATTTCAGAGGCAGATATTTCCTCAGGAGGTGGTAGAAATATTGAGGCCTCTGCTGATTGATTCCTAGATTGTCAAATGTTAAGATATTCAAATTCCTACGGATACTTTGCACTTTGCGTGGAGGGTGTGCGCGGGACGCTGCCTCCAGTTTGGAAGTTATAATGCGGCACTTTTATTTGTGCCGGTCTCGGGGTCCTCTGGGCTGCACGGACACATAAATCCTCTGCCAGCTCCACGGCGAGGAGAGGAAATGAGGGGAAGGACATTTTTATTCGCGAGTAATACTTTTTAAAATGTTGTTCCCTGAGCTACGTCTCTTTCATCGTGAGGATTTAATAACCTTCACTGGGTCTTGCGGTGGTTTCCCCGCTCTGCTCTGAGGAGTGTCCTGTGTGCATATCAGGGAGCTAAAGAAAGGGGGGAAAAAAGGCCCCATTTAGACTGTAACTAAATGCTTTTGTTCATTACTACATTACCAAGATTCAAACGGCAGCGCACTGTGTCTCCTCATAGAAAAACTGTTTCCTTTGGGGGTTTGAGGTCAGAGCACAACACAACCCTTAATTAAGATCCTGTTTTGCATCTGGCATGGTCAGTTGCAAAAAGAATTGTGGTTTACCGCGGCCTCTGAGGAGAAACACATCATCCCTCTGAGCAGCTAGAGATCAGTCAAATTAGGTAATAAAGCCCCCGCAGTTACAGCTGGTCAATAATGCAGTTTGGATGAAGAAGCTAATGAGTCCGGAATTGAAAGCTTCTTTGTTTTTTTGCAGTTTTGACGTTTTTGCTTGATGTTGATGATTTGCGTGTCGGGGGAGGGAGAACAAGACCTGCTGGTTCATAGAGGCGAGGCTAAGGGGTTTTTTTCTCATGCAACAGGAAAAATTAGGTATTTCCATGTAGGGCTGTCACGACATACCGGTATTGGCGATAATCGTGATACTAAAAAATGACATTTCAATATCGTATTAAAAATGTGCATATGATAATATTGTGTGAATGATCCATGATACTTTATGTATGCAGTTGTACAGCTACTGTTCTCATATTGCCTTTATATCACCTTAGACAGGTATTTTGATTGCAAGATCTATTTTATTAATCGTACCATTCTTATTCACATTTTTGTTGATATTGTGGCAGACTGACGGTGGACTCACTTGATGCTGATGGCGTACTCCGTGACCTCCTTGCTGCGGTGCCGGACCAGGTAGGTGCTGTTGACCCTGTTGATGAGCTCTGCCTCCGCCTGGAGTCTCTCCATAGGCCCCGCAAACCTGCAACAGGCAAAAGGTGAGGTGAGCAACCAATACATCCCATAATGTGATTAAGTGCGGTAGCGTATGACATGTTAGGCCGTTTCATGCACATACCAAGGCTGAGAGGAGTAATCGATGGGCTTTGGGACCTGCGGCGAAGAAGACAAACCCAACATGTGACTTTGTTTTTGTTGTTACCACAAAACCATCATCCAACGCCACCACACTAAAACTACTCCACTTGACGCCAGTTCCTCTGTTGATGTTTTGCTCAGGTGCTTTTATAACCCCCCCCCCACCACCACCACCACCGCCCTTCTTAATGCTTCTCTAATCTTTACAACGGTGTAGATGCTGCGATAACACTTTATTATCTACTTTAGGCCTTGTATACCTGAAGCAGCTGGACAGAGTGCAAATTGAATTTCAGAAAATGGAACATGACAATACATTCGCGAGGGGTGTAGGGGGGGGTGGGGAGCGAGAAGATTCATAAGAGGGACGACAGAAGCAGGCAACTGATGCACAGTTCGGTGAGTGTAGATGATGTACACCATTTATCCTCCCTGCAGCTTTTGTTTGGCTGGCACTATATAAAACAATAAGAAATACCGCTGCTCCTTCATAAGATATAGTTTTGTTCTTACGCCTCTGATTGATCAAATGAATTTGAGTGCAAACCACTTTTATCTTGTTTGACAATATCCTCGTGGCGGGGATACAAACACCCACGGGCTGCTTTTTCTTCCTGTTCCAGGTGAAAAGGGCTAACCTTTTCCCGCATACAGTAGGAACTTTGCAACACAGAACTGCGAGTGAATCCATGTTAGCTGCTCTAATGGCCCCTGAAGTATTGAATAGCTCAACGGAAAAGGCTGCTTACGCATGGGCACGGCTTCACGGCATCGCTTGGAAAGAATCCAACTTCCTTCGTTGACAGGATTTTGCCCTGAAAGCACAGAAAGATAATTGTGTTACGTACATCTGGCTGCCTCCGTCTCCATAACTCAAGAACAATTAGCCTGCAACACGAAGCGGCACAAATATACAGCCCTGGTTAACTATTGTTGAAATAATGGCTGACAGGAAGAGAATTCCTTATTCCTCCCTTGGTGATGACTCTTTAAGCTCAATGTCTTGATTTATCAACACTGCTGAGACTAAGCCCGTATAAATCGGGGTTTTCTGGAGGCCACGGAGCACTTATCTCCTAACTCAGTCAGACATCAGGGGTTGAATTGCTGTGTGCAAAGTGAGAAAAAAAAATCACATGAACTAATAATTGAATCCTGTATCCTGTGCTGAATAAAAATTTTAACTGCGATGGAAACATCCACAGAAGCGTCAAATTTACTTGCTACAAGGCGACATCGCCTAAATAAGCGCTGCACGTTTGTTTGAATTCGCACACATCAGCTTTTGCTCATTTTTTCCAAAATCTGATGCAATGCAAAGCTTTCGGTTTGCAGGATACGCAAACAAACGTTACATAACGCCGAGGCCTTAAATCCTCAAAATACCTGTTAAGCGTTTACTCTGGTGACAAGCAGTGTGCAGATAAATCATGACAAGCAGAGCTGACTGCTTAAACTGCTTATATGTTGTGTGTTTGTAGCTGCAAAACCACTTTCAATATTTGGGATTTTTAATTGAAAGGGTAGAATACAATTGATTAATCCATAGTTACCAATTGCCCCTTTATCAGATCAGCCACAAGCACGCCTGCAGCTGATGTTCTGTTAGTGTTCAATATATTCTGCACAAGTTTTTTGTTGTTGTTGTTCTATAAGAAATAGATCATGACAGTGGTCATCACCGGTCGCATGCTCAACAGCCTCAGGGCATTTCATCAGTCCTTGTGGAGGGCCATGAGCTGTCTCACATCCTTGCTAAGAGTATAATAATGATTATAGCCGGCAACATTGACAGAGTAAACAGATGGTTGCCATTGAATAAAATCAAATTACAGCAATCGATTCTATTTATCACGCATCCCTAGAACTGAAATGATTATGGTCTCCTAGCTACAAAAGTGATGGATATTGAATGTTTGCAGACTGTGGGGCTTCAGCAGCCTCCAGTTAAGCTTTTACACAAGATTAATTGAATTCTTTATCTATTTTATCTGCTTTGTATTGAGGGATTTGTTGGTTTCCTCATTACATGTCTGATTATGAAGCTATAGCGCCGCATGTCAATATGGCTCACAGTGTGCTTCGGGTGAAATCTTATTATAATTATGATGATGACTTTCCCTCTTGCCCTCCCCCACACACACACACAAGGAACAATGGAAGTGACTCCTGCACAACAATGCTTCATATTTCAGAGAGGGAAAGCATATCTTTCCGCCATCAGTGAAGCCAAACTGCATTGTCACACACATTTCCAAGGAGTTTGACTTTCCTTAACAAGCCGATTATCTGTGTGTGTGTGTGTGTGTGATGGAAAGAGTGTGCCCACGTTACCAGGGCAAGAAAGTGGAATATCAACTTTAAAAGATTTTGGGCTTAATGTGCCTGAGCTGCCATGTCGTAAAAACACAAAGCCAAAGAAGTGATACAACACTCGCTCCCCGTTTCCCGAATATGAGGTCAGGATGGGGGTTAGACAAAGTGTCAGTGGAGGAAATGAGGCATTTCCACGTGCAGAATAAGTGATTAAGCGACGGCATGCACTCTGACCTGCCACCACGGGCTGTGAAGGTCGGCACCGATTAATTCGATGATGTCACCCGTCTGGATGCTGAGCGCCGGACCGGCGGTGGGGCTCGGCACGCCAAAGTAGTTTCTGATGACCGTCATTTTGGGCAGACCTGTAAGAAGGATGGACATAAGAAACACGACAGTAACTGTTATGATTGTCATATTATTCTTCATTAATATGATTTTTGTTGTCATTTGTCACAGGAGGTGGCACTGGGAGCGATGTGATATGGATGAGTTATTGTTTTTAAATGTTTTTAATTATCTACCATATGGGCTTTGAAATACTGTGAAATTAATTGATCTGATAGAATCTGCAAGGACATGCATTGTTATCAGCACGTGAGCTTTTTGATGTATGCTTTACAAAGTTATCTTCAAATGCAGCTCAACTTTCCAAAAAGGACAAACAATCCGCTCTTCTGCTCGGCTTTTTCAGTAGGGACTGTTTGGCCTTATTTGTGTTGTGAATACACCTTCTCGAGTGTGTGACCTCAAGTCTTAAAGGGGGCATGTTTGTCATTCCTAAGAAGCCTCTTTGCCCTGCTAAACTATTCATGGCCCCATTATAGGTGGTAATAAGCGGGAGTGTTGGCTACATGTGTACACACATACAAATACAGCCCTTGTCAGCTGTGCACTGCCCATGTTAATCATATGGACTCATTATTCATTATCACTGTGCCGATAAGCACTCTGGTGTATGGCCCCATTATCAAGTTCTTAGAAATAAGATAAGCAGCTATCACACTTACTTACTGCAACTCTGTGGAGTTGCTGGTAATTTCTATAGAAAAAGATTATCACTATTTACTAGACTTCTGATGAAAACTGGCCCCAATTACATTTTAAATGAGTCACTCATCATCTTGCCAGCATTCACGGCAGTCACACTTCCTGCACACTTTATTGATGCAAATTGTTTGCAGCAAAATTGTCTCACTCAGCACTCTTTGATTTTGAACAGTAGCCAACTTTGATCCCATCATCCGCCATGAAATCACAGGAATTGAATTGTAATATATCTGTTATAAAGGCGCCCGCCCATGCCAAATAAATCCAGAGCGCATATTTCACAATATAATCTACTGTGCATATCTTTGCCTTGCACCGTGTGGCGATAGTTGTTGCACAGAGACACAATGACAGGGGGAAGGGGGAAAAAAGGAGCGTTAGTATGAAGAAAAGAAAGGCCAAAAGATGCACGCAAATAATAGCAAAGTCAACAAAGCTAATACATCTCTATCTGCCTTGCTTCTGTTCCAGCACTGTAACACTGAGCCTGGCACCCCAACATGTGCTAGCTCGCCTGAATAGCTCTTCTAAATACAAAGGGCCATGGAGAATCGAGTCTTGGGGGCATGAATTGCATTCCTATCCACACAAGGACAAGCCACGTGTTAGCGCACCTTTGAAAACAGACAAAGAGAGCAGCGTCGGAATATTATGAAACGCCGGGGGCTGGGGCAATCAAATGCCTATTGATTTTAATGCGTCTCCAGTCAGAAATGATTTTCTGCAGTATAATGGATGGAGGGAAGGAAAAATGAGTGTTGAAGCCAGGTTTATGAGAGATTAAGGGCGCTGGGTGAAGTATATGTACATACACACACATGCATGCACAATCCGAGAGGTGAAGGGATGTTAATTCTCTCGGAAGAAAAAAAAAAGATTGAAAGGAGAATCAGAGCGAGGGAGGCAGAAATGCAATGTTTATGGAACAAACCTCAAGTAGCTATTTTGTGTGCTCTGATTTCAGTTGTATTCAAGAACTGTTGACATAAGCCTTTTTTAGTGTGTGATGTAGTGTTTGCTGCCATTATAAAAGCCAGTTAACCTTCCTCTCTGACTTGGCAATGCTACCAGGAAAACACCAGGAAGAGAAATAAAGATGCCGGTAAGAAAATCATGCAAAGCTATTCTGATTCTTTCCTTGCTGGTAAGTACACTTTTATTCTGCAGGATCCTTCTCATAATGAGCTAAGAAAATCAGAGCGTGTGCGGTATAGATGACAGCCAACAAGGAACCAGACAGCTAACAGTTACATCAGTATATGCAGAGCATCTGCTTTTGTAAAAACTTCTATTAAATGTAAAACGTTGCTATTTTTTCATGGCCAATTTGTCACTAAATATTAACTCCGTCACTAATTTGCGATGTCGGTTCCTGGAAATTGCAGAGTTGGCATGCCAAGACTTTTGAAAACAGGAAATGTGAGAAGGAAGAGAGGGGTTGAGAAGGAGGTGAGGTGATGTTCTCGTTATCTCACCTGGATCTCGATCTTTGCCCTGGGAAAAAGAAGAAAAAAAAACTGTTATCACAAGCTCGGGCACGCATTTACAGACACTTTTTTTTTCTCCTCCTCAAACCTCTGCCAAGAAAGTCCTTTTCATTGTCTGTCTGTCTCAGCAGGAGAACATGAAAACCTGGTTGATGGCAAAACTTTGAGTTGGAGAAGAAGAAAGTATTTACGGCCCTCACGAGTGTATTTATCTGAATATCGTCTTAATTTACTGTCAGCAGTTTCTCTACATAGCACAAAATCTGTGCACCCTCTAAATAGCTTCGAATATTCCGACTAAATGATCGGCTATTAGCCACTAATGAGGGGACACAAACGGCCACCCAGCTCAGCGCCATGAATATGCCCACCTACAGCTGCACAAATAATTAATATTCCCCGTTATCTCCCTCTAACAGGCCACATGCAGAGAAGTCTCCCTGGGATGATGCTCCGTATTAAACACATATAAAACCCCATAACGGATGCATTGACACCGCAGGCAAACCGCTGTGTGTCATGCTGCAACAGACATTAAAGCCACAGAGAGCAGCTTTGCGTTTACAATGAAGCTGATTTCTTTTGGCTTTTTTAAAAAAAAAAATCAGATAATGGCAGTTTAATCTTTAGCAAGTTCCAAAATAATACAAGGATGAAGTGGGTGTAGAAAGGCAATGCTGGAGGAGGCCAGTGGGACAATCTAACCTACTGGCATTGGAGAATAGTGCAACAACAAACAATAACACACTGTACGGTAGTGACGTATATCTCTGCAATCTGATTGGCTAAAGGCTGAAGTGATAATATGCAAGTGCACAGAAATAAGATAAATATGGCAAATCCTTCTCAACTTCATTACTGTTTCCTGATTTTTCGTTAATGGTATGAGATCATTTGTCTAAATCACTGCAAACGACCACTAAAATCCATTTGTTTCAGCAAGTTATTGAAGTGTGTTGTATAAATCACAGCTTAAATTTTCCTGTTTGGGGAAACTTTTGAGCAAGAAAGCAGCAGAAGCAGCAGAGCACACGGGCGCCTCAGCGACAGCAGACAAGTCTACGAGCACGTCTCTGGCGTCTGGTAGGCTGCAGCGAGTAAAGTCAATTGGAGTCTCCTTGGCAAACAGCTGCAGGAAAAAGCAGTCTTCAAAGTGCAGCGGAGCTTTTGGAGAGGAGGCAAACAGCAGATGCAGACAGACAGTGTATGCATCGGCACACACACACAAAAGACACACACGGCGGCGGCAGCGGCGGCGGCGGCAGCTCACCTGAGTTCTGACGAAGCTGGGATCTGAAAGAGGTTTGAGAACAGGCATAGTGAATGACGGGTTAGCAGGTGCACACAAACACTTGCACGCACTCTTTGGTACGCGGCAACACTCCCTCATTAGTGGAGAAGGCGGACGCTCGTGTCTGACCGAGGTTCACTTTGTTTTGCTGTGCTGCCACTACCTGACAGCCCAGATAGAAGAGGTAACGAGTGGGTGGTGGAGGAGGGGGGGGCAGACCTGTGCTTTTTGCTCCACCAGTTTCTTTCATTGGCTCCCTGAGGAACAGGTTACACCCCCCTTGACACACACACACACACACACCTGAGCATGTGTACCTGTGCAAACAGACGACTTGCGTTTACGCACACACACAAACCGCCACGCTCAGACGCACACGCCTGCTGGCAGTAAGCCACAAATGTACACACTGTACCTACAGTTCCTGCAAAAACACACACTCACACACACACACACATCTCTCAGCAGGCCTGTTGTTCCGAAGGTGAACTTTGACCTGTTGCGCAAACACATGGCGAAGGAGCCGATAACAGAGACAAATGCAGGTAAACAAAGCCTTATCTATAACACACACACATACACACAGGGACAGAAACACACACACACATATATATATGTGCGCACACACAAATAAGCACACTCTCAAGCTGTGATTCTGTTTGCTCATGAAGTGAAGCTCTGCTGGTGTGTTGGCAAAATCTGTTCATGCAAAAAAACTGTGCGAGAGGACTGTTTTGGAAAACGTCTGTTCCCCACTGCTGTTGATGCTATCTGCAGTGTACGCTGGTACTTTAAGTAGTTTAGTAAAGTTTAAGACTTCTTAAAACACTTTTACTTCGGCATGTAACTTAAGTCCTCACCCTGGCACACATCCCCGTTGCAGCAGTGGGTGAATACTGCGTGGAGTAATGAGAGGGGGAATTCAAACCGACATCCCAGCCTTCACAGCCCTGTGCTCTCCCATCGCTGGTGTCACCCAAATCTACTCAGGTACACGCTGTGCCCAGGTGGGCCTGGCAGTGGCGTTATTGCCTCTGCGACCTGATAGCACCATGACAGATGCTTGGTCCAACCGGAGCTGGCAGCTTGCCACGGGGAATACAAACACACAGGCGTGACGCTGCGGCATACACACGCGAACACACACACACACACAGACGGACACAGACGGACACGCACACACACGACACTACTGTAACGGCGCCTGCGCATTGCAAGAGTGCAACTTTGCAGAGTTGTTTTTGCGAGCGTGCCCTTCCACAGAGCCGTGAATTTAGTTTTGTCACCTCTTGGCGCTCTGTCACACGCACACTCGCGCAAGCAGAGGGACATGCAAAGCTGGTTTCCGACGGCCTGATTTTCAATCTGCCTCTTAAATATTCCCTCCATCCCTTTCAGAGCTGTCAGCGCTCCAGCACAGGGAGCTGAGTGACAGATACAAATAATAAAAAAAAAAAGCTAGAGTTTTTTAAGACTCCTCTGTAAAACTACTATTAAGCGCTTGGGAGTGCTACAATGATACACTCCGACATTGCCTTGAAGGTGCTCTGAAATGTCAAAACCCACCCAAGGAAGCAGAGGAGCTTTTATATGAATATCAGAAATACTGATCGAATATTTGGATGACCTTGTTGGGTGAAAGATGGACACGCTGCAGAGTTTCACGCCGCCACTTTGCAAACTTCTTACTCTTCGTGCAACCAATCTCACACGGACTCATAATTATTCATATGGGACACTAATAAATCAGCTTTATATGTACAATTATGTCATCTGTCATTAGGTACGCGCTGCTATAAAAATGATGTTATACAATTAGATTTAACGTCACTCGCAGAAACATTTTGTTCAGTGACAAATTGTTCAGTGCAGACTGGATGTGACTTATATGAGGTTGTGCAATCAAGGCGATGGCTGTGAGAACTTTGAGATCTAAACTGGGTTTAATCTGTGTGCGTGCAGTTGTGGTGATGTACCTGTTTTTCCACAGCAGCCCAAGCGGCCCAGGCATTCTTTATGAGCACCTAAGCCACATTTGGAGCACATGTATCCCTGGTTGAAGATGCCCCTGCAGATGGAGAAAAAGAAGATAATCAAATGTCATTTCAAGCACGTAAGCAAACAATTTATTGGAGCCTTGCATGTTTTGCTTGGAGAGAACCAACACATGCATTGGTTCACACTGGAAATGGACACAACAGGTATGTAAACACAAATTTATGCAGTCATCTCACAGGCCTTTATTAATTACTTCTTTCTGCGTTCCAGCCTATTGCCTGTTTAACCTGTAGTGAATAATGTCATGGAGTTGTCACACAGGTACACCCATTTTTGTATGTGTGCAGTTGTGTGTGCTGCAGCAAAGAGAAACCCCCTTTTTGAATCTAAATTTTGTAGTGACAATATATAATAGTAAACAATAAAATGAAATATTTGACAGGCCAGTATAAATGATATTTTAAACCAATTTGCAATTTGGATCAGTACAAATGTTTACCAATCTCTTATATCTAACAATATCCATTGTATCAGTGCATCCCTACTTTGCGATACTTTAACCTGCTGGCCATGAAGCCTTTTTTCTTTACAAAGTACTCATCATCATCATCGTGTAGTTCTACTCTATTTATCTATGCCAGAAAACACGCTCAAAATGAGTAGTTTCATTTCTGCTTTAAGTTTTAAAACATTATGCCACATCTGGACTCATCAGGCTCATACATTCGGAGAGCTAGAAGATGCAGCGCCTGTTAAATTAAGAGGATATATTTTCTTTCTCAATCTTTTCCTGTTAATCTAGTTCTCTCTGGCAGCTTCTCTCAGCATGGATATCTAGGACAAGGCGTTATAATGAAAAAGTCTGATAATAGCGTTTATGTGAGAACAGCAACATTTACAGCATCGTTCCAGGTGCTGCTTCACGCCTCCTCCACTTGATTCTTGTTTTCCCCGTGTTGTATATTTAGAAAACGCTGTTGAATCCACTGGCTGTCTGTCTGGATGTGTTCACAGCGTGGTAATCTCGTCCCCTTTTCCCCAATCCATCGCCTTGAAGGAGTGCTGAAGTGTGACAGACATTTTCTCTCCGCCCGTCCTCGCTAGGTGAAACTACTCATTCGTTCCCCGCTGTGAGAGAGACCATGAGGCTCGGTCCTCGGGGTCCCGACGCCATTCAGCAAATTCAAAAGAAACTTTGTGTAACTACGGCACGTGTGCAGTCGGGAGAGGGGGGTGGAGTGAATGGAAAGTGACGAATAGATTGTTAGAGCACGCTGGAGAGGAACGGGAGCAACAGCGGCCTTTCAAAGGAGTCATGAGGTCGTTTGAAGCGGAAGGTTTGACGATGGCCTTGAAGAGTGTGCATTGGGGGGTGGGGGGGGGCTTGTTTATATCTTGGTATCTTTGAGGGTATACATTTGAGCACGAGACATCCCGTCGTAGAGGACATTTTGACATTGCAGGATGTGTTGGCTGGTGCTCCTCGTGACTTCAAAGGACAGCTGGAGGGTCGAGATCCAGTGTTCAGATTTAAGGTCAGAATTGGCCTTGGATCAGCTGCAGAGCGGTTTGCAGAGATTTCAAAGACTCCATCTCAGTGTCATGCAAGAAAAAGTGACCATATTTGGATCATTTGTAACAACACTTTGATCCAGCTTTATTTGACTCAGAATCTCAACATGATTTGCTGCTTTACAGATCTGACCCCACACACTCAACATGCATTTTCCAACCACTGTCGTCGCCCCCTGCTGACCATTTGAAAGAATGCAATTCTCTCGGCATTGGACCTGTATGACGTGATTGTGAACATCAAGGGTTGGGAATGCATTGTGTCCGCATATCTCTGAAAAACTAACATCTTACCTCAGTAGCATGTGGCAGGAACTGCAGGAGGTGATTCTATCAAAAGTGTGCATACGAAACTCGTGGGAGTTGTTGGTTGCATTCTCCGGATGAATGTTAGATCTACAAGAGACGAGCACAGCAAATCATGGATTAGGCTAAAACACTTGAGGCAACATTTTAAAGGATGCTGCAAAAAGCATCAGAGTTAAACACACATTTAACAGAAATGTTGGTAATTAGTTTTCTATGGCATTAAAAATGCAGCAGGGCAGCTGACTGAAATTTGATGCGTTTAAGTATTCTGCGGATCTTTATACTAAGTCAACTAACATTTTTGGAAAAGGTCAACCAATTATTCACTACAACCACTTTACTTGGACGAAAGGGCACGGACGGGAAATGAAAAAATTAATAAATGTCATTACGGTGTGGAAATGGTGCATTTTCGGTCGGATATTTGAAAGTGTAATTTGAGGATCCTTCTGTCCGAGAATCGTGCAAGTGATGGTCAGGGGAACGCTTTTATGCAATTTGCTCATTTCTAGCCTCCTGATTTGTTATAACAGGCATTGCGTTCGAGATAACACAACGTCCATGTCTGCATAAAGTACAAAGCAACAAAAAAACTGAAAAAACCAGAAGTTATAATTGCAGCCAGCACGCTTGGTTGTGGCTATAGTAACGTTTTGCCGATAAAGTTCTTTGAAGTGGGAAGGAGAGGATTGCAAGCAGTCAGGCAGGATCTGCTCGCAATGAACACACAAGTGTTCTCAGCCCCTTGGGACATACCGAAGTGTGTGTGTGCGTTTCTGTACAGCAAAGTACAATTTTACCAAGTTCGCTAGTAGAAAAGTCTGTTTACAACTCAAAAGCACTAATATCCCATTTTCAGCGTAACAGCACCCAAAATTGAGTGATGCACGTCATCGGCACAAAAGAGTGAACTCCTTACATATTGGCAGATTGATTTTCTGTGAACGGAAATGCATGGTGAACACCTTCGTAACCGCTCAAATCCCTCATAAAAGCTCCTAAAATCTCAGTCAAACTGCGAGCAGTGGGTGGCTCAGGAATAAAGACGGCTCGTGAGGAAACAAATGTTCGCGTGGCAGATATTAGGGATGGCGGGGGAGCGTGGGATCGCTGAACAGCAGCTCTCCATCCTCGCTTTTCATTAATTTAGGTTAATATGAAGCCTCAAAGTTAATCAAGCAAAGCCAGCCTCGTTTTTTCGGTCTCAATCCTCCTCATCTTCACGTCGGCTCCCCGTGAAGGCCTGCTGCTTTCCTTCGACTCAGGAAAATATTCATATTTTATTTTGCTTATTTCTAAAGCTCTTCGTGCCATTTTTTCCACTGATGTTAATTAATTTGTGCCTGCTGTCACATGGGAAATTAGAGTTTAGAGGTAAAGAAGCAAACCATGACTTGAAATAGATAATGTAATAACTGATGTCTGCTTGTGCATCTGCAATAACCCCCCCTTTCACCAAATGGTCCACTTCTTAATTTCCCAGTTATTGACCTTTCAATAAAAATCATGAGGCTCATCAAATTCCATATTTATCGAGGAACTGAATAACCCTCTTCTTGGCTTTCACTTTTGACTTTTTCTCTCCCATGATTGATGAACCCTGCACTTTGAATGTATTAATTTCAAGATCGGAATAATGTAAAAGTTATTCCATTTTAGGGTCACTCCAGCGATTTAGTATGGAAATTCAACAAAGCTGAGGGACTAATCACGGAGCTATAAATGGAGTGGTGCAAACTGAGCGCAGTTATTTCTCTAGTAGATCCTCCATTTCCCATAATTCAAGATTATTTTTTTTAGATTTGCAGTGTCTGGGTGTGTGTGTGTGGGTGAATGCCCTCAGCTTTAAGTCGCGGTCTTCATGATGCGAACAAGCTAAAGCTGCTAATAACTCGACAACATTGGAGTTTAGAGATTTCAACCGTCATTTTTCAACTGATCCCACGTCTGTCTGAGCCTCGAGGGGCTCACGCACACATCTCGGTCTTGATGAAAAAAAAAAGAAAAGTGGTTCTAATTAGGATGATGCTTTATTTCATGCTTTAAAATGAGCGAATTGATTCTCAGGCCGCCTGCTGTAGATCAAACGGGCGCCTTGGCCGAGCGCTCACATCCTTGCAAATCCTCCCGGAGAACAAGATGTCTTCTTGTCTGTTTTTTTTTTTTAAAGATGGGTTTTATCTGTTTAACCACTTTAAAGAATAGTTTCATATCCACTTTATCTTGCCATTCAAGTAAAGAGTGTATTACTGTATAGTGTGAGTTGAATTTTCGGACAACAAAAACGTGGGTTCCGTAGAAGTCAAATGTAGACATTTGAGCTTTGAGCGATTACAATGGCTGGCGCGTTTGTTGTGAAGTTTGTTTGTTTGTTTCTCAGTGACCTGCTAATCCTCGTGTCTCGTCGCCGTGCTTGTAAATCATCAAGTGGCCTAACTCGAAGAACAGGGCGGGCGACACGGGCAGCGGGATGCTGTGACAAAATGCAGCTGCGACAAAGACGCACGCTCTCATCGCTCCGTCACGCATGAAAGCCCACAGACACACACACACACATATATATATATGCAGACAGACGGCACACACACACACACGCTCACATTGCCATGCCAAACTGCTCCAGCCACTTCTTTTTCAGCTCTTTGGTCTTGAAGAAGAATTCAAAGCCGCTCTGGCCCTGGTTGTGAGTGAGGTAGAATCCGTAGGACCACTGCGAGGAGAAAAAACACACAAGAAAAAAATATTAAATAGTGTGAGTAAATAAATAAATCGGGGGACTTTAGTGAAAGACAAATAAAGCAGCGGGTGAGAGGTGGGGGGGGGGGGGGACAGGAGCAGAATGAGAGCGGATGCAGAGAGACAGATGGAGGCAAAGGGATGCAGAATGAAAGAGGGATGCCTGGGGGAGAGCAAACACAAAGGCGGAGAGGTTGGAGGGCGGCCGCGCTGACAGACAGAGACAAAACAGAGAGGAAGCATGAAGAGGAAGGCAACACGGGTGTGAGGTAGCTCTGCCACATAACTGCTGGGCATCAGACGGCACGCGCACGCCCGGGCCACCATTAGCCGCTTCAAAGGCTGAATATTAAACTGCTTTAGCCCGTGTGTCCACGCGTGCCACCGCGTTACAAAGCTTTGCAAAACAGATGCTCGCGAGATATGCACTTTTTTTTCCTTTTTTTTTTTTTTTTT
>CAESWR010000159.1:80193-92498 GCA_903171835.1 Mullus surmuletus | reverse complement strand
AGCTCCTTTTTTTTTTTTTCCTCTCCCTCCAATGAAAGAGGAGAGAGCAGAGGAAAGCAGCACTCCACAGAAGCATTCCCAGCGGACACCAAGACTTAAGCTCGGCAAAGATATCGTGTAGCTACCAATTTGTAAAGAGAAGAGGAAGGTGTTTGTCTGTCTCTCTGTCAGTTTCTCTTTTTTTTTATTTTGCTTCGGTTATCTCTGGGATTTAGGCGGATCACACGTGTATAAAGCTTCTCCGTGGTGATCTTCCTAAAAAATAGACACCAATCTAAGCCGTTGTCAGCGGTCAGCCCTGATTACTGCGTAAACCAAACACATGCAAGAACTGAAAATGCATCGTCCAAGTAGAATAATTCAGGAGCAAATCCTTCCACATTATAAATCAACATAATGTTACATTCATACTGAGTAAGACATCTGCACGTATATTGCATGGATACAGGAGGAAAGAATTCCTGTGTATGCACCTTGAATTTAATGGACATGCCTCACAATGCATTTCTACTACAGAGCCACATCTCATTTATTTAGGTGAAAAGCTTAATGCAGATTCGGTGCTTTTGTTTTGAAACACATTTAATTGCAGAGCTGATGGCGTACTAATCCTTAACTGGGCACACAGTATGCACTACATAATGTCTAAGGACGTGTTGTACAGACTGTAACACAGTGATTCCAAACATAGAAGGCGGAACGTTTTCTTAGAGCACTTCTTATTCTTTCGTGACTCATTTTTAGAGACAATTAGGCTTCAAGGATATTTTAGTTTTACCTCCAGATGACCTGCATGTAAATGCGACGCGGGCTGTCTCATCGCCACTTCCCTCAGACAGCCGCTGTCATCTTCAGCATTTCCATAATAAATACGTGATCAAACAAACTGCCCCCTATCCATCATGTCAGACAGAGATGCCTACAACTTTTCTAAAAAAAACAAATAACTATATTTGCGTCTAGTTCGTATGGGTCCAAGCCACTAATGCCTCCTATTTACAACATCATTATTACTCAAATCATTGTTTCCTGGCACGCTTTGGATAACATTCCTCATTATGATTGGCAATATTTTTCACCACTTGGCACTTAGTATTCACCGTGTGTGTGTGTGTGCGCATGTGTGTGTTGTCAGGCCCAAAGCGAGATTTAATGATAACACCATCTGGGAGGAGGCAGACTGCTCCACACTGACAGTGTTTCACTATTATGCTGGTAAATGAAGAAGACAATGTAAAACATGCGCTGGAACAAGCTCACAGCAAATCACGACGGGCTCTTTTTATGATGATTATTGCGTTGTTGGTGTTAGGAGCTGTAAATATTGCGGTGTGTGGTCAGGTGGTGCGGGGAGGTCGGTGCTTTGACAGTAAAGTACCATTATGACGGTGGTTATGTCTACCCACTTTATGAACCTGCATTTATCTGATAAATTGTTGAATCGCCCCGTTATGCTGAAGCAGGGTTGTTAATTGGTTTGTCAGGAGTCCAACGTGGTTTCAGAGATTTGCTGACTCAGTCATAAAGAGGCAATAATGAACTCAGCAGTGCACGGCTTCCCTCCATTTACAGCTGATTGGTTGTTATACGAGATGCTTGTTTTGTTCTTTTTAATTTTACAGCATGTTAATCAGTGGGTTGTGTTATAATTCCATCCTCATATGCAGCATATGACAGCAGCAGTGAGAGAATAGCAGCTGAGAGCTAAGACAGGTGCAGTAATTTATGTTGTTGGCATGCATCTTAGGGTGACAAATACTCACTTAAATGCCATCAAAGGCAATTTCTGCGGCTACAAGAATGACTAACTCACAGATGAAAGTGGGTTATCTATTTTGGAAGGTTATGATTAAGCAACTTCAAATGTAAGTAAATGCCAACTCCCAAAACAGAGTTTGCTTTCAGTAAAGCCATGTTCAAATTAACTAAGTTACTGTATATTTAAAGCTCCAACAACAATTTCCTGTGGGACTACAGGATCGTGTGAATACAAGAGTCATGTTTTCACGGTTACAAGCCTCCCATTTGTCTGTGGAGCACAATACTGGGAAAAAAGGTAAGAAAAATAAAATAAAATATGTGGTCTGAAAGGCTGGCAAGAAAAAAAAAAGGAATAAACCCGTAATGATTTTTTGACTTTGCCAATTTAATTGAAGCTAATATTTCTGCATGTCAGAAGTAAAACATCACTGCAGTATTGCCAAAAAATGGAATTGAGTTACTCTCTCCGACAGAAGGGGAATCTGTTCACAAAGAGATGTGCTGCTGCCAAAAAACTGAGTGGAAAAAAATAGAAGCTGAAATGACTGACAGATGAGCCAATATCTTTTCCAAGGTGATGGCCAGATCTAAAACCTGAAAAACATGTACCTTGGCAGGTACATGGAAGAGGAATTCACCTGGGAGGAACAACAAATGTGCAGTCTTGAAGCAGGGGGGTCTGTAATACTGTGAATTCTCCATGACTTTCTACAGCAAAATCAGACCACACTTCGATGACCCTTTTTTTATTCTTCTTCAATATGGGCTATTCAATGTAGATCCCTTATGTGCAAACTCATAAACACATGGCCATATTTAATATTTCCTATATATAGGTGTGAGAAAGAGTGCAGAGAGAAGAGAGCCAGAGTGCTGTAACTCAGGAAGAACACCTGGACAGAACACCTGCTGTGGAATATAAAGCATTTTTTTTTTTTTTTTACCCACACTGTGTGCTATATGTGCAGCCACAGACCTTTCTGTTCTCCTTGTCTGATGTGGGGTTGTTGGTGATCTTGAACAGGTGCAGGTCAATCACTTCCTTCATCTCGTAGTTGTCCCCTCGCCGCTTACAGACGATCACGGCGGCGTCGAACAGGAAAATGTGCCTGGCGTTAGAAGAGCGTCGGGTCACGGTTACACAGTCACCATGCGGCATTCATTCCACATGATAGTTACACTGGTAAATACTTATTACTTTAGCAACAGTGATGATGAATCTACTCATTTTTATTTTATTCTAATCTGGTGTGTTTTATTTAGCCTTCCAGTTATACCATTGCATTTGGCCGTACAAATTTAAGAATATCAAGGTGTGGGGACGTCAAATTATTATATACAGTATGCATCTGTTGGTAAAAGCGTGCAGGACTAACAATGCAACAGAACGCTTGGTGCAACTAAAGAGTCTCTATTGGACATAAAGCTTCTGTAAAGTGGAGCTTCAGGTTGTCATGGCGGTAACATAAACTGTGGCACCTTTCCAAGCCTGGCAGGTGTTGAGTTGCAGCCAGTCAGTCATTAAGTCAACTATCTCGTCACGGGGACGTCTCACCTGTCCTGTTTGGCCCGTTTGTCCACTGAGGCCACGCGCACCTCCCCATCACCTTTAGGTCTCCCGTAGTTACTCAGCGGCTGATTCTAGACGAGCGGAGGAGGAAGAGAGACGGCTGTGAGGCACGATGGCTTTCAAGCTAAATAAAAAATATCGACCGCCTCGTCGAGCTGCTTACCAGGTTCTCGATGGATTTCTGATACTGATCTATCTCTCGCAGCGTCTCGTTGTCTCTCTTGACTTCGTTGACGTACTGAGCCAAGTCCTGTTCGCAAATCAGACAGCAAAAAAAAAAAAAAAAGTCTTGTTCTATAAGCTGTTTATATCATGCAGATGTTTCTACATTCTCCCCAAAATAGAAGTACCTTCATGGCGTCCAAAGCCTTCCGCAGATTGCTCTTGTCGGCGGCATCATGAGTGTGTTTCACCAGCTCCTAATAAAGAGGAACAAATCACAAACAAAGCATAAATATCCGGGTGACCCACATGAGGACTTTCTCTTTCCTCGTGAAAACTATTTCCAACATTACCGCTGCATTAAAAGCATGCATTATATTCAGTGAGTTTGAATATGATAAAAGAAATGGCTTGCTTTGTGAGAAATATAACACAAAAAAACAAAAAAGAAAGAAAAAACCCAACTGCAGATAATTGTTATCTTGCGGCAAACATACTCCGCAGCGTCGCTACATCCCAAACATGAAGTTAATGCTTTGGCTCTAGATATGAAATGAAAAAGGTTATTGCAAAAAGAATCCTGTCCTGAAATAAATCAGATACTATGGGTCTATGTGTGTGTGTGTGTGTGTGTGTGCGTGTGTGAGTGCACTAATCTACTGCAGGTGTGTGTGTATCTGAAATTGCTTGCCACTGCCTGGCTGCAGCATAAACAAGACATCTAGACCTCAACAGTGGAGGATAAGAAGGGCTGCCATGCATGTCCTTCATACTGGCCCATACAAACAGCTGCCATACACGCACACATGCACACACACACACACCTAGACCCAGAAAGAGATATATACGTCTACGTGGCACTGCTCAAATCCCCGGTGTCAGTCATGCTCAACCTGGGCATTATTATCGCCAGCAGGACGACAGGGTCCTATTTATCAAACCTGGCTCCCACCTGCACACACCCACAGAGATACAGAGGAGGGGAGTGGTCACACTGATAGCCGGGACCATACATGATGGACTCATTGAGGGAATCGTGTTGTGGCAGGCTGTGGTGGTGGTGGGTGGGGTGATGAGCAGGAGGGCAGCAAGGAAGAAAGAGCAAAAGATTGATGACAAAAAAAGAGAGGAAGAAAGACGCGGCGAGAGAGTGGAACTCGGCCGGCGAGAGGGAGTGACAAGGCATTAGTTGTACAGATTCTGGCTGTCAGCGTGCGGGTGGAGCGACCCAGCCGATGCCTTACTCAGTGCGGCTCGCTATTACCCACCTGTTCAGCAGGAAACTCAGCCCATGTCAACACAGAGTCACTTTGTTCCTACAAATCTTTTTTTTCTACCCCCTTCTTCTTTAGGGCTTTCATAATAAAAGGCTGAGTTCAGCGGGTTTCCAGAGAGCTGGATTGAAACCGGTTTTATGAAGTGTTGCCTGAACTGACATTGAAAAATAGACGATGATAGATGTAGATGGCATTCACATAAAAAAAATGGATTGAGTTATTAGTAAATCCATTTAAATGTATTAACATCTGCAAGCCTCCGATATTGATATCAGATATTGATATCCGATATCGGAGTATCGGATTATATCGACCTGCATCTAAAATCTCTAATAAAAGCACAATCTAAAATATAAGCACTCCGACACAAGCAGTCCATTCCAGACTCCTCTCCAGCACTTCTAGTTATTTTGCACTTTAAATATATAATTTTTTGTTCTTATTGGTCTTATTGAGGTTATTTTTTGGGGTCTTCTCTTTTATTGTTCTCTGTTTGAGTAACACCACTTGATCAAGCTTTTTCTAACATTCCGTACTACAAAATAAGTAATTAAAGTATGTATGATTTGTGCTGCAATATCGGAATCGTATATATATATACATATACATATATGTATATATATGTAATTTCAGTATACAGTAAGCTTTAGCATTATTATCACAATGCATCTAAAATGGAAAAATATCTTATAATATCTTTTTTCACCAGGAAAAATGCTGTTGCTTCTCGTTTCATTAAGGCAGACAACAGCCAGGGGGCACAGACCACGCACACATTAACATACGCACAACTGTCAACCTCTTCCACTCATCCACTGGGATTAGTGTGTGAGAGGATGCAGCGTGTGTGTGGGTGCATGAACTGGGATGAGTGGCCTATTTCACTAAATCATTTGCATATTTTATTTACTGGAATTTACGCCGATTTTCTTCAATAATGAAGACATTCAATGAAGACATTCAATGAAGACGTATGATTGAAATTGCCTTCAATCATGCTCTTCAACACTCTGACTTTGTCTGGACTTCCAACAAACTCAGACCTCAAAAATACTTCACCTCTCCGTCTCCGCCTCTCTGTCTGCTGCTTCTCTCTTTCAGTCCTTGCTCCGCTTCATCTATTTTCTCTCCCCTCCTCCCTGATTGTCTTGATCAGATGACAATTACGTGCGGGTCATTTCGGAGCTGCAGTCATAAAGGGAGCTACAGAAATAGACCAACCGAGGGGAGTCTCCGAAGGCTGAAGGACGGCAGCCGTAGGCGGCAAAAAGCGGGGCGTCGGCGCCTCTGGTGGAGATGTTGAGCGACGACGGTGATTTCCTTGCGCTCATAAAAAGCTGATTGGCAATGATGGGAGGCTTTAATGGAACCAAAACTCCCTGATGGGGCTGTGGAAGTCATCAGTCCTGGTTCGAGCACTTACGGTGACAGAGACTAATGCAGTAAACAGCTGTGCGGTTTGAGTTTGATACATGTTGAGATTATTCAGCCCGCCGCGCTTTATGTTACAGTGATGGTGAATTAATATTGCAGATAAAGAGGTAAGCCGAGGGTAAAAGGTCGTGACAAAACGGGTGCAGAGAATGTGATCGCGTCAGCACATCCGCAGCCCGGTGCAATCCCCTCCGTCGGAATAATAAACAGTTCCCCGGTTTCCCCGCTCTTCATTGCTCCCAACGGAAGGCTCCAGCTTTACAGCATAATGACGAGCAGAATTCATGACTACAGTCGAGACGGAGGTGAGACGAGGAGAGGCGGAAATCGGTGTGCCGGATCGTACCTGCAGAAGGAGGTGGTACTTCAGGACCCTCTGCATCGGGACCACCAGCAGATCCCTCAGTGTAAACTTGCCGTAGTTGGCTCTCTTTGAACACTCCTGCATTGAAACAAAGACACAATCAATATATCATAAATTGTATATAGTTGTGGATTTTTATGGGGTGTAAAAACAGATGTAAAAAAGAAAGGAAGCTGCAGTGTCTCCGCCGCCTGCAATGCCTCAGAATCACACTTGAGGGCATTCTCGGACCACGCACGGATGCTGAGGAATCGGCCCTTGTTGAGCTGAATCATTCTGTGACGCTAAAACGGTGAGACTTTCTCTACCTCCAGCTTCATGCGGATGTCCTCTCGGTCTTTGCAGACGCCGTCTAGAGTGGCGATGGCTGTTTCCACATGGCTGCAGTATTTCCCATAGATCAACAACCTGGAACGCATCAAACACATAAGACTTGCATACTAAGACTTGTTTAGTTCTCAGAGGAGGAGAGAGCAGAGGGAGTGGAGGGCGCACCTCTCTTTGTAAGTGATGAAGATCTGGTAAAGGTTCTGGGCACTTCTGTGTTGAACGGAGTCTTGGATTTCCAGCAGTAGACCTTTGTGAACTTTAACCAGCTCCTGAAAACACAAGCGAGTGACTTTTAAAATTGATCTGCATCCATTTCAGAGTGCTCCCCTGCAATCACTGAGGTATTGATGGCACTTTGGTGCTTTGGGGATCAATTCTTATAGCTTTGGTGGTCCTCTGTGTTTTCCTCTGGCGCCACCATGAGGCCTTTGATAAAAGTTTTCACAGTGATGAACAAAATATGCTGGGATTTTTTTGTTTGTTTTTTTTACCCTGGTCACTTTGGATTTCGTGCAGAATTTTGCAAACCAGAAACCAACAAATCAGTTTGACTGGGCCTTTAATCCAGTCTTCATATCTCTGAATCAGGCTCACACCAGTGGAATATCCAAAACAAGTCAATGTTAATGTGTGTTTGATTATTACACAACAAGCTCAAAAACGTTCACTTACCGGAATATTCACAAACACTCTCTCCATATCAGCCGAGGATAAAAACATGTTGAGGGGCATCATAAAGTGCTGCGGCAGAGAGAGAAAATGCAAGTGAATAAAGCCTGTCCCACCAGAATAAGAGTGGGAAAGTCATTTTGCAAGACGCCATTATGGGGCCAAGTTGCAAAGAAGTGCAGTCAGCAAAAACAAGGAGTACTGTCTGGGTCACGACAATAATCTCATTTTCAGAGTTTGCAATTTAATGATTTCCTCTCAGAAAACTCCTGCCGCATAGTCACCTCTACACCTCAAAGGAGCGGGCGAGCGCAAACTAAATTCCACCATCCACTTCATATCGAAAGTCATCTACTGAGATGCTCCGCTGGGAAATCAGGCAAGGTCTTTTTCCAGACATTGAACATACACAGAAGTGAGAAGACAAGTAGCTGTGGCTGGGAGCCTCCCACAGCCCCGCTAAAATGCGGGGAAAGGTGAAAAACAGCCTGGCGAAAAGCCTTTCTTGGAGTTTCCGCTCTTTTGGTTGCTTTGCTCCCAGCAGTGCTCTGCTTAATCATTACCAGCTACTAATTTAGAAATAAAAAAAACATTATTTCAGGTTTTTCTCTGGTTCTCTGGAGGACTTTCCACCATTATTCCCCTAAAACCTGAAATTAAAGTGAGCTGCACATGCTACAGTTGATAAGGAAGCCAGAATTATGATGCTCATCTCATAATTTTATTGCAAACCGCAAAAAACTTTTCTTTGCTTGTCGGTTTCCTGCTCACTAACTTGGAGAATAATGAATAATTCTGTTTCGGTTAGTTGAGAGGAGCAGATAAAACCTGGATTTCTATTATTTCCTATAGTGAAACAGTAGTTGTTGAGAGCTGTAACTCTATCTAACTAGCTTCTCACTCGACACACAGTAACAGTGCTCAACAGTTATGGCCCGGGGCAAGCCAAAGACCATATCAGCCTTATAAATCCTGCAACTCACTAAAAGAGAATAAAAAAAACTGCTTTGGTTCTGGGGCCGTTCATGGAAGTAGCTCCACAGTGGGCCAGCTCTAATGGGAAAACTGGCGTGCTCTGACTCGAACCTTAATATTATAGATTGCACATTTTACATGAATTGATAGGTTACACTTAATCATGTCACAACCATCCCAACTGAGCACCAAGTCTCCCATGCAGGGTTAAAATTAACAAAAATTCTATCGAACATAATATGTTTTTACCAGCCAATGAACAGCATATGAAATATTGTTTATTGCCCACTGTTTTGTTTTTTTTAGTAAGGAACAACATAAGAGAAGGTTTCAGATACTTTTGAAAGAATCATAACAATTATTTCCAGTACTATATGCACCATTAAAATTGTAACCGGTTTTGTGTCATATAACACAAACATCAAACAACATGTGAAATGCCAGTCAAACGTCAAATTTGAAATTCAAAATGCAATTATATGGCAAAGTTGGCATTTTTCACTAGCCCGCCAATGGCGAGTGACCTAATTATTCTATCTGCCAAAACACATTTTTATACGCATTTGGCAAGTGGTGAGTGCTAATTCTAAACCCTGCTCCCATGCCATTGCACACATCAAAATGGCCCCCCCCAAAAAAATCAAGAGGCATTTTGAGTCCTCAGTTAGTACCTTCTCGATGGACTCCAGCGTTTCTGTGTATTTCTCCTCCGTCTGCCTGATTTCTGTTAAACAGAAACTCCTAATGTCAGTCACCGCCTGTTTCTGGAATGCCTACACACACACACACACACACACACACACACACACACACATACACAAAGAGAGACAGGCCCATTAGTATGTGTCAGGACTGAGGGCTGACAAGGTGTTGAATCCCCAAACAGATGTAGCCAGTGCGACCCTCTGAGCTTGGGGCCGGGATCACACACAAGTTAAATTCTTATCATATGCAGTATATGAAAGTGCATGAGGTTAGTTTGTTACAAAAAAGGTGGTCCGTTATGTGAACAAGCACCACATAACCTCAACATTCAAGTTTTGTCAGTTGCAGCCGTATCTAATACAATAAATGTTTGGATAAGTCATCCGTTATTTCCACAAAATGCGTGCCTTTATTAGAATTAGATGGTCTGTATGTAAAAATTCTTCCACCTCGAAGTCTATTATCTGTGTTGTTTTGAAATTGTGGTTTCACACTCGGCTTCTGGTCTAAAGACACAAAGTATTTCAGTCAGTGTGTGTGATGTAGATGGTGAGTGTATAGTGGGCACAAAAGTCACACCGTTGAATCACAGGAAGTAGGTGGAAAAATCAGGGGGGTACTGACCGGGGGAGGAATGGCTTCCGTTTTCATCAGGTCCTCATAGATCTCGCCGCCATCTTCATCGTCGTACACGCAGTCATACAGATCTTCCTCATCCTCCACCCCGTTTTCGCTGCAGCACACATGGCGGGATATGGTGAGTGAGATTATGCAACATCGAGTCGGTAACGGCTTATGCTCGTCATGACAACCACAAGAGTTTCTGCTGAACACCCGCAGTTCTGGTGTCGCAGATGTGGATTTTTGAACGCCGCAACTACAAATCTTGTTAGTCAGGGACAATGCTTAAGCCGGGCTGTGAAAGTGGTTCAGGAGTGCACACAAACACACACGCGAGGCCTACCCAAAGCCAATTACTCGGGATTAACCTGTTGGACAAACATAGTGTGACTCAGTGCATTTAAATGATTACTCTATTTGACATGAGATCATATTCAGCGGGGATAAAAGCATTAGGAAAACAGCTAATGCTTCTTCTCTTTTTTCCGTATGTAAAAGAACAGAAAATAGGATGAAGGCTGCCAGGAAAAACTTGCGCTTGGCTCTGAAATGACACAGCAGCCATAATTTCA
Source organism: Mullus surmuletus (assembly GCA_903171835.1). Taxonomy (NCBI): domain Eukaryota; kingdom Metazoa; phylum Chordata; class Actinopteri; order Syngnathiformes; family Mullidae; genus Mullus; species Mullus surmuletus. Next base: position 82,058 of record CAESWR010000159.1, on the reverse strand, counting down.
AATGAAGAGCGAATCTCTCTTGGCAGATAAACATCATTCTATTTATTGGTGTGTGTTCTGTACATGTTAGGCCCATTAATACCCGGCGAGCATGATGGGAGCCAAGAGCTGATGTCACATCCACCTCCCGTCCGCTGCCGGCTGCTGTCAGGCTGCCGTTATCCCCGTCAGCGCTAACTAGCAGCTGTCAGCGCTAAACACAGAGTGCTGTTTCAGTGCCAGGCGTCTCCACTGTAACATCATCGCTCACCGCGGGGTTATTGTAACACTACCTGCGCGATGCTCGACAATATCAAACTTGCGCTTCCTCACATCACACATTAATAATCATTTATTGCTTTGTTGCATTTGAGGACTGTGCAAGAGAATGTGCCAACAGCCCTGTATGCAGCGGCGATGGATTACATAATGTTTTTCTCGTCTCTTTGCGAAGAGAAATCAGAATATTGTGTTTCCTGCAGAGTTGTAATAGATGGGGCCTCCAGCTGCTGCTGGCTGCGTGATCACATCCTCTTAGAATGCGCATTGACTTCACTTATTAGGTTGATTTGGAGTTAACTTTTTTTAACTGCTACGCCCACATGCCTTGTGTTTTAGTGAGAAAACAGGGGTGACGTGCTGCTGACAGCACAGTGGTGGCCGCCCTCCAAACAACACCCAGGGAACAAATGTTGCCGTTACAAACAACAGCTTGTGGATGTGGGAGTGAAGATAACAAAACACTCTCCGAAACGAAGTAAACATCACACTCAGACTGGTACAATGACACGTACTCGATGAGGTCTTCCAAGTGGTTGTAGATGTCCTCGTCTTCCAGACTTTCTTCTGTAGGAAACGGCCTTTAGAGAGGAACAGAGTATTCTTTGAGTTCTTTGTCATCGTTTTATTTATTTGCACACATAAGCAAATACAGCAGGTGTCAGGTTTTAAACAGTAGCCTTTTCATCCAACACTACAGCATTATTTTGATGTGAAAATCAGTTGTCAGATGAGGCAAATATTGTGTAATGCCTATAATGGAACATTTTAAATGTAAACATACCTGATTCCTGTTTGTTGTACAATTGCAGTGTGGGAAAGTTTAGACAGTGTGTCCATAACCTGCAATGGAGAGATAAGGTAAAGTTAACAATATTATCCACAGTGGAAAAATGAAATGCGTCATATTGTGATACTTTTGAGAGGTACAGTGCCTTGTTTGTTTTGGCTTTTTGGGGGGCTGGAGCTGCTGCATTGAAATTGGCCACTTGAGGGCAGCATTCTCAAACATTCCAACACCGACAGGCAGACATGGGATGTGACTTATTAGAGAGAACTGAGACACTCAAATCTCAATCAAATTTTTACCTCTTACAATAATTTGAATTTGACACTCGTTCTCTCAGAGTAGCAGAAATGTTCTATTACAAGACAGGGGAGCAAATGTTAATGGGGCAGCAATGAATATGCCAGTAAAAGAAAATGGTAGATAGAAAAAGATGGAAACAATCAAGGAGGAGAAAACTGTGCTGTAATACGACCCCATCACCAGCACCCAGTGGAGTGCGACTGGTATTATCAGCAGTAGCAGGAACTGATCGGTAATTGATCCTGCTGTGAAGTAAACCATGTGCTCTCATAGGCTGACATGATTGCTATTAGTATGACATGTAATTTCACGCCGCTGTGCTCAGTCCTGGTGGTGCCCTTGGCCCCGTTTGTGTGTGTGCGTGCATCTGCGCATGAGTAAGTGTGACCTGCTTGACTAATCACCGCTGAACTCACCTGCTGAACGCAGCAAAGTGCTCCATTATGTGAGTCACCTGAATGTCCATTCATGGACTGCGACCTGGCAAAGGGCCCACAACCAGCCGTTTGTGGGTCGC
>CAESWR010000159.1:55321-68968 GCA_903171835.1 Mullus surmuletus | reverse complement strand
CCCCCCCCCATAATTTTTTTCTTTTTCTTTTTTAAATAACTCACGTATGAAAGCACAAGAAAAATAGATGTTGACAAGCTTGTTGGTCACATGGGACCCCAGTAAGAAACCCAGCACATGAAGGGGGGATAGCTTAGATATTTTGACTACATGGGTGGGAACGGAACAATCTATGTCTACACATACACACACACGCACGCACACAGACTCTGAATGCATCATTACACCTGAAACCGAGCTTTGAATATATCCACACAACTAATTCAAATACGGAGAGAAACAACTCCAGGGGGGGCTGTGCGGTGGCTTGTTTCCTTTTCCTGTTTCCTGCTGCTTACTGAGACTTGAGATGAGTCAGTCCTCGGGGGAGTCGCTGCGACCTTACACGCACACACACCAAAACAGACACATCAGCTCTGCCCACTTATATGCAAACACCCCTATGCAAAAAAGACCACTAGTTTTCTTTTTAAAGCAATAATTGTTGTCAGAACCTGAAAACAAGCGTGGATGCAGGGAAATTAGGCCTGTGGGCGATTTCCTGGTGGCCCGGGTCACACTCCTGGATGGTTAATTAAGCTCAACTGAACAGGATAAAAAGCCTCACTGATGTATCAGCGTTTGCAATGTTCTGCTTGTTTTCTTCTTTGTTGCACCAACAAGTGGAATACTCTCCCCTGCTCCTGCGCCTCTTACCATTGTAACACCTCTCTCACTTTTTCCCTTTCTACTTCCAAGAGTACGAGGGATGAATAATTGATTGCTTTTATATCAAAATTGAAAGAGCGCAGCATAAAAAGTTGATGGCCTGAATAGGTGACTTCGCTAGTTGAATTTACTCAGCTGTAACTAATTAATTCTGCAAGCTGGCACGAGCGATAATAACAAAGAAGGCAAAACTCTTGGCTGTTGTGTGCTCTCTGTCTTTTTCAATGCTTTCATTGTGGAGTAAATACTATAATATTATTGAAATATTGAAAGAAACAGTGTAATTTTGCTGGAGCAGCACAACTGTAAGCACATGTGAAAAAGATCTCAGTCAAAATGTTCCAGTTAAAGATATTTTTTAATTAATCCAGAGTCAAAACACTGTTGATCTGTTAGGTATCGGCCCGTTCTACCCAAATGTTACTTTAAACAAGTACGTATCAATTTTGTTTTCTTATATTCAACCATTTCCTTTGATGGAAACGCAGGTCTTTTGTTACCAGATGAATCACAGCCAACACCATCAGGTGCCTGAGCGAAGGCAGAAATCAGACAGATGTCCGCATTCATCAAAGATGTTTTTTTTCCCTGTCTCTCTTACACCCTGAAACAATCATAGACGATCGGGCACTGCAGCTGGTGAGCGGGGAGGCAAAGCCCCCAGCAGCTTTGTGCACGTGTGCTCGCGTTCATGCTCCACGAAAACCAGCTGATGTGAAGTGTGTGATTCCAGTGGTTGCAAGTGTCATGTAGTTGAATGTCCATGAATTATTCACGGAGCGTTCGGCGGCGGCAGCAGCAGGGAAACGGCGGGTTGTGACAAACGGTTTAAAGTGAAATTCAATTTTCAAAACCAAGCATGGATTTTGTCAAATACTGGACATTGCTTGTTACTAAATGTGTGGGTTCTGACAAGTCCCAATGATTGCAAAAAATAAGTCTGTTATTCAATTCTTAATAGAGAAAGCTGGAGATGGAAAATGTATACATAATTACCTGAAATTAGGTTGGAGAGATGCTGGACTACACTGCAACTGTGAGGATTTTTGGGACATCTCATGCCGTTATTCAGTCAGAAATGAGACTGATTTTTTTACTGAGGCTTTATTTACTCACGTGACACTGCGAGACAAAAAGAGGTTTGTTTTTAAATAATCCAATTGAGCCCTTCCAAACTGTTCATTTTTTTTCATGAGTCATTAAAATCAAACCATTTTTTTGTTCAAAGAGGAGCCACAGAGTCTGTTTTCTGAATCCCGTGTTTCAGAAAATGCCACAACCCAATTCCAATGTTAAATTTGAAAACAAATCCATTATAATTGAATTTTTATTCTGTGACCTCTATGAGAGTGGCGAATCCACAGAGACACCACTTGAACCATGATGGGTGAGGAGGGAACACACAGACTAATGAATCGGTTCTATGCGGTCCTATTCTTTAGGTTGGCGGTGTAATTGTATGCTTAACTGAGCGGCACCTTTGAAAAGCTAAAAAGTGAAACCTCCTACATCTGGCTGGAAATAGTCCTCTGGTAATCCAGCTGCAGGCGGTCTTATAGACACCACTGCCGTATTCAGTTGAGGAGAATGCAAGTCCAATGCCACCAGCCCACCCCCATAAAATATCAGTCTAATTATTGACCCACAGCCTAATGGTGGCTATTACAACAAAGTAAACCAGCCGTGTTTCAGCAGCTCAGCCATGCAGCACAGAGACACATCCCCAAGTCTCCATTAGCACAGAGCAGACACATGATATCTGACCACACTGATCTGCAAGAGAGAGCACGGCTGAAGGACAAAGGAGAGAGACGACCGGGGAGGGACGATGGGGGGGCTGCTCTAAAGATGCATCTCCCCTTTAGTGCATTTCCACTGTTAAATTTATCACAGTCAACTGAGGAGGAAGACACTAATCAATAAACCACCCGCCTCCTCTCCCTTCTTCCTTCCCCTCCCCATTCTTGCCAACCCCCACCAAAAACACAGCATCAGCATGTTCATCCTCTTCCAAATGCTTGGGGGGCCCGTGCGGAAGGTGGCAATAGGGGAGATCCCACTTAAGATGTGTCAAGGACGTCATTAGCTGGCCCTGTTAAAGGTGCCGCCCGGGAGGCTGCTGAAACTCCTACCATTGAGCATAAAGGGGCCACGGCAGTGAAAGGTTACTCTATTGTGACATGCAAGCGCCACACACAAGGGCGGAGGAAGTTGTGCACCGTGACAAAGGTGACATTTGCCTCAAGTGGCAAGATGATTATGCAAACCCTCCCGTGCCCCATAAATGTAACAGGCACCCGCAAACTGGTGAATAAGATGCAGCTGCAAAAACAAAAGTACGCCACATCAATCTATCATTCCCACATTACTCGCACATTATACAGCTAAACACATGCAGGTGTTGCATCTCCTGGTCCATTTATAGGAAGTTGCGGTGCAGCTACATTTACATAGTCTACAGAGTGGAAGGTGCAGTCGATGTGTGAGGACTTCAGCAGACCAGCCTGCGTGAAGCTCGGTCTTCAAGCATCCAGCTGTGTTTTAGCAGCTTTGCGCCTGCACGGCCTTTCTTGAAGATTTTAAATAGGCTCGTTTATTTGTTTGGATGTTAAATTGGGCATTTGATTTCTCATTTTAAAAGACTGAATATGGGAGGAAATTGCAGAATTTCACAGAATTTAGCACAAGCTTCCTTCTGAAAGAATTTTTCATCTTGTTTTACTCCTTTTAAAAAGATAAATCACTGTTCGATGGATCAGAGTTACTATGCTAAACTTTTAACTGTCTTACTCATCGCACTTTTAACTCTTACCATCAGCTGACTGAGTGACAGACATCAAGATACTGTGGTCGGTATAACTTGAAGTGCACTGCATTTAACAGGTCAGCCCATGACAAATTTTTCCCAAGTGTCTGCCATGTGACTCACAGAATGGAAAGTTGCCATCAGCACTTTGATTCCATTTTTAAAACGAGCTGATATGAAATGACCGGAATTAGCAGAAAAACAGAAGCAAGACACTTAGTCATTTCTTTGCACGTCAGCTAGCAACTCGACCACAGAGATTCTGCAGCCCTCGATATCTACTTTGAATACTTTGCCCTGATGAACTCTGCCCTGCCCCCCCCCCCAGTCTCTCCTCCAGGTCCGCATATCGGCGTGTTCATGCCCTATGAAGTTCCTCCTCTCCCTGCAGAACTCCCCGCGCCCCCGGCTTCCCATGTGTCTACAACACAGATGTGCAAACCAGATGTTCCTGCACAGACGAGAGAGCTACAGATGGACCTGCTGTACTTGTCTGCGAGTTGTCCCAATACTGCGATGCTGCGCGGCTAATGCTTGAATCGGAGCGTGCCGGCGAAGCTGCCGGCCGCGTCATTCTTGTGAACTCGGCCGCGCAGCTTCTCGCAGTGCCTCTTCAATCTAGTCATGTTTTCTAAGACATCGGGTACTGTTGCTTTACTCCTGGATTCCTTCCCGAGCTCTCAGGGTAGAGAAGTCAGGAAGAATTAAACTGTGTGGCCGAGATTTTCTTTCGCAAGTGCAGTTCAAGACATGTGCAGCACAGCAGCAGGACGGAAAATACTTCCAAGATACTATTGAAACCCCGCAGAAAGACAGATTCTCTAAAGGCTATCACACAAGGTTTTCTAAAATAAACAGGCGTGCGTGATGTTTTATTCAGCAGAAGTCGCGCAGGCTATTTTTAAAACAAAAAAAAAAGAAATGTTGGAACCGCAGGTGAGTGGCAGCTTCGCCCATCCGCTCTTCTCCTCGCTCCATTAGCCTCTGCAACGCCAGCCAAGCGAGGATTACTGGGCCGCCTTGCTGTCTAATTCCAGAGATGTTAAATTCACTCTGGGCAATGTACAGTAGGACTCATTCCAGAGAGTTATCAAATGTGTTACTGCCCGAGTCATTTGAAGTCACAGGAGGAAGACGAGGCATCAGAAAAATGGCAGGGGAAAAAAAGCCAGTGTTTGCTGATGAAAGGACAGTTTGCTTTTGATATTGCGTGCAGAACTGCTCAGAAATCCACATATTTATTGACATGAACATTTCTAGCTCTATGTTGGCGGAACAGCTTTTGCAGAGAAACTTTGGCACATCTTTCCCGGCATATCGGCGTTGTCAACAATTGAGATTATTGAAAGTGATTTCTAATGGAAGGCTGCAAGCTTAAGATGGGAAAACATGTAAAATATTGATGCACTGGTGCGTAAATGTGTGTAATATTCTCTTTATATGAATAGAGGCTACGAGGCTACAGCTGGGGGGACTTTTAGGTTAGCATGAAAGCAGGGAATCAGGAGAAACGGCTAACCCAGTTCAGTCACAAATGCATCAAAATCAAACTGCTGCTACTTCACAAGCTCACCAATTAAATTGTTTGGTCCTGGAGCTTATTTAGGCTTGGGTTGCGACATCTTTTCAAGCACATGAAGAACCCGATAGACTTATTTTCAAGATGTCAAAATTCCCCTGACGCAGCAGATCAATGGATGTGACACTGCGATCCCTGCTGCTGAAAGCCCGTCGGTGGCTGCTACAACGCCAACGCTCAGACTTTGGGTTGCACAACCAGGCCGTCCTCAGTAACACCTTTGAAAAGCCCACAGCGATTAAAGATGCACACAGGGACTGACATCTGAATAGAAAAGCCCTGCGCTCAAGCAAAGACGAGCGAAGCCTCACAAAAGCGCTCCATCTCTCAATCCGCAAACACATATATTTTTGTTTTGGAGGACTAAAGAGAGATTTGTGTTTGCATATCCTGATTCCCTGAACCACCTAGATGTTCCATGAAAACATCCCCCCTGAAAGCTTGAAGAAAGAGACCTGCCGGTGGCGCGAATGTGTTTTAATTATAGATGACTTAATGAATAGATGACTTAATTCTCTCAGCCACTTAATTGAACTTGAAGACGACAGCAAATTTCAAGTAATTAAGTAAGACAGGGATAAAAACAGACTGCCGGCCATATCTGATGGTTTCCATTTCCCCCTTGTTTCGCTGGAGGCCAGGCCAACAAATCATTAGCAGAAAAAAATCCTCCAAGAACGGTTTCAGATCGGCCTTTTTAGCAACTAGAAGGAAGCGAGACTGCCGCTGAAGACTCCTTGCGCCATTTAATGAGCCTGTCCGAGGTGAAGCACCAGCCTTCGTGTTTTCTAGAGGACAATTACAGAATTTGATCGCGAGCCGTGTCTGAAATGGATTCCAACAGTCGTTGATGGAGAGAACTCCGGCAGATCATAAGGGGTCTCGGACGAGTCAACAGGGGTCTTGGAGGAGTAAAAAAAGTATGCAACCGAAGGCTCCTACACCATTTTGTTTACAGGAATTACGATAATCTCACTTTTTCACGAAACATTTCTCTGCAGGTGTAAGCCCATTTATCAGAAGAGGAAGTTTGAAAGAAAATTGAATATCTCTACCCTTAAATTCAGAGTTAGTCAGATACGACTCGTGATGCAACTGTGCTCTGTCATCAGTCACAAGGAAGGGTTGACAATTACTGTATTGTTCCTTTTTATTTGAATTGCCAGTGTTTCACCTCTGATAAAATGGATGAATAACAAGCTCAACTGAAATCTAACGTTACCATTTCTGTTATAATTAGACGTGTCAGTTCCAGATTCGCGCTCGCCATTATCCTGTCATATCCCACTCTCCGGGCAGAATATTCATGACGATTAAATGTCGTTGGCAACCTGGGTCAGTGTTTCTCACGCGGATGGCAAGCGAGGATGCACGACCCTGTCATCGTAGAAACACTTCATGTCGTGTGCACCGGCGTCCAGCGGCAGCCTTTCTCTCCGCTCAAGGCAGAGACTTCTAATTAAACCTCCCGAGGACTTCACAGGGGCGGCAGCGGGGCTGTCAGAAAGCTGCAGACACTTTCACAGCCCTACAAGCAAAGACCGGGAACCTTATCAAAGTAACGAACCCGGGGCCAGACTTTTACCCCTCTTGTAAAGACTGCGCGCCATGCATTTTCATCCTAATGAGAGGAAACGATTAAACTGCTGTGTCATGTTGCTTACTTCAGCGTTAGTGGCGAGTTTATGTGTGCAAGGAGAGCTGCAACGTGGTGTAGCGCTCTTAGCACTTGCAATGCTCCCGAGCTGTCAAATCTGTCCAGTGATAGTTTGGATGAGCCGTTTTTAAAAGGTTAGTGACATCTTGTACCCTGGAAATAAAGACCGACATGCCGTGTTTGATTTGTGAAGCACCGGGCAAGATTTTAAAGGCACTTGTGGTCCATGGTGCGAGGAGTTCCTTCTCAGATGAATGATTTTGACTGAGGTTCATAATTTCCACACAAGAACAACAGTGGGCGTGTGAGCACTAATTCAAGCTGTGACACAGTGAGGGCGGAACGCAGGCCATGTCCACCCTCTGCTTTTGTGCTGCCGAGCGTGCCGGGCCTCACCTTTCCAAAATCCCTGACGTCAAAAAGGTCGAAGGCCTCGAAGAGCTCGCTTTTCTTCATGCCGAAGATCTCGCTGCATGCTGCCAGGAAAGTCCTGATGTTCTTCAGGCACAGGAACTAGAAAAGAAGAAGGTTCATTTGGGTTAATGAGTTGAAAATAAAATCTCTTTCACTTCCAATGAGCTCTGTGCTTCTCTATTCTTTCTTTCTAGCTAATCAGGGCATGTCGAGGACACGGTAGGGGGACACCCTGGTGGACCACCGCTCTAAAAGAAATATGAACCAGTGTTTATCGCCACCATGAGACCTCTCTCTCCTCATTTAGATGATGCATTTCTTGTTGAAATAGGACAGTTGGGCTGGGGGGGTAATTAGGCAGTGGCGAAGACAAAGAAAAGAGAGTGATGTCAACGAGGCCAGGCAAAGAACCACTTTCGCCAAATCATTTTCATAAATGCAGTGCTTAATTACAGTAAGGCTGCACCTCGACATAAAAATGGAATCAATAGGAACGTAACAAGGCAATTTACTGAGGCGGGAGGTTTAGAACTTAAATCTTCTGGCTAATGATCTTAATAAGGCTTTGTCCAGACGCCATTAATCTCCGGTTAGTAATAAACGCTGCACAAGAACTCAAGAGGGAAATTCTGGTATTTAGCAAAGTTTTCTAAAGCAGTGACTCTGTGAGGCGCGCAGTGAAGCAGCCAGGAGGGTGTTGACATATTTCCAGTTAGCCAACGCGCAGTATCTGTGACTTACGGCTGTTGTCCTTCCTGTAGTTGATACAGGATGGAACCAGAGAGGCTGCTGATGAAAGAAATGTTTTAGGAAGTGATGCGTTCGCCACATCACCGTCCACCCGCGGCACCGGGATTTTGTCAAGCGGATGACCTCAACCGTGGAACGAGAATTGGACAACCTTCATTTTGGGCACAGAGTGGGTTAATATTGTTGGTTTTCCTAAATTGAACAGCTCATTTGTATTCATTTTAGGTCAAATAAAAAGAATGCTGGTATTATGGCTGCAAAAAGCGCTCCTGTGTACATTTGAGCAGTGTCATGGCCGCACCACTGGAGGGGACTGGCATCTAAAATGAACAAAGACAGGGGGGGCGCGCTGCATTGTAAAGCATGTGTGAAAACAAGAAAAAAAGAATTTCATTTGGCGCATTGCATTTCTTTAATGCCCGAATACCACACAATCATCTGAATCATCAAAGTGCATTATAAGTGACTTTGATGAACACCCCACGTTTCATCTCAGATGCAGCTACGAGGCAGCGAGAGATGCAGCTGTCCTAAAAGCAACATGATATTCACTTTGGATGCCGCATCGATAGCACTGGCTATAAAACCGTATTTAAAAATCTCCAGAGAAATTTTCGGGTTGCCGTAGAGCATCGCCGACCCTTTCTTTTCCTCTTGAGTAACAGGTTTAACAGGAAGATTATTTCATTAGTCACTTCCTGTTCCTTTAAGAAGCTCAGCTAATAAGTGAACCCGGTGATCTCACTGTAATCGTGTTTATAAATGGGAGATGATCATTTATTCGCCAAGCTCCGCGCGAGGAGCAGAGCAGCAGGACTCGCTCGACTATTCATGACACACATTCGCTGCCGTAAAAAGCAAGGTGAGATTTACTGGAATCGCACATGTCCATGCATCAAATATGAAATGCCTCTCTTCTCCAATTGAATTAGGCTTCACAGATGGCTTCACAAGAGAGAGAGAAAAGCCCCAAGCCAGTGAGCTCCTGATAAGAGGCAGCGTGAAGCAGCAAGCGAGCTGTGAGTGAGTAATATTGAATGTTTACACTTGTACACATCACTTTCTTTTATCAGACAAGCACATCTTGTCTGCCTGGAGTCTCCGCAGCGTCCCAAAGGATTCGGTGTATTATCTAAGGGAAGCAGCTTCACAGAGCGCGTATGAAAGACAGTGTCTCCGCCGCGCTGAGCTGAAGACAGTGGAGGGGAATTGTATTAACAAGAGTGTGGCGGCACGGGGGAACCAGCAACTGTTCCGCTGGCAGCTTTTCTTCTGCATGAGAGAACCACTGGAGGATCAGGAAGTGGAGAGCCAAACATGTGTGAGCGTGTTTGTTGCAGCATCTACATCTACATGCACTTGTTCGATAATGCCATTGCTCTCAAGTTTAGATCAAATTCATCAATATTTTTACAATTCATGCATTCTTTGTGTTTATAACGTTTTTGAAAGATTTCCTGATTATTGGATGCCTGACAAGACATGATATCTAATATTTACCTCCATGTTTCAGGCAGACTGCCACAGATAAGGAATGGCCGACGATCACAGCACAAGATTATTATCATTATGTGTGCAATTCTGTTAGCCACAGTGGTAAACAAGCTGTAAGGAACGCAACAAATAAGAACACAATCTGAGCAGACAATTTGGACATTCACAAAACGGCAAGAAGCACCATTTCAGCACGAAGTGTGACACCTACCGCTCTGCGTTTTACTCCAAAAAGGTCACATGTGCTAATATTTGAAAAGTTAGTAATGGAACTCCCCAGAGATTTTACAGCCAACTCTGCTATTTCCCTTGCTCTTGGTTTTAACGCCCACAATACACTGTTTTAGGTCACTCTGACCGCACTCATCAACCTCTTCTCCAGATGCAGAGGGTGGTTGCCTTCACAAGAAAAAAAAAGCCCTGGTACTTACCCATAATCAAACAGAAAAACTAAGAGTGGCTAGCCCAATAATAAATAAATAAGAGGATTTAACTATTTTAGATTTATGACAGTGATTTAAGATAACTTGAAGCATACTGAAGAGAATCCATAATTGAAGACATTATGGTGTGTAGTTTAAGAGGAAAACTGAAAAAATAAAAATGATGTACATCAAATCTAACTGTAGAAAACCTTGAAGAATGTGACATAAGCATCTCTGCATCTTAATGAAACCGGCAAATAGCTTCATTGTGAAAAAATAAGGAATCCGGCAGAGATTAAGCCGCAACATCTCAGCGGGGAAGCACCAAACATACACTGATTCCGCACCGCTAAGAATGCATAGCCTAAGAGCCGTGCGCGGTGGGTTTAAAATCCCACCCCTGCATTTCATCACTATAGACCAACCATCTGGAATATGAGGCACAAAAATGATCCCTCTAAGACAAGCCATCTCACTGCTGGGCTTTCTGATACGTGCCAGGTCGTGCTCTGTATCCACAATAACTATCCAGTTTCTGCTTATGTATTCCTTCATACACGTCAGAGCTCCATAGCAACAAGCTGAAGCCATTTACGGCCCCTGTGTGCACCGTGGGTCTTAATGAAATCCAGTTCTTCTCTCAAAGATCTGTGCAATAAAATGGCAGCGATAGTGGGCCTCGATGTTTGAACCTTGTCGAGCATCGATTAACGGCCATCAAATGAACGAGCCGCAGGTAGCACAAAAGCAAGTCCTGCAGTCCGTATCTATATGCTTTCTGCTGTGCAAAGGTGGAGAGGGAAATAATGAAAAGAACCTATACTTAATATCAAGCCAAGCAGAGATGGGGGGGGGGAGCACAATTCTAAACCCCTGCAGGATTACGTCTGCGATAATGTGTCCGGTGTGGATGACATAATGTCCTCATCTGTGGAGCTCTTTTGTCAAGAATTGAGTCATAGGCAGTGGGTGACATATCACCGTTCAAGTGACCAGATCACATCCATGTCATGTAGAAACTTTTGTCAGCTGTGTAGCCAGGAAATGGAAGGCGGGATGTAGGCGAAGGTCTGCTGACACTGGCAAAAATGCTACTCTCGCTCTCTCAGCCTAAAGTCAGGGTTAATGCAGAGGACAAGGAGGCAACAAGCCGGCCGGCCAGACAACCGGCCGCTTATTATCTTAATGGAATTTTGTAAACCTACAGCAGGTTTTCATTCCAGCAATTTTGGTTGGATGTGCACTAAACTGTGAAATGATTGCTTGTTTGGCTGCAATGGAAAGCCACAGAGTGGCCTCACCTAACAGATGTCAGGCTTCCCAGTCACTTTTTCCAGCCGCTTTCGTGACTCTGAATATATTGGCAATGACTCCTTTATCTTATCACAATTCCTGTGAGGGACTGTTGTTTTTTCAGGATTTTGTCATCTTCCTCTTAGGTGAGCAAAAGCTCCTCTAGCAGATAAGATAATCTGGTTCTAAAATGTTGCATTAATTTTCCTCAAAGCAAAAGAAAAATGAGAACTTGCAACATGTCACACCTGCAAAACAGTTTTCACAGGATGTGAAAGATGCTTAACAGCCCCATCACTTCCTTCTTTGCTCATACTCCCCCCAGTGTAATGGCCACTACTTTACTCAATCGTGAGCAGCAAATGCAAACCACACTCCTTGGACGCCATTTTGCATCATCACTGACATGTTCTAGGTCAAACACTGAATTGTTACAACTGTGATCTTTGTAGATTTCTGCCTTGACTATGTTAAGAAGCTTAATATATGTAAATAAAAAAACCACTGGACTGATTCAAATTACATTTTGGGGCCCGAGGATTAAACCAGTAAACCTCATTGCAGATCCAAAGGGGCAAGTGTCAGAATTCTGTAACTTCTTTAATCACTGCAAGATACAATTGTCTCAAAATATGAGGGGGGCCTTTGTGTTATGTTCTTAGCAAATTAACAGTAGTCTCTGGTCCAACATTTTATACCCATTTTAACATTTAAGTTAATACAAGCAATCATCCAAAAGGTACCTTAACAAAGAACACAGTGTTCCAGGAAATTAATCTACTCCGCACTATTAAAAATGCAAAGGTTATTGGGTTTTTTATTGTGTTTGTGCAACTAATTGGGAGCTTAGGGAACTGATTGGGAGACAACAAGCCACATGTGCTGCTAATAGACAATTACTGAAACTGCCCATTGAATGTCTGTGAGGTCTGCTTTAAGTGTCTGTCTATGTTCACCAAAAACGCAAAACTGTCGCAATCTGAAGGTAGTTCACAAGTCAGGGAGGATCTTACAAGCAAGAATTAGCCAACTAAGCTTGTGTCATCTGTGCTTGTGAAGGAAACAACAGTGCTGCTCACTCACTCCCCAGTAGCTTGAAAAGCAAACATTTCACTCAAATCCAACCGGAGTACAGTTCCGGGATCTAAAAATCAGTAAGAAAATTACTCCCAGAAGAGAACTCAAAGTTGTGCTGCAGGTAAGTGGGGAAAGAAAAGAGTCACACCTGTATTCAATTCTATAAATGAGCTCAGACTCGGCCAGGCTCCTCCCTCTTCCTGCTCCTGCTAAGATGGCTCCTCCCCATACCTGGTCCTGACAGCAACTTAAGTCACTGAAATACTTTCACGATTATACACATATAAAAAGGTATCCCGATACAATTTTTTCACACCCAATACGATACCAATATTGCAGCCTTGAGTATTGGCCAATACCAATATCGATCCAATACGATATCAGCACGAATCATACATACTTTTATTACTTACTTTGTAGTATGGAATGTTAGAAAAGGCTTGATCAAGTGATATTACTCAAACAGAGAACAATAGTCAGCAACAGTAGCTATATGAGAAAAACTGACCCATTTATTATTAAAATTAGATGTGCTGGAGAAGAGTCTGGAATGGACTGCTTTTATTGAAGTGCTTATATCCGAGATTTTAGATGCAGGCCGATATAATCCAATACTTTTTTTTTTTTGCTGATATGGGACCAATATCCAATATGAATATTGGATCGGGACACTCCTAACATATATATATAAGGCTTGAATATAAATAGTATAAACAGGATAAAACTCCTTATTGAAATTGTAAACAGAGTAATCCTGCTAATAAAGTGAGGAAGCATAATCCTACTATTGCAAAGTGTAACCAGAATAATCCTTCTGATGGAGCATTAAAGTGAGGTAAAGAGGTATAGTGGAGAAAGTACAAGTCGACAGTGTATCTGCAATGAAGCAATATAGCAGCAGAGAGATGTGCGGGTTTTCTGAGGAGCAGAGGTGAGGCCTCACATGAGCAATGGGCATCGTCTTTCACTTTGAATGTGCATCAACTACTCATTGAAATGAAATCATTTTCTATTTACAGAAGATGCTCTGAATGGCATTGCTGCATCAGATAGTCTTGATTAATGGTGCTCTCTGACAGTTTCCTGCTCCACATGATGCTCGTCATCGTCCACGCTTAGACGAAAAAAAGGCCTCTTCCTCTTCCTTGTAACCATGCGGTGCCACCGTCACCTCAGGCAGGTGTCAACTCCGTCACCTCCTTGTCATGAATCATCATCAATGTTCACGAGCGCATTTCATCAACTTCCGCTGCGGTGATGCCGATAACGCGGCTGTATCATCTTTAGCGCTGTGAGTTTTGTCCCTCCATCCACACTGTTTCAGACACAATCATGACTCCCGTCACCCCAAACACCCGCCTAGCTTGCCACCTCCCCCTAAACACCTCCCCCACAGCACAGTGTCTCCAAAGCCATTTTCCATTAAATCCTGGATTTAACCCCC
>CAESWR010000159.1:20614-40597 GCA_903171835.1 Mullus surmuletus | reverse complement strand
AAAAAAAAAAAGAGGGAGGGAGACAGGGAGAGTTTGGGAAGACTTTGAATAATTTCCAGTAAGCTGAATAAGAGGGAGGGACAGGCTTGCCTTCCACATGACTTATGTGTGATGTCAGGTTTTTGGAGCACTTTATCCTGAATGGTCCAAGTCCCGCCGCCCTGGAGGCAGTTCTGGCTCAGATGAATGACCCAAAAAGACAGAACCCTCAGGACCTGGATAAGGCTGTCATTGGTAAGTCCACATGTGTATTTAAAGGTTCATTCTCTCTGACATTTAATGTATATTGTATAAGAAGTGCAGCACAGGAGAGTCAGTTGCCTTTACATGCTGCTCTTATTCTAACGTGGATTGACGGGGGATTTTGCGAACATGTATAATAATAGATTATAATTGTTGGAGCTGCCTGGAGCTGGTAGAAGTTGTTTTTTTTTAAACATTTGGATAGCCGATGTTCCGTCAGATTTCGCTGACCTGTCAGATTTTGCTAATGCTGCTTTTTCCCACCAGCTCACCCATCTACTATCATATTGGGATAATATCGGTGAACTACTCCACTCAGCTTTATTTATATAGCACTTAAAATAACAGCTACAGCCAAAATAAAGCATTGTACATGGATAAAATTAGAGCATCAGACATAAAAACAAACAATTACAACATGAGAACAAACAATTCAAACATTAAAAACAGTAGAAAATAACAAATCGATGCGTCCTGTAACTTAACCCTTAATGTAACCATTAACTTAATCCTTAACTTAACCTAGACTCCAGACTTTTAACCTAAACCTCCATAGCAAGGAGGAGCTTTTTTAATGATTTTTTAAAATTTTATTAATGTTCTTATTTTAACTTGGAGTCTTATCTTACCTCTAGGTGACGCGATTCTATCTTACACGCCCAGACTTTTAACCTGCTTCGTGTTGTGATGACGTAGGACGCATGTGCAGAACCACAAAGTGGCAGTTTTCAATGGGTAGCAGAAAATGACAGAACACCTGTAAATCTGCTGTAGAAAAGGCTCTGTTGAAACTCTAAAACCAAGTGTTTAGACAGTAAACACAACTTTTCTGTGTTATCTCTGCTCCTGTATCCCCACCGAAGCGCATCTCCACCAGGTGAAGGGCAACCTGGCCAAGACATCCCAGCAGCTCATACCTGCTGTGTACACAAACACATGAGGTAAGACCGGCAGTGGCGCCGGTGGCGGCGGCAGGATCCGGGTCTGTTGACTCGGCAGGGCTGGCGTACCCCCTCCTGTCGCTGCATCCGTCTGCAGCCCCTCCACGCTTTGATCTATTGAGTAATGACGTCCCTCCTCCTTCCTTTTCATTTTCCCCTTCCCGCTGAGTTAAGAGTCTCGGGTTTTACAGGGGCCGAAGGGGTGAGATGGTTGATGTGCACGCGAAGAGTATCTGTCCCACCGCACTGCACTGCTGTAATGAGCAGTAGTCGTAAAAGAGATACTTTCGGACAGTGGTCGTTTTTTTTTCCATTTGTAATGAAATCTGGGTTTGTGCGTTACAAGGTTTGCCCGGTGCATTCCAAGGAGCGCTACATGGCGTCCTGACGCTGAACCAGCTGGACGAAGCTGTCAGGGACACCATGCGCTGCGGGGGATGCACCGCCAGCCGGGCCTCCTTCATCGGAGCCTGCTTTGGGGCCCAGGTAGGGTGTGTGTGTGTGTATGAACGAAAACCGTCATCCATACGTATTCAAAAATCACAATGCAAACCGATGAGGTGTTTTGTAAAAGCTATACGTGTATTGAATCACAGAGAAATGTAATTTAATGAGCTGATGTAATAGTACATTCGTGTCAGCACTGCCTATGGGTGAAACTATATTATTACTAGATTATGACGTCACAAACCGTGGCAAAGAACATTCCAACCGAGGTCGAAAATTGATTATCTGTGGTTCATTCCTTGATGCTACCGTACTAAACAAGTCACGCAGTCAAAAGAAAAAATGCTGAGCTACCTGGCAGTTTTAGGACTATCGTGTGATAATCGTTATTTTTTTTCACAGGACAGGGTAAGAAAGTAGTTTGCCTTAGAAACAAATTCCCAGCTGCAGCCATCGAACTGATAACAAGAAGCTGTAATGGAAGAATAAATCGTTGGTTTGCTGCTATTGGACCAAAAGCTGCATCCAAAACACGGGATGTGGAGCCAAACTCTGAGATAACCATTGCGCGTGTTGCTCTATGTAATTCTGCAGCTCTTTTGATTGGTTTGGCAGTCTGCAGATTTTTGCGAAAGCCGTTTGTCTTGTCCTGGAGGTGCTCAGCTGTCATCGATTGATGTCTTTTCAGACCGGGCTTCAGGGAATCCCGGAGTCTTGGAGGAAGAGGACGTTCCGATATCCGCTGCTGTTGGAACTGGCGCAAAAAATAACCCAAACAAGCCAATAATTGTTCTGCCTTAGGATTTGACTTTCGAACCTTGCAGAGGCACTTTGGCACGGCAATACATGACGGTCGCATTCAAAGGCCTTGTGCTGAATGAAGCTTGAATCTCTCTGCTCTGTCAAAGCTGCATTATGTGAGAAAGGAGGTCTATTCTTTCATTGTGTTTAGGTTTAGGACATTTGATCTGTTTCATTAAAAGCTATAATAAATAACTCAAAGTACCATAATGAAGTCTGTGTTGTTCCATTTCCGAATTTCAGGAAACATGCCTTCGCCTTGATGAGAGACGGCCTTTTTGTCGAAGTGAAGATTCAGCTGGTTTCGGTCTTCTAATTCCCAGCAGCGCACTCTGTTATTGTGAAGTGAAAGAACAGATACACTCAGATTTACTACTGGAACAATCCGAGACTGCAACTTAGTCCTCCCTCAGAGGGGCTGTTCCTAAAAGTGCTGACTTCTATATTCACGTGTTTTAAAAGCACTCGCCCCAACAACTCTGACGGTTGGCCAAGCGGAAAACGTAGCCAAAGTCCTGATATCTTTGACATAGTGTGGTTGTAAAAAATGCAGAGTGTAGGCTACTGTTGGAGTCCCTCAGTTGTTTTCATAGCTTAGACTTACTGGCTTGTTGAAAAATAATACCTCGAGCCTGCTCAAATCTGACAGATTTATGTAAAATGATATTGCATGTCATTGCAGTGCAATAAAATACAACACAAGGGCATTTCAATATGATGCATCGCGGGGAAATCATCACAGGGCTGTCAAATGTGTCCGATGTGCAAAACACAGGAATAAACGCGGATGAAGACACTTTGGAGCCATTGTCTGGCTGAGCGGAGACGTTGTGGCAAACGGTGCACTGGTGTCCTACGGGGGGGGAAGTCATTTGATTTTTCTCTGTGCCTGACTTCCTCCCACACAGCAGGTAGCGTCCTCTGTCTGGCATAATTACAGCCAGACCCGAGGAGTGTTTTTTGTTTTTCCAAATCTGCCAAAGTTCGCTTCCTCGAGGCATTCTCTCAGAAACAGCGGGAGGGTTGCAAAAGATATTATGTTGCGCAAATATCTTTGTCCTTGTGTCAACATTAAAATCTGTGTAAATCTCACACGAGCAGCACCGTGCTGCTCGCTGTTTACTGTGGAGATCTCACACTTTCGTAATTGACTGCAGTGTCAAAGACAATATTTCCAAAAGGAGGATATTTATTGCAATTTACTCTGAGTGAAGGAAATAAGTGATAAATAATAATAAATAAAAATGATCAACTCCAAATTGTAAAAGCAGCTGAGATTGTTAGTTTGGGAAAATATTCAATGTTCTAAATACATTAATGCAATTGGATGCTAGAGGGCAATATGTGTGTGAATACATATTGATGAGCTGTCTTTTCCCCCCCTAAACACATCAGAGCTAGACGGTCATTAAAAGGGTGTCAAATAAAGGGTGTAAGGTCAAAAGTTCAGTCATGATGATAATAAAAGGCTGATATTGTTTACATGCTGCACATGTGGTGCAAAAAGCGAGCGTTAACATTTCCCTATTGACCGTGTACTCGCTATGTGCCTGTATTTGAGTGTGTACTCGTTTCCTGATGGATAGGCCACGACCTTTTCATTTCAAAATGGATTGATCTATGACTTGACATGTGTAGCAGGGCATTTTGTAACACAGTTGTTATTTGAAGTCAGTGAAATGAAGTAAGCACTTCATTGTCATATCCAAGTTTCTTATTTTTGCCTTTAAATTGTGAAGCATTTGCTCGACATAATAGTGACATGAAGGGCAACCTTTTTAGTAATGATTTTTACTCTAATTTGGAATTCATATTAATTAAGTTGTAAATATAGCGGGGAGAGAATGCTGGCACACTGTGCTACATTTTCTTAATTATCTTTCTAATGTTCTTGGACGAAATGGTCTTTCCCTTCTGTGAAGCCAACATTCCCACATGACTTGAATGCAGCGAGAAATTAGTGAAGCCAAAGAAGAAGAATTGAGGCAAGAGAACAATCCTCAAGACAGTAATTTTCGCTACGTAGAGTCGTGACAACCCAGTGCGTAAAATTAAAAACCGCATTTTTACATTAAAATGAGTTGCGTTGTAACTCATTTTAACACCTACAATTAAATAGTGCAATATGATAGGTATTCGCTGCTACGTTGCGTCCACACCGTCAACTTTCTCTTCACGACGCGCGCATGCGCAGGAGCTCACAGCTGCGTCGTGGCAGCGGACGGGCGCGAACCATCTCGACGCGACGCCGTCTTTGTCCGGATCAACAGCTGGGTGGAACTCCGACGCAAAAAAAAAAAAGTTGCTTCAATGACATTTTTCACAGCGATGGAAGTCTGACCGACACGAGCCAGCTGTTGTGATAAGTTGTCTTTTTTTTAATCCGCACGTCGCCATGGATTTCAACGTCAAACGCTTGGCCGCGGACGCCGGCACCTTCCTGAGCCGCGCCGTGCAAGTGAGTCTCACCGTGTTGTTGTTGTGTTTTTTTGGGGGTGAAAGTTGTTGCTAACCAGCGTTAGCCGCTAGCTTAGCTGTAGCATTAGCACCTCTGCTACACGGCTGCTGTGTCGCCCAGCGAGAGAAAAGGTGCGATCACGTCGATGTAAAGGTGCGTTTGAAAGGTAGTGTGGAGTGAAAACACGCCGTGGACATCCGGGTACCTTTGGTGGCGACCACCTCAGTGGTCCCACACAAACATCAAAGCAGGCCGCTGTGGTGCATTAGAGGCTGCCATCATCAGCCAGGCTGGTGACGTTTGCTTCAAAATACACTGCTTTTCCACTTTTAGTTGACGTCTAAAGGTGGGAATGCGTTGCATGATGGATCTGCATGACAAATTAACTGCATTATTTTATTTTTTTTTTGCACTTTTTTTTCAGTTCACAGAGGAGAAGTTTGGCCAAGCTGAGAAGACAGAGTTGGATGCCCACCTGGAGAATCTCCTGATCAGGGCTGAGATTACAAAGCAATGGACGGAGAGGATTATGAAGCAGACGGAGGTGTTATTACAACCCAACCCGAGTAAGATTACACATTCCACTGAGTATTGACACGATAAACTGTCCTCATGCAAACAGGGGGCGGGTTACAGCCCATAATGCTGCTCTGCTTTGGGAGAAAGTCATCATAACAAAAGATATTTCTAAAGTGATGATGATCATTCCAGTAAACGTTTATGCACGTCATACTCTATGACCAGCACGACAAATAACTCATAATTTCATATGCTTTTAGTGGAGGGTTTTTGCACCTTTGCTCGAAAGCAATATCTGCAGGAAGTGGTGTCTCGGCATGCAGGGTTCATGGGATGTCTGTAAACGCAGCTGTGTGCATCCTCTTCAGTTCGCACTATGGTGCCGTGTTGCTGCGGCACAACCGCTGCACTGGCACAACAAACACGGACCATCTGCTGGTCACACACTCCTCTAACAGCCTTGGTTCTGGTAAACTGGATTTGTTCTACATCCATGTTAAGGTTAAACATGCACACGGGTTACGCACTGCAATCTTCACGTGATAAGATAAAAAGAGGCTAATCAGGGTATGATATAGGAGTTTTATATTTTCTCTTTTATCTTTGGAAAGCTGCTCTTCAACCTCTGAGGAATAAACCAGGCTGTTTGAACTGTCCGCACATTCGCTGTCCTGAAGCCGCTGTCTGTGTTCGCCTTTCTTCACTGTAGTCTTATGACTTTGTAATTGAGTTTTCTTGCAATTGGCAGATGTCCGGCTCGAAGAATTTGTGTACGAGAAGCTGGAGAAGAAAGCCCCGACACGAATGAACAACCATGAGCAGTTGGGCGAGTCCATGATTGACTCAGGAACCGAATTCGGTCCTGGGACTGCCTATGGTGAGACCTACATGGAGACACTTGCATCAAAATGTTACATTGTAAACACCCCACTACAATTCTTGAGTTTATAGAGCAAATAAAGATTTTTATCTGGTAAAGATATGAGCACGGCGAGACTCATAATACTGAGTCAGTGTTATTTGTTAGTATTTAGCCTTCATCGGACCCCCTCTGTCTCCTGTCCAATGCTTTCCTGGCGGGTCAAGTATTGTTTGTGCTGCCGACCATTGCAGGAAACGCTTTGATAAAATGTGGCGAGACGCAGAAGCAGATCGGCGGGGCAGAGCGGGAGTTGATTCAAAGTTCCGCCATCAATTTCCTGACACCTTTCAGGAACTTTCTGGAGGGCGACTTCAAAACCATCCTGGTAAGGTTCGGCTGTTAGCCTCGGGTTTTTGTTTCTTTTTTAGAACCTCCACTTATCTGACTGCAAGAATGGCCATGGGTTGCAATTATGACACCTTATATCAAGTGTGGCTTTGAACTCTAAGGTCAGTATAGATATTAGTCATAAATGCTGTTGAGCTCGTTGATAGAGTTCAATCACTGGGTCACATTGAGATGTTAATGAGTAGAATCAATTCATGTCTGCTGAAGGACTAGTTTCCCTCCATTTTATCTGGTATCAAATTTGGTATGTTCATCCCAAAAATATTTCTTCACAATAGTTTTCCTTTTTTTCCCCCTCAGATAAAAGACTTCTTAAACAGTAGCGTTTAGTCCTCATGATGTCAGAAGACTGAATTGTGCAGTACCAGTATAGGTCTCCTATGTTCAAGTTCAATGAAGAGATTTTTTTATTAGCTGTAGAGATTAGGTTATCTTATTTTGGAACAGAATTTGACGATGATGTAACCTTTTATCTTTAGACCCGGCAGCCTCCCTGCAGGGGAATTGTGACAGTGTTTTTCTGCATGTTGGACCCGGGAACTGTGTTTTAAGGGTTTTATTGTGCCATAATTTGTATGCAGAAAGAGCGGAAGCTGCTGCAGGTCAAGCGCTTGGACCTGGATGCTGCCAAAACCAGACTAAAGAAAGCCAGGATGGCCGACGCTCGAGCCGCAGTAAGTGAAAACACACCCGCTTCTCCACTAATGCAGCAGCCCCCCCACCCCACCCCCGTTTGCACGTATGTGTGTTTTGTGGTTAAGTGAGAAGTATCAGTGAATTCAGCCTTCTCTAAAATTATTAGCCGGTTTCCTTTCCGGAGAAGAGAAGCTATCTGGGCGTATTCTGAAGCCACGCGAGTCATGGTCGACACGCCAAGTTACACAACACAAACTGACCATTTTATCTCATGTGACTTGCAAGGAGTCACATGAGCAACTATGGGAGATTTCGACTTCTCTTTTTCTCGACTGCTGTTTACTTGCTATAATGTCACATTTTCAGCGGTTTCCTTCCGCCCACTTTTTTCTTTTACGACTTTGATTGACAGATCATTTAGATTCGGGCAAAACAAAATGCTCTTGAAGCAGTTTTAACAGCATGGAGCGCATCATTCCAGATGTTTTCAGACACAAGCTGCAGTATTTCATTCATTCAGTGTCGGAAGGCCGCATGGAAGTGTCTCTGTTCTCATGAAAATACAAAGTTGTGCCGACCTACTTTTTAATTGCAAGTGAGGTGGCAAAAGCAATCTTGTATTTCACATGTAGTAACATGTAAACTGTCTCAAAATGCAGAGTGTGCCGAGGCCTTTGTCCCAACGCTCTCTGTGAGACAATTTGCTAGTTAACAATGTCTGAAGATACTATCTCTATGACGCTATCTCCACAGTGCCGAGCCAAGACAACATCCTCTTAGAAAGACATAACTGTGCTTCGCTAAGCTGCTCCCGTTCAGCAACCAGTCAGAGTGGGACATTATACCAGTAAAACTATTTCCTGTCGGGCATTGGAGCATCTTCAGTAATTTAGAGGTTTTGAGGACGAATTTTCTGCCAGCACAGAGAGCAACATACTGGGCCAAGATCCAATCCGCTTCTTTCCATTCCACGATTTACGACTATCACATTATCCCTCCCCTGGATCGTTCACAGCATAGTTATCCCTGCGGCGCGTCAACATGCTCATTTTATGCGGCTTTCCCGAAAAGCAGAGCTGCAGAAGAAGAAGGAAAAAAATGTAAAGTTGGCGCACAAATATGAGAATATATTAGGGTGCACCGACATGAGCGACAGTGTTAATGTTGGCGTGGAAACGATGTACGGTGTCAAAAATCACTCGTGTGGAGAAAATTACGCCTCCCGGCGGGCGACTGCGGTGAACTTCTTATTCTCGAGGTAACGTTGACAGATTCCAACACTTTTCCAGCACACTTTTCGAAGAGAGCAGTACACATTTACTCTACCGGAGTAAATGTTTATCCTTAATGAAATTTAATATGAAATATTAAGAGAGCAAAAAATATTCAGAGCTGCAAAAACCTGTATGCATTTTTAATCGCCCACTGTTTTATTTGCATTATGCAGGAAGTCATTGAAATACACCTGTGTTTGTAAATGCCTGCACATCTTACAAACTGCATCCGTGTTCACACGTGAAGTTTTTTAATTCATTCATTCAGCGGGTGTTCCGTTCCTTTTTGCGAGGGAGTCGAACACACCCGATGGAAATGATGGTGTTGTATAATCATGTGCCGTGTTGTCACATTCCCGCCACCTGCAATGAAGCTTTCTGTTAAAGCATGCCACCATGTCGATTCTTGGAACCACAGTGTGAGTGTGTGTGTGCGTTTGTGCGTGTTTCGCTGGCCGTGGTCCGTGCAGCAGCTGTACCGCTCTAACTGCTATGTCACTGTTTTCAAAAAAGCAGCAGATGTGAGCAGAGGAAGTGACAGAGGTGAGTGGAATGTTGGAACTATGTTTGAGTCGAACACATACACGCATTCGGACACACACCGAACCCCCGGGTTGGAGCGTCGACAGCTGCCGTCTATTCCACACCTCCAATTCTCGTGTCCTACAAGAATCAAAGTGTACACAGTCCCCTTCCTCCGCACCTCCCGCACCTCTCGCTCCCCACCCATAATGTAAGCTGTGGAAAGTGGGGGACAGTGGAGCCATTGTCCTTGTCAGTCTCCGTAATCCACCATATGTTTATTGGACGTCTCAGAAAGTCTCAACAAGCCATTGTTCGACCGGCCCAGATTGAATCCTTTGGCTCACCGTGAGGAAGAGGAAACATTTCCCCTGGGATAGAAACTTCACGTTCACTCGATGTTTCCATGTAACTGTTAATTCACGACGATCCACCCTCTAGACGTTCACGACAAACCCGGGCACCTTTGCTCTCCCTCTGTCTTGTATCATTGAAGTCACACTGTGTCACATCTAATGGCTTACTGGCGTACACCGCAAAATGTTGTGATTTGTGTGATTGTTATTTCAAAGTCCTCTTTTCCCTCCATCAGGCAGAGCAGGAGCTGAGGATGACCCAGAGTGAGTTTGACCGCCAGGCGGAGATCACCCGCCTGCTGCTAGAGGGCGTCAGCAGCACCCATGTATGCATCCCTGCTCCAGACTTCAACAAATCTCATTAAATGCACAGACGTAGAGAGCTTGCTGGAACTTGATGGCAAAATAGCACTGGCATAGCTGATAGAATTTGTTTTTTTTTTAAAAGATGCCAAAAGTATCTTTACCGTAAATATTCCCACTGTGAACGTATTAAACCACAAGTATAAGTAGCACATATTCGTTTGTGTAAAAAAAAACAAAAAAAACATGAACCTGCGGGGAAGTGAAACTAGTGCTCCTCTCACATCTCTTCATGTGTTTTACCAGGCGCACCACCTACGCTGCTTGAATGACTTTGTGGAGGCCCAGACTACGTACTACGCACAGTGTTACCAGTACATGGTGGATCTCCAGAAGCAGCTGGGCAGGTGTGATTTCGCCCCCATACCCCACCAACACTACCACCGCCCATTCCTCTTGCCACAAGTGGCTGCACTTTACACAAGCCTTTCTTCCTCTTGAGCACATGTGCAGATGTTTTTCCTGTTCCCCTTCAAGAAGATCATGACTAATGTTGTCCAAAGTTCACACAATCCGTCTTCCCTTCAACTAATACTCAATATAATAAAATCTCCCTTGACCTTGTCTCCCTCCGTCCAGTTTCCCCTCGTCGTTCTCCAACAACAACCAGGCGTCCGTGTCGGAGGGGGCCAGCATCTCCGTGCCCACCATAGCCGTGTCGGCCTCCCTGCCCAACCCGTCCGGCCGCAGCGGCTCGGCCACGTCGGGCGGCTTCAGCGAACTGCGCAGCTCCAGCGGCAGCCGCAAAGCCAGGGTGCTGTACGACTACGACGCCGCCAGCAGCAGCGAGCTTTCCCTGCTGGCCGACGAGGTGAGCCCATCGTGGAAATGCCTGCAGACCGAACTAAACATGATGGGACAACCAGGCCTTTTAAAGGGATAGTTTTGACATGAAGTTGTATGAGATCCTCACCATTAGTGTCGTTCATCAGCAGTGACTTTTCCCCCATTGCGTCCCGTTAGCGGAGTTCAGGCCTGGTTTCGGTGTTGCATAGTAGTTCCTGCTACTTGCTGGGATCACACGGATAAAGTGTTTTTCTTCAAAAAACTATGCGTTCAAAAGCTCAACCATTTGCATCACAAATTCTTGGCAATATAAAAGTCCGACTTTGCACCCCATATTAATTTCCGTCCCTTCATATCACTGTGCGCAACTTTCCATCAACTGAAGGAGGAAGGAGGCAGAATGAGACCACTGCAATGCGATAGAAGATGCATCGCAGCGCTCTCCTTCCGAGCATGTAAACAACGTGGAAACAGATGATGATGGTGCGCCCAGTGATAGGAAGGGAGGGAAAATGGTACAAGATGATTGCGACGTTGGACTTTTTTACGGCCATGAGTACGTGATGCAAATGGATTGCTCTTGAACGCATATTGTTTTTTGGAGCAAAATATTTTATCCATGTAATCCGAACTACTAGACGGAACTACCGTACTTTCTGCAACACCGAATCTGGACCGGAACTCCAGCTCACAGGATGCAGTGGGGGGAAAAGTCACCGCTGATGAACGACAACTGATGGTGAGGAACAACTGCATGTCAAAAAATCCAAACTATCCCTTTAAGATACTTAATATTGAGGATGAAACTTTAAGCGGGCAGTCAATCTCGCTAAAATGTAAATTTGAACCCATAAATGAGGGCTGCAGCAGCCCTTGTCCCATAATCTCTCCACCGGAAAGCAACTTCCTGCCTGTGTTTGTCTGACAATGAACGAGTAATTTGGTCATTCAGTCCCACTCATTTATATTTTCCAGCCGTCACGAGCCAACTATGTGGCCTTCCTGATAACACAGAAGTGAATTTTTCAAATATTTAGTGTCGCCCCCATTTGTGAATTAACAGTCATAGCATATTTTATGTTCCTATTGTAGGTGATCACGGTCAGCAGTGTCCCCGGCATGGACTCGGACTGGCTGATGGGTGAGCGAGGCAGCCAGAAGGGCAAAGTGCCGATCACCTATCTGGAGTTACTTAACTGAGACCTCCCCCCCTCTGAATGCTGGCCCCCTCCCTCCAGCCCTCTGTAACCATCTGTGATCTCATATTTATATTGTGTTGCAGGGAAAGGCCTCACTTTCTCTTCCATTTGGTAATATTTAGAACAAGTTCTGTTTGCGTAAATGAAAAGAGGAGCGGTGGGTCTTGGGTTGAAGCTGTAACGGATTTGAGTGATGGGGAGAGGAAACGGACCTGCTCCGTGATGTTTTTTGTATGCAGTACATTTCTAGAAAACAAAACAAACAAAAAAAAACCTTGCTTCCATGCCTTCGTGTTTGATGCCATGCGATCTGCAATATGTGCCAGACCATCTCCCAAAACTGTAACTTTAAAAAAAAGTTGTTTACAATTTATATATCTCAGATGGAGACCTAGATACTTTATTTAGTTTTTTTTGTTTGTTTTTAAAGATTTTTTCCTCCCCCCACCACAATTAAGAATATCAATTTATTTTTTAAAAATGTCAATTAATGCACTTCATCTTGAGGTGGAGAGTGACGCAGATGATTTCATTATTCCAAGTTATTTTATAATTGATAATCTTGTGATGCAGTTACGGTCGCACTAAATACGCATAGTTTTTAACAGTATTGTGTTGTTTTGCGCGTGTGTGAGCGTAATCTACATGGAGCCTCACTGGACCAAGAGTCAAAGAGCTCCGGTTGATTTGATTGGTGAGCTGTAACCTGCACATAGACGGATGGTTGAAAACACCAAATATTAAGTGCCTATTGCAGCGATTTGGCCTCAATAAAACTTTTCGCCCCCTTGTAGCAAAACCAACAGTATTGCGACAGTTAACTTGACTCATCTCTTTCTATTGTATTTCTATTTAAGTTATTTGAAACCAGCATTTCCATAATTCTTGTAAAAAAAAAAAAAAAAGTCAACCAAAATACAACGTCTATATGGAATATAAGTTATTATTGGGTCTATTCTTCATAAATTTTTTCTTATAAGATGTTTATAACCATTGGTTTTATATTAAAAGATCCTTTTGCTTTTCTGACATTGAAAAAATGTCACAACAGTTATTCCCTAAACCTGGATTTCAGCTTGATGTAGAATTAATGACAAAAATTCTTGTTACATTCTGGGAGGTTCAACTATATTTTGACACTGCTTCTTTTTGTTTGATGAGATGGCATACAGTTGTAAAATAATATACAATACATGCATTTAAATAAAATATCTTATGAGATTTTTGTCTTCGGGTGTGACTTCTCAGATAGGAAATGCCTTTTGTACCAGATCCCCTCCGGCACTTTCACGTCAAAGGTGGAACCAGTAGGTGGCAGAACAGACAACGTGATCAGCCAGCGTCTTGAGAAACATACAGAGCTGCTGTTTAGACAAGACAAAACTGATAGTCATTTTTTTATTTCCTCTATATGTGTCTATATAAGGAGAGAATGCAAACAGGATCAGGTTTCTCTGTGTGAAGTGAACATTATCACTTTTAAATGCTTATCTCAGTGCCTTTGACAAGATGAGAAATCTAGAAATCCATAAAGATACATTTTCTTATTCAGATTTTTTTCTTAACAAATTCGCCGCTCACTTGTCTTGTAATTTTTCACAGAATTCTCCCATGAGCAATTTTTTGCTGTAAAAAAGAAGCTTGTATAGTCATAATCCCATTTTGATCAGTTGAAGTAATAGTCAAGAAAATATTGCATCATTTAAAGTCATGAGATGCAAACAGGAACAAATGTGACAGGATTGTGATGGATTATGAGCCAATTCGAATCATGAGCATCGCTCATCGTTGCCACTGATCTTTTCCTTCAATTTCCAAAGTCATTTTCATTTAAAGTTAAATAAAGTAGACGGCAATCAATTACAGGCATCCGCTTTGTATTTCCAAGTTCAAAGTGGAAGTCAGTGGAGGCAGTGACTCGATCGCCTCTACCTCCGTGTTATTTCAGGCTGTCTTCCGACACGTTCCCCCGTGCCTCCCGCGGCTCCCTCTGGATGCTCGCACATGCTGCGCTCACAGCTGTTGAGCAGAAATCCCCAGAAAATCGCTCCCACTGACCCACTTTCAAAGACCCCTTTTCATCGGAGGGAGCTCTCAGTGGAGGATGGAGCCAAAGTCGCACGGGACGTGGTGACCTCAAATTACCCCATGACGACGCCATTTGTGATGAAGTTGTAGAACTGAGTGCTTTCTTTATTTCGTGCTTTTTTTTGGCGTCTTAACCCAATTGTTTCTTTTTCTTGGAAAAGCAGCTGATGTCACCTGCAGCCCGTTGAGCTCAAGCAATCTGACTGATCGTCACTGGTCATAAGAACAGGAAGGGTTAAGAGGAAGTGGCGTTTTTGCAAACAGCCTGCTGATGCAGCATGCTTATGTGGAATTATATTTGAATTTTCCAGCTTAACCTAAGACGTCTTAGAGTCATCACTTATCCAAAGCGAAAAAAGAGAAGAAGAAATTTCAAATGTGAGGCAATCTGAGGCCATTTGAGGTCTTTGCCCCTCGTAAAGCCGCAGGTATACAGTATTGTTTGCTGGCAGCTTTCTTACTGAATTCGTTAATATCTCTCTAAAGGGATTTCTACCCGCTTAGATTATCATTAGTGGCAAAGAAAGTTATCTTGCATGCATACTTATACCCACAAAGTAGCAGAATCAGTGTTGAAAATGAAGATAAATATGGGTTTTGTTGCTCTTTTTGTCAAGAGAAGCGTTGGGAGAGAAAAAGCAGGAAATAATGTCAGATAAATAACGATAAATAAAGTCAGATACCTGCCCACTTATCTGGTGTTTTTACTGCAACAGCTGGTTTGCACTGGAATGAAGCGGCAAATATTCAACCACATCCTGCGTCGTTATCAGCGATCTGAGTGATGTTGTGTATCGGTCAGACCTCCCCCGAATATGTAGATGTACTTTTTAGTTGTGTGACTTTCAGCATGGGTTTTACTTTAATATCCTTTTAGGTGAGAATGGGACTGTGTGGGTTCCTATTATGTGAAAATCCCACAGTTTGCCAGCATTCCATCATCGGCCCAGACATCCAGAACATGATCCGCGCAGTTACTCGATAATTTACATTTGGCACTGGAATCTTTAAGTCATTTTTGATGAATGATTTGGAGGATCACATGTGAAATCCAATCCCACCTTCGGGGCTCGACGTGTTCATATATTACAATGGATATAAATGCATGAAAATGATCAGATAATTCTTTTTCATAGCCTGGTTTTAATGAATCCGCCGTGACAGTTCTACAAAAGTCTGTTCCTTTTATCGCGAAAATTTGAGAAACTGGCTTTTGAACTCCTCGGCCCCTTGGTGGACGCGCTCTCCACAAGCACCGCCATGAGGTTTGTGGTTTTGAGTAAAAATGCGACTGTTCCACTTTGATTTATGACCCCCGCACTTGCAAACCTGGCGCGAAAAGTCGCCGTTACCTGCTCCAAAGCTTCTCCGGTGACCTTTAATGATGGGACCATACCTCCCCGTCTGTGCTCGCCATCGCCGTGCTGGCCGAGCCGAGCCGCTCCGCGTACATATATGTATATAAGAAACTACTTCCAGAGTGGTTTCTCAGATATTCACTGATCATTACTCCGTGTGACCGTACCTTTCCACACGCAGTATTTGTATATGAGACCGCAGGGTTTTCTTGCTGTCAGGACGCTTCTCAAGTGATTGTCAGGTGACGACTCGAATCCCACGTCCACGATCCAAAAACACTTTTTAAATGGGGGGAAAAAACAAAAACCTCAAAAAACTCAACCAAGACTCTGCTTTTTGGGGCGTTTTACGGAGCCAATTTATGTTTTTGGGTTCCCCGGCATCTGCTGATCTACGTTTTCGGACGCTACCTTTTTTTTTTTTATCTTAAAATATAGCTGACTGGTCAAATACAATTCCTCTTGGTCAACAATCTGAGCAAGAGCCAGAGCACCTTCCGCAAACGATGACGGCTTGTTGCTCAACTCTTTCCCAATATGATCAGGCCCTTAATGGCTTCCATCCGGACATCGGAAAGGGCTCTCTTGTAGCAAAGCGGGCCTCTGAAATGCTATTTTTGCGACCGAAAGCAGTTAAGCAAGCTCGAAGGTGCAGATCAAAAAAGATATTCAATCCACAGCCCCCGCGTGTTCCAAGCGTCTCTTTAGCTTTTCTCAGCTCTGTTTGCGTGGGTGTTTTCATCCATTTGCATACTTAGAATTAATCCCTCTTAGCCCTGCAAATGAACAAACAAGACGGTTCCCCCGGCCGGTTGACGTCGGCTCCTCTTCCAGCGAATGGCGCAGAAGAGACGTACAGTAAAAGTGATGTTGTTTTTCGAGGCTTTGACAGGGTTTCTCTTTTTATGTTTCAACCGCCATAACCCTGAGCATCACCACAGCGGTATTATGGTTACGCTCTGGTTAGGCCTCCAGCGCTCTGCACAGCTATATGCTAATCTGCCAGTCTTCCCGCTGTGCTCTCTCTCTCTCACACACACACGCACAGGTAGAGCTTGCATCACCATATTAGCGTACTATGCAAAACGATGTGGTCTGATGATGCTTTTCTTCCCACTATAAGGAGATAAATCACCAAGTATCGCTCCCTCCAATAAGCGATCAAAACTCTTACGTACGAGGACGCGGTGGAGTTTTGTGTCGCATCTGCGTCTCTCTGATGGGAAGGAAATCTCAAACCCCTCCTCTCTCTGAGATACAGAACTGGGCAGTTGCTGCACATCTCAGCAAAACAGGAAATTTCATGTTTCCTCTGCTGCTTATAGCAACAGCTTGCATCACACAACTTCTGCTTACGTTCATACACACACACACACACACACACCGCAAGAGTGGAGCCACATTTTTACATCGGAGTACCAGGATTAGGCTTCTGGTGTTAAACCGCACCGTCAATAATGAAAGTGCAGCAATGGGAAAGGTTTAGATCACGCTAACAGGGTCGCCCCGTCAATTGAGATTTATTTCCAACGTACACGGTGTTACATTCCTCAAATATATACTGTACAAAATATGACGTACAAGTCTTTATAAAGTATTAATAAGACGTGGGTTTCAAACATTTCTTTTTGATTGATTTCTGTATCACTTTGGGTTTCAGGGAGAGCAGAACAAATACAGAGACGGCCACTAGAGAAGCAATGGGTACAAAGAGGAGAATGTACCAGAATATAGACTCCCTTTCCTCCTCGTAGCACAAAAACGACTGGAAATGCTCCACTCTGTGCGTCTGGACGAGGTCCTCGCACTCGATGTCCGACCGTCCGACCACGTCGATCGTCTTCGTCGCCTCGAAAGTCCTGAACCACTCCGTTTGGCAGCAGTTGAACGGATTTCCTGCGAGGAAAACGGTCTGAAGTTTGGGGGCTAAAGAAATGGCGTGACCGACGGGAATGGTGGACAGCTTGTTGTCCCGCAGGTCCAACAGTTTCAGGCCGAGCTTCAACAACGACGGGGGAAGGTTGGCGAGAGAGTTCCCCGAAATGTTCAAAGACTTGAGACTCTGAAACGCAGAGAAGTCCAAGTCTTTTACGTGTGTGTTTCCTAAACCTAAATGCTGTAATGTCCGGCTGAGGCTGTTTAATGACTGTTGCAAAACCAGTTGCGGGTTTTCGGACAGCTCCAAGTGCGTTAGCGACAACCCAGAGAACGCAGACGGTGGGATTCTCTCAAGGTTGCATCCCTTCAGGTAAAGCTGCTTTAAGGGTACGATGCCCCTCCAGTCTGCACAGGTTGTGATGTTGTCTGCGGTGGTCTCAGCCTCCTCAGGCAGACACACGCCAATGTTGTTGTAGCTGAGATCCACCGACCTCAGGCTCGTCAACGAGGAAAAAAGTCCCGACGGAACCCACTCGAGGTCGTTCAGGCTGATGTTGAGGTACGTGAGGTTGCCGAGGGACGTCAGCGTGTCCTTGTCGGCTATGATCCGGTTCAGCCTGTTGTTGCTGATGTCCAACTCGTACAAGCTCGTGGAGAAGTTCTCTGCGTTTAGATCCAAGGTCTCCAGACAGTTCGTGCACATTTGGAGTCTGGAGAGGGCCGGCATTTTCTGCACGAACCCCTCCGGGAAGTGCTGCACTTGGTTTCCTCGCAGGTCCAAGATCTCTAGCGAGGAGACGTCGCCGTGGAGGTCCTCGCCCCACAACTCGGTCGTGATGTTGCTCTTGTGCCTCTTCAAGTTGTAGAACTCGACGGTCATGGAGGAGTTGGCGGAGGTTTCGTTGTCGGCCAGGTGCTGGTAGAAGCTCAGCCTGTTGTGGGAGAGGTAAAGGTTCCGTAAGAGGCTCCGGCTGGGCAAGAACGGGAAGAAGAGGAGCCTGTTGTCCGACAGATCCAGCGTCTCGATCTGGAAGGTGTCGTTAAGGTCTTGCCGGGAGATAAACCACTCGATGAAGTTGTGGCTGGCGTTGAGGACCACCAGCTGGGTCATGTGGAAGTCTGTCAGGCAGGGAAGGTAGTTGAAGGCCAGGTTGAGGCGCTGCAGCTTGCTGTTGCCGTTGAAGGCGCCGTCGATCTCGAAGAGGACGTTCCTCTGCAGGTCGAGCTCCCTTAGCTGGTGGAGATCACCCAAGTGGGCCTCATCCAGCCTCTGCAAAAGGTTTCCGGATAGATTGAGGTACTCCAGGTAGGTTAGGTTTTGGAGAAGAGTGGCAGCCATTTCTTCATCCAGGTCATTTTCCGAGAGGTCTAAAGATCTAAGTCCAGGCAGCTTCTTCAGTGCAAAGCTGCTTTCATGGTAACCGATGTGAAGTTTATTATTTGCCAAGTTGAGGCTTATTAACATTTTTGTGTGTTGGAAAGTGTTTGACTCCAGTTTCTCCAGGCTGTTGCAGGCCAAGCTCAGGGTACTGATTGACTGATAGTGGATGAGAGAATCGTCCTGTAGTGTTTGAATGTGGTTGTAGTTGAGCTGGATCTCCTCAATGTTGCCTGGAAGTCCCGCCGGCACCGACGAGTGGTGGCCATTGTTGCAGAGAGCTGTTCTTTGTATCTGCAGGCACAAAGACAATACAGACTTTTATTATTGATTTTTTTCATAACTTTTTTTTCTTAATGACATTTTTTGCAGCGTTTCATTTACACTGCTACACTTAAATCTGTTGAAATACCTGTTTTTCTAACCATTTCTGCTACATGTATTACTATGGATTTCAGCAATTATTTTCTATCTGTCCCCCTATTATTATTTTAGAGCAAATAAAATACACAGGTGTCATGTCATAATTTTTTATTACATCTGTATTTGAAGTTAGACGTACCACAGATGTTTTGATTTTTAATTAGCATCTTTAAAAACTTTACTTGCCTCAAACTGATATTTGCCTCATTGACTGGGCAGAATGCTCAAAACAACTCTTCAATAAGTCGAAACAGATCGGATCTCACTTATCGCACAGTGACACAGAGTAGATTGAGACTTTAATTGCAAATATTCATGAAGCTGCCACCACAGTTTTCTCATATCAGGACGAGCTTTTCAGACACTGAGTGAAAACGAGACATTTTACCAGCTGGCACGGGCTGTGCTGTGGATGGCTTGAAGCAGGCGTTAGTATCGTCCACATGGATATCAGGCAAAACAGCATGGGAGTGAGGCCTCGGACTGGCATTTTAACATCCTCACTGCGGAGAGAAAGCAATGGAGTCACATTCACATATACTAAAAAAACAAAGACATTAGAAAGTAAATTGAAAAAAAAAAAACGGATATTGTTTCTTTGTCTCGTGTAACATCTGTATTGATCGATCTTTCTCCAAAAAAACTCTCAAAAATCAATTTCTGCAATATGAAACAATTAACAGGTGAACAAAAACACCTTCTTGGGCCAGTAGAATATTGAGAACAGAGAGATTTACATGAAAAACCCCCCAAATAAATGGTGTTTTGCACTTTTTTTTTTTAATTATTTTTTGCTCACAGTTAAATTAGCTTTGCCACAATGACAATACATTTTTGACAAAAAAACATAATCATGCTCAATTTATTCTAAGAAGTTGCCTGTAAGAAGGACACATGTATTTGTGTTTCATTTCGTGCTGTAAGTAAAATGATCACAGCAATGTGACTTTTAGGTCACTCTAAACTGAATTGAGACCACCATGTGGGGTGAACTGATTACGGGGCCCTGCGTTCTGTTGAAGCTTAATATTTTAGATTATTAA
>CAESWR010000159.1:3324-13707 GCA_903171835.1 Mullus surmuletus | reverse complement strand
CCCCCCCCGCCCCCCCCTAAAACCTCCCCAAATTCCTCCACTCCAGGGTTGCCATCTTTAAGAGTCACCTCTACGAATCCACGCAGCGGTCCGTGGGATCCACCATCCTGGCTTTTTGAGAGAAAAAATCAAAAAAAAAATCAACTTTTATCGCAGCTTAACCCCGCGACGCTGCATTACATGATTCTAATGGTGACCTCTCAACCAACCTACCTGCAACCAAACTTGATGTTGTTTACCCTTCCTCTGCCTCGTAATGCATTATATGGTTGACTTACTAAGCACTATATCCCCTAATATTTTGCTTTCAATGACAAATTCTTTGTGAATGTCACTTAATTTCTTCCACTGGACACCCGTTATTTATGCACTGGTTTCACTGGTTTCGCCTCTGCTCAGGAACGCAGTGACGGATTTTGCCTTTCATTTGACATGCATATACATCCGGAGCCTTTTAAAGCGGTGCAGTACACTCTGACCACCGCTTGGGGGCAGGGCTGACGTGATGTTTGTCTGTTGCTCCCAATGGTATTTATAACTACTGACATTTCCAGCAGAGGTGCTCATTTTTTTTTATTATACAGGTAACTGGCATTTGTAGTTGGCATTATTTATGCACATATAGGCTATCATAGAAAAGGTTAGATCAACTTTTCTTATTAAATGCACTGCTGCACTTGTCAAAGGATGCCAAAGGGGAAAAAATGCAAAGACTGAGTGGAACTATTGGTGTTTTCAAGCTAGTTTTGGCACGCAGTTTATATGCAGGCTCATGCTACCTTGCACCGCATCTTTCACCGTTGTCATCAGTCATGTTTTATGGACCAGTTCCTGTAAATGAGATACCCATAAGACTAACATTTGGGGGTTGTCTAAATTGTGTCCTGCTCTTACTCAACTCTGACTTCACTTTTTCTTTCTCCGCAGCATCTCTGATTAGTTGACAGCAATGAATCCAGTGTACAGCCCTGCACCAACAGGGGTCCCCTTTACCAATCCCAAAGGTATAGGCTACCCAGGTACGTGGATTATAAGTCAGTGCAATTATTGAAGCAATCATTTCAATTATTAGCTAAATACCTGACAAGTAAGGCATATTCTAACTATTTGAATATTGCTCTGTTTCTTTTGCTCATGTTAGCTGGATTCCCTGTTGGTTATGCAGCAGCTGCCCCAGCATACACTCCTAATGTCTATACAGGGGCAAACCCAGCCTTTTCAAGCGGTAAGAAGGACTATACTTATACCACTTATGTTTCGACACTAGAAACATATAGAGCATTTAAATCTAAAAGGCTGTTTTCAGTAAACATTTGGAGGTTCAGGTTATTGTAGGTGATGATTCTATCTACTTGGGTGGGAGTTGATCAACTGAGTGGGAGTCAATGTACATTAGATAATTGGTTGCATCACTGTGACATCACTTCCTGTCTTCCAGGTTATGCCCCCGGCACACCCTTCAAAATGTCCTGCTCTCCTAACACGGGAACTGTCCCTCCGTACTCCTCCTCACCCAACCCCTACCAGGCTGCTGTTTACCCGGTCAGGAGCACCTACCCACAACAGAACCCTTATGCACAGGTCCGTAGCCCTACCTTACTAAAGGATGATGGTATTAAAAAGAAAAGGATACATTGCTGTTTTCATCGTCTCTTTTCAATGCAGGCGCTAATACCTTCACAACAACAAGGCACTTACTACACACAGCCGCTGTACGCCGCTCCGCCACATGTCATCCATCACACGACGGTGGTCCAGCCCAATGGCATGCCTGCAGCCATGTATGCCCCTCCCATCCCTCCTCCGCGCCCCAACGGAGTTGCCATGGGGATGGTTGCCGGCACCACCATGGCCATGTCAGCTGGTGGGCTTTAGCTTCTCTCTCTTTTCATAAACATTTCTTGCCTTTGTCTTTTTGATTAGAAAAGCTTGATGTAAATTCACACCCACAATCTTTGCTCCTCAGGAACTCTGCTGACTAGTCCGTCACCGGCGCCCGCTGCTCTGGCGCCGCACACGGTCACCATGCCCACATATCGGCCCCCTGGCACACACAGCTACAGCTATGTGCCCCCACAGTGGTGAAGAGAGGGCAGCGTGAGTAGGATGTTGGGATGCAATTAATCATTGTCTAATTAGATCGTGAATGGTGCTTACTGGCCGTGTTGCTGTCTCCGCAGGTCATATGACGGTAGATATGCATTCACACTCTACTCCAGTGTTTTTTGCTCTTGGTGAAGGACCGGCTCTGCCAGCGTCTGCCGCCAATTGCTCTTCTTCCAGCATAATGTGAATCTGAAACCCGACTACATAGAAACAGGCCCATTTGGATAGAGAGGGGGGCGCGCAATAGGCCCATCCCCGCGACCCCTCTCGATGGAATAAGGCTGCATTCCATGCCCAACACCCCCAGCGCCAGCACCTCTACAGCCTGCTGCTTATCTCATATCAAATGGCAAAGCCTCCATGCAAAATGTTTTGATTTGTTTTTCTTTATTTTTTGTAGAGAAGTCACGCAGGTTTTTATAGCTTCAACTCTTAAGTGGTGAAAAGGGAGTTTTGAATTATATTTTCTTTTCCTTTCTGGGATTCTTATTATTTCCGGGATACATACAATGTTGAATGCATGTGTATATATAGATATATGAAGTAATGCTAGCTCAATCTACCTGCTGTGACAGATGCAAACTCAACAAAAGGCACACATCCAAAGGAACTAAAAAAGTAATAATCTGCAATGCTGAAATCACCAGTGACCATGTCTTAAATGTGAAAGAAGAAAAGACAAGAAATGTTTGTTCATGCAAAAACAAAACTGCGCGATTGGAGCGCAGACCAAACTGTTCTATTTTCACTGCTTTGCGTTCTGGTAAGTGATGCTAGGTTGTTTTTTTTTATTATCATTTCTCTCAGTGATGCAGTGTATGCATTGTGTTTTATCATTTTCGTATTTTAGGAAAAGATGGGACTTTGTGCCTCCGACTGATGGCCATTCCAGCACTTAAGTCATTCTAAGTGTTTTATAATTTATTTCCTGCCATGTCAATCGTTTTAGGAGACGGAGCATCGGCTTCTCTAAAAGTCTGAGGCAGCCTCTATATCCTGCTTGAGACACTTTTGGCTGACTTCAGTGTGAAATCATTCCTTTATTCTAGCCAGAAGTATTCTTGGTGGGGAGCGAATAGAAGTTTTATTTGCACCCATTTAATATGTGCATAAGCAAGAAATGTTAAGTGTGTGAGTGTATGTGTGTGTGCGTGTGCGTGAAAGTGGATTAAAATAGAAACCATTCAAATGGTGCCATACAGTGCAACATGCCTAGAATTGTAGACCTACATGTCACAATAACCAATTTGTTCTTAGGTAGGTCAGAAGCACTACACCATCACATCACCGCTAACTGTGCAAATATTAAGGAAACATGATCTCGTTAAACTCCATTTGTGAATAGCACTACTGAAGAAAGGCACTAATTCAAAAATAATTTGTGAAGATACCTGACCTTGTGACATTGCTTGCAGTTTGACCCCAAGGTTCTCGGCTAACCCACCAGTATCACTGTCTCAGACTTGCTTTTCTATGTTGCCTCAGTCACCTCAATTACAATCTGTTTTGTAAATGTTATTTTTGTGATTTTGGTTCTTGTTTTGTATTATAAAGAAAGAACAAAAATAAAAAACAAATATAAGACTCCCATTGTTTTCTCGTGTCATTTCTGAATAGGATTGCAGTAGCATTATTTGTGTTCGGCCTTGAGAATCGGTCATCACAGCAGCGGTAGTTACATATATGGGCAGTAGATGGCGACAGAATCCCCGGGGCGACGCGTCGCACGGGGAAGAAGAAGAAGACTTCCCAGCATACATTTCGGCGCGCGAACTTCAGTTCTGTTTATATAAATAGCGACACTACTTGTTATGTACTGCGAATTCACTTTAAAGCGCGTATATGTGCATGTTTGCGTTTATATTTAGTTTACGTCGGTATAGTTTCATTATGGGGTGGTTGCCATGGTGAAGGTAGACGCGTTTCGTGCCGAAATACGGTGATTTAAACAACGTTGGCGGGTGTTCATTGTTGGCGCCTTCTGCGGTGCAATTCCGCCTTTTCTCGTGTTTTTCTGCGCTTTGTGAGACGAAAACTACGAGAGCAGGACGGATATAAGCTGTGAAGTTGTGCAAACAAGCTGCAAAAGGTGCGGAACTACTTAAAGACTGATGTAGTGAGAACTTTGCATTGAGTCCAACATGTGTAATCCTGAATTAATGAACTGCAACAGGATGTATTTATGCATTTATTGTCTTTCTTTATCCTGCTATTTCCCACCAGTGCAATGATGGACAGCTGTGGACCGAGCAGCACGCCATCCAAAGCTGCAGGCCTGTTTGAGGAGCTGTGGAGGCAGCTGGGGGACTGTCACCACACCTCCATGCAAGGTAGGAGGGAGGCTCTCTATGACAAATCTAACAATACATGACTTGTTTACCCACAAATATCTGCTGTTTTTTTTAATAGAATTGGAGGAAAAAGTGTGCAAACTGAGAAAAGATCGCTCTTTGTGAGTATACTGTGTCAATCCAGTCTCCAGTATGACTATGGAATGGTATCCAGCTTCTGATTTGATGTTTACATTCTCCAGAGATGCTCAAAGGCTTGAGGTATTTTATAATCGCAACCAGCAGATGAAGGAGCAAATCAAAGCTCTGCAGGAGGCGGTCGGTGTCTTGGAGGACAGGTAACTCTCAAAGACGCACATCATATTTCGCCTCTTCGGTGCACTTCATCGTAAAAACAAAGATGGAGGTATTTGATGATCGACTGTTTGGGCCGTTCTCTTTACCCCAGGGGAAGGATTTTTTAATGAGTAAGACATTTTTGGCTTTGATTAAATCTGTGCACCTAATGAGCAACGAGTAGATAAACGGACGCATGCCCCAGTTTTCTTCTGGACTATAAGTGTTTCTTTGTTTCTTATCCATGCAAGTGGATCCATCTTAGTAAGGGCCGTCTTCATCTCTTCCAGGCTGCGAGCAGGAGAGTGCGATCAGTGTTCAGTCTTGGAGGAGAACTTGAAAAACAGCCAAGATCAGAACCAGCGTGTCATCGCCAAACTGAGTAAGTTTCCCGTGTGCCATGTATAAAACTGGATATTTGTTTAAAGTGTATCGGAATAGTGAATCAGTGCCAGTTATTCAGCTTTTTCAATTATTAAATTTTCTTTGCAGAGCAAGAAAGAAGTTGTCTTGAAGATGAAAACAGAAAACTCCAAGCTGACCTGAAAAAACTGAAGATGTCATGGTGAGACCCAAGTATTGTGATATCCATTGTTTGACAATGTTAAAATAAAACTTTAGGTCAACGCTATCAAAGACAGGCCCCAAAACTGTTGTGTGTTCGCAGCTCAGAGCTCCAGCCAGCATCCCCCCCACGAGAACAGGAGGAGGGCTTCATCCCAGACTCGCCACTCCTGCCCAGTTCACTCCCCGTCACCAACAAACTGAAGAAACGCAAACACACCGACAAGCTTGTTCGCTATGCAGAGCGATCTGTGCTGCAGCCAAACAACTCGCTCTTCAATGGTCAGGCTGTTTCCGAAGACTTGGATCTCTGCTTCATCTGAACCATCTGCTTAATCTTGTTTTTTCCTTTTTTTTGTTTTTTTTAAAGAAATGAATAAGAGTCATTTTGATGAAAAGAATTCTGACAAAGAAGAGACGCTGGTACCCGACACATGTGAATTGGAGGCATCCCAGACGATAAGTATGACTACAAGCACTGCACTCATGTTTTAACAGCTTTTATCTTACTGTCGCAGGACCACACAGCATTTATCTACACACACACACACACACCCATCATATCAGCCTGATTCACTGTCACCTCAGATTAACCTTGGTAGATGTCTCCTCTGCACACACACCACTGACTCGAAAGTAAAGTACAGAAACGCCCTCTTTGTCAGCCTCTTCCCCCCTCACCTTTGTGTGCGTCCGCCTGTTTTGTAGGTTTTGATGTGGAAAAAACTTTGTTTCAGGTGGGTAAAGTGACCTGTGCTCTCTGATTTCAGTGGATGTAAATACACAAGAGGTTGTAGCAGAAACATGCGGCTTTGAACTCTTCAGGAAGCCTTGCAGGGTAGGTTGGGTCCATGCAGGCGAGACAAAACCACTACTTACCTACTCTAGATCAAATCAATGATGTTTTCTTTCTCGTATTTCCTCGTATTTCAGAAACCAGGGACAACTGAAAATCGGCAAAGCAGCACCACATCTCCTTCAAAGTGTGATCGTTTGAAGTAAGATAATGATTGAATGTGAAGACTGTCTTGTTTAATTATTCAACATTTTTCTTGATTAATACAATGTTCACTAATATTTCTGCACTTGTGTTACTTTCTACCCTTCATCCAGGCTGATCCACAGTCCGGACTTGACGACAGAAAGGTCCCCATCTCTCCTCACGCATGTTAAGCGGTTGGCGGCGGAATCCTCCGTGTG
Organism: Mullus surmuletus; assembly: GCA_903171835.1. Classification (NCBI taxonomy): domain Eukaryota; kingdom Metazoa; phylum Chordata; class Actinopteri; order Syngnathiformes; family Mullidae; genus Mullus; species Mullus surmuletus. Next base: position 7,210 of record CAESWR010000159.1, on the reverse strand, counting down.
CAAGGCGAAGCGTAAGAAGGACGACAGCGAACCAGCGGAGCAGGAGGAACTGGGAGTGAGACTCAAAAGCAACCAGAGCTTCCCTCAATCATCTGACAGAAAGGTTTGATTTGTTGTCAACGGATCGACAAAAAAAAAAAAAGAAAAAGAAATGATTCCGAAATTACATTTCTTCATCTTCTTCCAGGCTCAAGCAGAGCACAGAGGGTCTCCCAGCAAGGTGTTGGACACCAACTGTGCCAGTCCTGCTTTCAAGATACCAAACAGGACATTTAATCTTCGGGCAAAGCAGAATGTTTCACACGGACAACCTGATGCTGATGAGTGTGAGTTCTCCCCGCTGTTACTGGCAGAGCGAGTGTGTGTCGTCCCTGAACAATCCCTTTGGGCTGTCAATTCTTAACCGAGTTGTGCCAAACTCTGCGTCCTCAGCTCAGAGAAAGCACAAAGTGGAGCCGGTGTGGAGCATGGACCCTGCACTAGCCCTCTCCATGTACGACAGTGAGAGGATGGAGGAGGACGAGGTACGGTCACGTGATTGGCTATCCTCAATGTGTCGGCGTGGTGATGTCGCTAACGCAGCCTGTTTTGTCTCCTAAAGCAAAAGGAAGAACGCGGCCACGGGGATTTTGACGACACCGACCGCACATGGGTCAGCCACAGCATGCTCCAGCGTTGCCGCGGAGACGAGGAGGACATGAAAGACAGCATGGATGGTAAATGCGCCACAGCTGCTTCGCTTCGCAGCACGCATAGACATTTGTGTAAAAAACGATGTGTATTTCTGAAGGCATCGGCGCAAAAGCAAATGACAGTTTGGATCAGATGTTTGACACCACTGCGTGCGGGGAGTACCAGTCTGGCATCGTTTCTCACTGGGGCCAGAGTCAGCCCTGCGAGGAGGAAGAGGAGAAAGACGATGGTAGGTCTTTTAGAAATGGAGAAATGATCCCTGGAGCAGCATGTCTGAGTGACAGTGGGTGACATTGTTTTGCGCTCCTTCTCCCTGTCTCCCGTAAGATGAAGAATGTCGTGAAAACACACCGGTGGATAATAATGTGGACAAAGCGGGGTGAGTTCCCAGTGCTCCCATTCCCGGCTGCCCCACAGTCGGCTTGTGAACTCCTCGTTAATTTCCCCTCTCCATTCATATCAGACGCCCCAATTTCGCACACATGGCGGTAATTCGCAAGAAAGATGAGAGAAGAAAGCTTAAAGGCACCACCTGCAAGGAATGCGAGATTGTAAGTATTTAATCAAAGCAGGTGAATGATAAAATGTTTTCAGCCTCATCATTTCATAGTTTTTTTCCCCCCCCTCTTCTTCCTCTCAGTATTACGCTCATCTACCAGAAGAGGAGAAAAGGAAGAAGTTGTCAGCGTGTTCCCGGCACCGTTTTCTTTACGTTCCTCCGTGTACCCCTGAAAACTTCTGGGAAGTTGGATTTCCGTCAACTCAGACCTGCGTCGAAAGAGGTAACGGCGCAACCAAACACACACGCTGGTGAAGTGAGTGAAGTCTAAACGCATCAACTTGTGTGTGTGTGTGAAGGTTACATCAAGGAGGAGACGAACCCTCAGGCCCGATCGCGGAGGAGACAGCCCCTCAATGCTCTCTTCACCCCAAAACTAGAGCTGCAGGAAAGCTTAACAGACTAGTTCTTATTAAAGTCAGACGAAAGTGATCCTTGTCAGAGAGAAACATCAAGGACAAGTTATTAAATCTGCACAAATTTTGATCATCCTTTGGTTTCAAGTCAAATTTCATTGCCCTGTGTGTGTATTAGAGATGACTGGTGTGTTTAGTTCTATGTAAAAGGTGTTTTGAGTACAAATAAAGTCCAATGCAAACACGTTTCAAGGGTTTTAATCTGTTAGCAAATGATGAGAGCGCAGGTAGGAAAATACAAAAGTGAAAAAATAAATTGTACTTTTCAGTAATAATAATCTCAAGTGCAAGTTATAGTTTTGTCTGTAGACTTTGTTGTTTGTCACGACGCCTGAGAGCCTCTTTCAGAATAAACCAGCAGCGCCTCTCCGACATGACTCACAACGATGCTGCAGCAAAGCAGAACAATTAAAACACATCAACCGGTTACAGAGGATTCAAAATATTGCCGTCAATTCTTAAAAAGATTATATTTACACTGTGGGGGGGGGTGGGATGTACTCACCAAACAATTGAAGAAGTATTTATGTTCATGGTGAAAATAAAGGGTGAGAGGGACATGGCAGTAACCTGGGAAAGGTCAGCAAAAAAGCTGATTACTTCTTCTGCAGTAGGTAATGTAATTGTAATTATATTTATGCAGGACAAAGAAAAAATTACCTTGGATAAGAAAATCCATACTGCAACGTACTCGAGGGACAATCCACTTTTGAGTTTGACTGTAGCCAGCAGCAGCAAAAAACCCAGCAAAGCACTGCGAAGATACACATCTGCTTACAGACAGGCCTGAGCTATTCTATGGGAAAATTGTTTTTGTCGGGAGAATCAGCAAATGTCTCACCTGGCGCAGCAGCCGCAGTGAAACGTGTGCGACTGCAGGGAGGGGAACTCCAAGGCACTGAAGAGGTCACCTGGGGAGGCACAGAGGTCAGATCTACATTACAGTACTCTACACTGCACGGCCCAGACAAAGACCCCCGTTACATGTCTGCCTCCCTCACCTGTTGGGTGAGCGGCTACAGCCAGCAGCAGCACACTGTTAAAAGAGAGGAAAAAGCTCTCATCGGTCTGTGGTGACTTTAATATCGCAAATTCAGAGAGCAGTTTACGAAGAAAAACCGGTTCTAACCTGAATAAATAGTTAATGCACTGCTGCTCAAGGTCACTGCGACAAAGAAAGCACAGAATGTCAGTACTTGTAGGCGCACAGCAGCAGTAAAACTTGAATTGGAAAAAATAAAATAAAAGTACTGACCTTAGATTACTGCCTTTATGGTGAACTTGAAACACCCTGTATGCACCTGAATCATCACATCCAAGCCGAGCTTTAGATTTCGTGCTTACAGGAAACTTGTGTTTGTTGGACATTTAAAAAATATATATTTATATAAACTTACCAATGCAGAACAGATGTCCGACGGCCCACAGGTAACCACTCAGCTCGAACTACAGGGTAAACAATAAAAGTGACAAAAGAGACGAGAACAGTGGAAATTTCTCACATTGGGTGAGGAGGAGTTATTACCTGAGGATCACAGTGCGGGAGGTTGATGGCGGAAAGCAGCATGAGAGAAATGCTGCAAAAAGAAGCATATTTCATCATAAAAAAACACCCAGAAAGAATAAAAACAAATCATGAATTGGAAAAAGCACAAACCTGATCAGTTTCAGCCACTGCACCTTCTGTTTTAAGGCGAAACAAAGTCGGGTTGTTAAAAAGTGTGCGGAGTGAGACATCATGCTGCTGTACACTTCATGCACTTTAATTATAAATAAGACAGCAGTGTGTGTGTGTGTGTGTGTGTGAGAGTTAAGGCTGGAAAAAAAAAGACTGTTTCTATGGTTTTACTTGCAGCCAATCACCGCAAGCGTAAATTGAGCACTTTCAAAATATATTTGTGTAAAAATCTTTTAAATGGGGAGGAGTGCTGACCTTTGCACAACTGATTGCTTTCTATTCACACGATTAATATTGAATGAAGTAACAAAAAGTATTGAATGAAGTACTCAATTGGTATCGGTGTCCTTTTAAGGGTACTGGTATATCGAAGATTTTTAGACTATGTGCACCCACCTCCCGATGGACGGCCTTCAGGATCGCGTAACTCACGACGTGAGAAGAGTTCTGCAGCGTGAAGAAGAAAGGGATGTCCTGCACAGAGGAGAGAGACGAGACCGTGACACGGGAACCAACGCTGTGACGAGGAGGAGGGGGGGG
>CAESWR010000158.1:35627-48299 GCA_903171835.1 Mullus surmuletus | reverse complement strand
AAGCTGCTGATTTATGATCATCTGCTGCTTTTTTCTGATGATAAAAGCAGTCATGTGTGTGTGCACAACTCGGATGATGAGGACAGTGATTACAAGCGAGAAAGTCTGACAGAATATAATTGAATCCACGGAGAACGGACGAAAAGTCTCAGCAAACACTGAGGGTTAAGAAAATCACTGAGTGTATGTATCTATTTAGTTCCGATTAAAAGAGTCGTTATTATCCTGGTGTACGACTGCGTTATTTTCAACACAATGTCGAAAAGCCAAGGAATGCTCAACAGCAAATATGGTATATATTTTATCTTCAGTGGGCGTTTCTCTATTTTCTATGGGATTATTTTGCAACAGAGGAGACAAAACGAGCCGTACGCTCAGACGTCATGCAACTGTTGAATAGTACGATCCAACACTGATTTTCTTCTGTGTGTGTGGTGAGCCTATATGCAAAAACACTCTCACGCCATCATCATAAGATAAGGTCACATTTGCATGCGCCCCCGCCGCCGCCACTTCATGGAGATTAAATTGAGCAACCTATTTCTTGCTCTATAATTTAATGATTCAGCCAGGCTACGACCCACCCCACAGTTCCACACGCTCACCAGTCGCAACTCGTAAGGTGATAACGGCTCAAGATGTCATGACTTAATGCAGTAACAGTTCATAATGTAATAAAGCAGGGTGATGCTAATGGATCTATTTATCCATCTATCCATCTACCAATCCATCTACCAAACCATCTATCCATCTACCTATCTGTCTGTCTGTCTGTCTGTCTGTCTAAACATGGGCAAATATTTCTGTGACCTGTCTTCATTGCCCCTGAGTTGGTGGAACAGCAAAGTCTTTGCTGAGGGATATTTCAAGATGCCGCTCAGCCTCGGCTGCCTCGCTCTCCCTTTTCAACTCACTCAATAAGCTGCCTCTCTTCCTCCCAATTTTTGTGCGAGCGTGGAGGAGTAGCAACAAACGCGTAGAGGTCCCACCCTACAGATGGCTTTCAGATCTTAGGACTTCCCAGGCTGACGGCGGTGGCTGTGAACGGGCCATGGAAGAACGGGTTAGATGATGTGATTCATGCCCAGGGCGCCACACCGAGTGTGTAAATGAACTTTTCAGAAAGATCCCTTTTTTTGACATGACCTTGTTTTATTTTGGTAAGAACAGCTCACAGGTCATCAAAATAAAAGCCTGGATTGCAGTATATTGCACAAACAGCGTCTGAAATATCACTTCAGCAGAGAGAATGACAAAAGGACTTAATTTCCCAGAAGCACCAGCAGTGCCGACACGCTATGCTGCATTCCTAACAGGTCAGAAGTGTTTTTCCTATTTGGAAAAAAGTGCCTTTTACCGTTGGAGCTTCAACTCAGAGAGAGAAAAAAACTCCCGTGGCACTCATTGACAATCAGCCGTGTGACGTCACCTGACGGCGGCAGCCCGCACGCAGGACCCTCAATGGCTCAGATCTTAAGTGTGCTTCTTCTTCAAATACGCTCCAAGGTTGAATTTCTCTTTGTGTAATTTTTTTGCGACTTGCCACAAGAAAGAAAATGAGCTTCTCCCTGCCTCCGCCATGACGGAATCGGTGTTATTAAGGTTTTATCCGATAACTGTGCCAAACGGGTACTTTTGAAACAGTGTTGGTGCCTGAATGGTGCCCGAAACAGTGCTTAAAAAATGGAAAACATACTAACTTTGTGCAAAAACACAGCCCTTTTATTTCTAAGGCATTTTGTGATGCACAAGTTAAACAAAATATTAATTCTTATTCAACTGCTGGTAATTGCTGCTGGTAATTATAATAATAATTCTAAATCTAATAATAATAATAATAATGATAATAATAATAATAAAAATAATAATATTAGAGCCTCAGATGGGTTGATGATTAGCATTAACATTGTATTTGAAGCATTCTTATATTTTCGGCGGTCAAAATTTCTTTCAATTAAAAAGTGGTCTGGACAAAAAACAACTTTTAGGGTAAAACATAAAAAAAACACTTTAAATATAAGTATTATTTTGTTGCTTTGTGGCCATGATTCATTTCAAGGTGATGTATTTTAAATAAATACATTTGAATCCAACATTCTAAATTCAAAGTCATATTTTGAATTAAAGTATGGGAAAACATTAAATGCTGTCTTTGTTTTTTTGTAAGTATATATGGTACATGTGGGGGATTCTTACATGTATGTGGATTCCTCAGGGCAAACAACATTTGTTGGAGGTGCTCGTCCTGCTTGAAGGTGTTGTTACAGCGGTCCGGACCAATTTGGTTCCACAACATGACACAACCGCTAACAATTCTGGAACTAGCCGGCCCAGCCTCGGCCAGGTTGTCACGTCGACGATGACCTACTGTCACCTAAAAACTCTGCTCCATTTTGTAACCTGTGGGAAAAAACGTGCCTTGTGCAGATCTCGGTCTGTTGACGTTTTTTTTATTTTATTTTTTTTTGCGTTGAGGTTTTCACAGGTAATCAACATCGACCGAGGTGACTCAACTGTCCCACTCAGTTTGTGAATGAGTTGCGATGACATATTGTCTAAGGTGATGTGTAAGTCATAAAAGTGGTGAATTACTGTGTAAGGTTGTAAAAGGTGGTTTTTTTGGGGGGGGGAATGTCTTATTTAAAAAAACATGAAATTCAATAAAGGCTAACACAGTTGCTGTTGAGACTGCTGAAGGCCAACCTGCTTATAAAGGTCCTTCATGTCACTTAACATACAGATCAGAGGACAAATTGCCTCGGGAGCGTGTTGACACTTAACATGTGCGGCCCTGGTATTAAGCAGAAGGTTGGTAATTTAATTTGCCCGTCGACGTGGCGTAACCTTCGGCGGAGGGAGCGCGCACCGCGGCGGGAGCGCAGAGAAGGGAAGTTAGCCAAAGGATAACCTACACATGTCCGGTCTCGTGAGCCACCACAAAGGCCGAGGAGAAGCCGTCTTCGTGGTTGAGGGTGCAGCTCCGGACCGGGTGGCACATTCCAGTGACGGGGGCGTAACCTGGAGGACATCACGACAGAGGAGGATTACACTTGGAGCAGTTTGAAGTTTGGTCATTTTTTATCAAGTTCTCTGATTGGTTTTAGGGGTGTCCCGATCCCATATTGCCTATTGCTCTGATATTAGCAAAAAAACAAGTATCGGATTACTCTGCCCTGCATCTCAAATCTTCAATACAAGCAGTCCAGACTCCAGACTCCAGCACTTCTATGTTTAAGGTTAAAATGTTTCATGTTTCAACATTCCATACTACAAAATAAGAAATAAAGGTATGTATGAGTGAAAAAGCTGTATTGGGACACCCCGAATTGATTCAAAACAACTCTAAACGTGTAACTCAGTTTGTCGCCCGCGAAAGATAATAAAACAATGAAACAAACGGTGCATCTCTTCCACGCAGATGCGTACGACTCCATAATGAAAGAGGTGAGAATTTCATCCGTGAAGCGATCTGATTTCGTTTGGCGCAGGGGGATTGTGGTTTCTATCACATGTTCTTTTTCTTTTTTTTTGCAGGGTTAGCAGATGGATGTGACAAGGGATAACTTTTTGTTATTGTCCCTTTAGTTGTACCTGATCCAGTAGGATTATCAGGTCCCACGCCTGCTGTGGAATTAGCAACCTCGGCACGCAAAACATCAGACTGGCTTTGATTGCCATCTATGAAGCAGGGATCGTTTCATTGCAGCCACAAAGACGAATCCATGGAGCTACTTATTTTTGGAGTGTGCACACTCACACACACACAAACACTGACACACACACACACACACACACACACACACACACACACACACACACACACGTTAAGGGCTGGCCGGTACTCGCTGTCTGACACCAGTAACAGAGTCTACTTCACACTGTGAAGGAAGGAGCAGATTTCTGTTATCAGACATGAACCCTCCAGCTATAATCCTATATTGACAGTCAGTGAAAGTGGGATCAATAGGCTGATCAGCACAGAGCAGCAATGAATACATAAAACTATCATGAGCAAAAAGAGGCAAATCAGCCCCAGTGTGCCGAGATAAACTGATGGCTGTTTTCAAACCTAAACAGCTCTATTCTCACCTGAATATTGTATAAACTGCATTCTCTACCCCAATACGGCCATATTTTAACATTCATTGCTTATTTATTACATTCATTATGACTATTTATTATTTATTACTAGGGGTGTCGCGATCCGGTATTGCTAGTGGATATCTTAAACGAGTATCGAATTATAACGGCTGGCATCTAAAATCTCCAATAGAAGCACTCCAATACAAACAGTTCATTCCAGACGCTGCTGCAGCAATTTTACTCACGGAAGTGAAACATTGGCATCGGGACTCCTCTAGATATAACTTATTTCTCACAATAAACCATCATACAGTATCAGACTATTGCCAATAATTCTAACAATGCGCCACCCAATTGTTACCGTGCCGACACTGGCACAGTTTCCTCTGCCTCAGATCAGCCGAGGGGATGCTGCTCCTGCTGCAGTCTGCCACGCTCTCCTGTGAAAGCATGTCCCTCCCCACCATGCCAGATCGCCTAATTGGGCGTTTGAGCGGCATGGAAACAATGCAGGCCGAAGCTGCAGCAGAAATATGGATCTATGAGCAAAGGGGAAACAAACAAACTTCGGCAACTGGGTTGGAAACACCATCTGAGTGGTCATCAGAGAGGGTAGTTGAGACATAAGCTGATGCTTTAAGTCAAGTTAAGTCAGTGTGTTTTCGCTCACACGTGTTCCTGCTCATTAGCGATGCTGTTAAAAGTGACACGTCACAATCAGCGTGCAGGCGACGCACAGCTGGAGACCCTGCATTGGGTGGGGAGACGCTTTGCAGCCTTTGAGAGCTTCAGGATAAATACTCACAATCGAAATGTATATATTCTTTCTGTTCTATTACTTCCTCTAACCGCATATTGTGTTTGCACGTTCTTTGTTTTATTTTTTTGCATAGGCAATTGAGTTTATCCTGCTAGTTGCTCGCACCGTGACGCCTACAGATGTGCCAAAATTAGAATGTACATGTGTCTCCTCGGGTAGTTTCCTGACATGTGGATGCTCGAGCTGCCGCCTGATGAGCAGGTATTAGCCTTGTTTGGCACCGCTCTAAAGCTGTAAAGCTTTAAACTAGCTCTAAAGCTCTAAACTAAAAAAACTTTGCAGGATTTTACAATTACTGAACAGCAAGAAGTGATCAACACAGCTCCAGGGGCCATGAAATATAGGTGGAGGACCGCCAATAGACAAGTGGACCGGTACCACTTCCAGCTGTCCGTCCTGACTGGAATTAATAAAATAATGCAGGAACGCAGACGTTCAAAGTAACAGATAAAACTTCCTTCTTTTAAAACTGTCTTGTTTTTTCTTTAATATTTTAAGTATTATATTGCATCTGGATGTTGGCCTAAGGTAATTATAAGGAATTAAAAAAAAACAAAAATCACATCACCACCGTTTTCGTACACTTACACATATTCCAAAATCAGTGCATCTCAAAACTCAAAAAATCTAAAAGATGCGCCGTTTCAAGGAGTGAAATGACGAATTAAGACACAACCCAAACTGAAGTAAATGTTCAAACCACCACTAAAGTGCACTGAACTCAGAAAAAGGTGAAAGAAAAGATGAAAATAAAGTGAGTGATTGATCAATTGAAGTGGAAAACAAATAGAAACCCAACAACCTTGCTCGGTCGTTTTGTTTTACGGCCGAGGCACAGAGGAGCGGTGCCTCCTGGGAGAAATGGTTTACACGGTAACCAAAGCACTGTTTTATAGTTTGGGTATTTTCGCTGTAGCAAATAAAGAACACATGACCAAAACTGATAAATATGTAAAATAAAAAAAGCTTTTTTCAAGCACATGACTGGGACAATCAGTGTGGTAACTATTTTTGAATTGGGCAAAAGTGCATGACACCACATGTAAATAAATACATGAAATAGTGAAAATAAATAAATGAATAAAAATAGTGAAATAAAATAAATACAAAATGAAACAAATATAAATATATAGAATATAATACTAAATGAAATGAGATTAATTAATTAAAAAAATGCAATAAAACAATGAAATTGCAAATACACAGATAGTCTTTGATTCCTACCACAAGTAAAAATACCAGTAAAAACACACCCAATTTTACATGGATTTGGCAGTTTTGTTTCTTACATCTAATGCTTTGATGTGAGTTCAACCAAAAATGCATGGACAATCATATCTATGATGGTTTTGCTACAGCAGCTGTGTTTCCTTTTGTTTGAAATAATTCTAAAATGCTACAGGGAAGCAGAATATAGTGTTTAATGTTTTAATGACGCCACTTGGTTATACAAAGTAACAAAAAAAAAGCGCTAAGACAGGTCCAGGTCTTGTTTCTGTCATTTCCTCACACACGTTGCAGTCATTAGTCATCGTGGCTTCTATTCATTCTTCCCTGGCTGCCTCATAATGATTCATTCATAGATTCTCAAAGACATAAACAGCAACCACATGAAAATAATGTGCTTTATGTTCTGTATCAGATATGTATTTTTCTTTACACTCTGTGTTTGTCTAAACATTTGCATTCATCTTTGTGGGAAGCGAAAGACAGCACTCACGCTGAATGAATATGAGAGGGGAAAAAAGCCACTGTGCAGCCTTTGCCAACATGTACAAGCTTTAATCACATTTCCACCACCTGCTGCTAAATTATTATCGGCTGATGGAGATTCAGCATAATAACTGCTAAATTTAACAGGCTTTTCTGCTGTAGCTACCGTGCAACAAGCATTTCGACTTATAAACGCATGTCTCTTAGCACGACTCAGATTTGAGCCCTCTGTTCTTTCCCAAACTGGAGCTTGTTCAAGAACTGAAAATACCAGCACGCAGGGTGCACTGCTGAGGTCAGTAAGCAGGAAACACAGCTCGTTAGGCGGTCAGGTGCTCGCATAAATCAGCGGGGAAATGGAGCTCCAAATGTCACCGTGAACGGTTGACAGGGCGCTGTGATCCTGCTCTGCAGAAATCTCCATCACAGGAGCAACGCAATTTCTGGACGCAGCTTCGACACTGTGAATTTGATTCTGTTTCCTCGGGGTTCACTCACTGGAGCTCGGTGACTTCGGTGACAGAGATTTTTCGATATTCTCCAACTCCAAACTAACCCGAAGGTCACTACTGTCATTCACACCGAGCCGGCACGATAATGTATCCCTGATTTTTACAACAAATGAAAATTCTTCATTAGAAACTCTACATCTCATTAACGAACAATCTCTTATAAGCTGCGTTCTGAATCGTATACTAATCCATTATGTAGTATGACAGAAAAAGCCAATGCCAATACATAATATGTGTAAAGCAGTATACTAAACTTACGCGGATGACCTACTACGTCCGGCTGGATTTTGCAGTATGCAAGCCAGCATGCTGCCATGGCCATTCTGACCCACAATCCTCAGCGCACCGTGCCTGCGACGGATAAAGCAAGACGTACTGACATGAAGTGAGTAGTAGAGTCATGCAGTGGCAGGTATTTTCTGAGGGCAAATGCAGTATGTACTGTTAGTAAGAAGCATAAGGCTCCGAAATCGCCCACTAACCCCGATATAGAGCCCGATGTACTGTCGGCGTCACGCCATTCTGTAGTGGTGTCAGAAACCTTAGTGATCAAATAAAGGCCATATATAAGCGACTCCAAATTTCCCATAAAGCACGGCAAAAAGCAGTGACCATGCGATGGTCACTCACAAGTGGTGGCTATCCCATCATGCGTTGCGTCTCCAGCGGCGCCGGCAAAGAAGAAGGAGATAATTAATGGAGGGACACGGCTGTTCGCATTCAGAGGCTGGACATTTCATGAACATCACACATATTTGTCTACAAAACAAAACATTTTAGTAATGCGGATATTGTACCAGGTGAGCCACCAGACACGGCAGTCTGACACGGCGTGAAGGTGCAACAGCAGTGACGTCATTAACAGCGCGTCAATCGCTGACGTGTGTAGTGTCTGACAGCTGTTGTGAATTAGCTCAAGTCGAGTATGGAGGAGTGAGTCAGCCAACGATTTCAGACAGCCTCAAACTCCTCAGAAATGCCAGGTAATCCTAATTTCTCACTAATTGGGAACTTGCTGCACTGAAATAACTCTCTATCTAACTCTCTGGCTATCTGAGGCCAAAACTACGTATTTTTCAGGCAAAGTAGCTATCAGATGGCGTGGTTCCCAACAAGCGTAATTGATGTGAATTAAATACAAGGTTTTTATCAGACCAAATTGCTTATAAAACCGTTAAAAAAAGATGAGAGCATTTTTGTAAGTCAAATTATATATCACACACAACAGAATGGAAGAGTAACCAATACAAATTTCATGCTCATGAGTGTTTTAACATCAGTTAATGTCAAAATCTTTTTTTCCAGGTTTTTAGAAGAAATGCCTCCTTCCAAACGGTTGGTGAATGAAGCCCGGTGAACCTTAAAGGGCAATTTATGCTCTGTTTGGTCAGCCTTTATAGTTTTATTGCAGATCCCACAAAAAAGAGACCTGACAGAAGAGGAAAGTACTTTTTTTATCCTTTAAACCTCCCTTCTGCAGTAAAAGATCTTACCTATAATGTCCCTTGTTCAGAGCTGGGACTGTGCTGTGGTGAACCCGGGGTATACTGGGGAAACCAACCGCTCTGCTATGATGTCTGACTGGAACCGTCAGCACAAAGACCATTATCACCTGGACTAAAGCTGGAGAATCTGCTGAGATCGAGTGCTCTGCTTTGAACAGCGACCATAATTGGTTATCATCAATTCACTGACACTTTCTGTTGTGAAGAGTCGGCAACTCTTCTACAAGAGCGTGCTGATCAATAGACAAAAAAGAAGAGAATTGGGAAAAGTGATTGAAAGACCTGGCTCTGACATGTTTGAGATGGAGATTTTGTGGGAACAATGGAAGGTTGCTGACAGAACAACAGTCATCTCTTTGTCCAAGATTGCCGGGAAAGTGTAACAAGTCGAACCACAACAAATGCCTCAGAGAGACGACCTCAGCCTGTCTGTCTCAGTAACTATCATTTTTTCGATAAAAACTAATTAATTTGTGCAGCTGACAGTGTAAAAAAAATAGAAAACGTGCGCTCCTCTTCTTCTGGATGTTTAATCGCCAAAGGTTGAAAATACAACAGACCGTAAAAGAGAGCAAATTGGGAGAATGGAGGATTATTGGATTATAAATCCTCTTTCTGCCCTCCTTTGAAAACCTCCAAATAAATCTTTAAATCAAACTGAATTCTTCAAGAAGAAAAAATGATGTTTTAATGCCAATATTTCAAAGAAAGTAAAAGTACTCCTTTATATGTATCTTTGCGTGTGTCGTTTGTTGTGTGATTCGCACTAACCTTTGGGTTTTGCTCTGAGAGTTTCAAGAAACAGTTATGACTTTATATCACTGGTGCACAAATGATCATGACTTGGTGCCACTGCTCTGGTTCATCACCATTCTGTTTCTGCTCCACTGCACTTACATGTATTTGAAATTGCATCCTGGCCTTACTTATATTTAGCTGAGTGGCACAAAGGAGAACACAGCTGATTTTGGATTATTTGGTGCCAGGAATGAATCCATGACAGAACCTTCAAATGTTGTCGGCCCACAATTCATGAAACACCATTGGTGAAACTAATTATCTTCATATTGTGACTTTAACACCCATTATTGGCGAATGGCTATGTACTCAGGAATAATCAATGATGGAGGTCGTAATTAATAGTAAATCATGTGTGACTGGTATTAGCAGATTGTAAGATTCACAAAACACATTTTGCTTTGAAATCATTCAACTTCAAGGGGAAACGAGGCAATGAGGACGATCACTGGAGACATTTTCTAGAGTAACATCCTGCAATCAGATATTATATTTGGGGGTTGGAATGTGTGAAATGTGGATATTATTATGGAGATATATAGATTATAAAGCCACTAGAGGGACAAACCCAATCTGAGAAAACAGGTCACTAATTCACGCTAGTGAAGCAAAAATATGTCCTCAAAAACAGCTTAGATTGAATCAGTGACTTGACGTATTTAGAGCTGATTTGGTTGCGCATGTAAACACAATTTCCAGTGTGCAATCTTAATCCTCATTGCCCTTAATGAGAAAGCGGTCGGTCTGTTTGAGGTTTGCTGCGATAGAAGTTAGACGCTCATCCAGCATTGTGAAGCGAAAATGAGGACGTACACTTAAGTATTTGCATAAGCGTTTTTTTTTTTTAATTTCACTGCGAGCTGTGGAAGCCCCGACTCGGAGTGATCCAGCAATGCATGGCGTGAGTGAGTTTGGTTTGTTCCAACACACTGGCTGGATTAGGTTTTACTATTTACGGAAGGCAGAACTGAGATTTCATAATCACCATCAACCGCTTCTACCAGCCCCTTATTTTCTCTTTACTGTCCGAGGGGTGAAATCGGCTCAATTGCTTTGTTTATTTCAGCGTGTGGAAATGATTCCATTTCAAAGCATGTCACACACAAACAGGGAAGCTTAATGACATTTTGCTTAAAACGTGGCTCTGCACTTATCAAAGATAAACAATCGCTCCAGGGGAAGACTGCGGCCAAAGGTTTGTATGATTTTTTCCCCAGACACCTTTGAAATAGCTCAGCCTTTGACGAGCCGAGTCCTGCTGGACGCAATGAAGCCAATCATGTCTGGGCGTCCAAAGTGCCGTGGAAGAAAACCGCTTCTCGGCTGGGGAATGTTAATCTTTATTTGATTTTCCACCAAAAGTGTCATCAATGCTTTTGGTGTTTTCTCCCTCCCAATAGATTTTGGTATGAAAATCAACTTATGTTCATTTTGTGGTCAAGAATGCAAATGACAGTGAGTGAGTCTGCCAATAAAATACTAATACCATTTTTTATATCAGGAAAAATGACTACTGACATTTATTTTAGAATCCCGGATGTGATGGAAACATATAAAATAAAACAGAATATTACATTATGAAGCAAATATCACATTTTAACATTTCATTATGTGTGTACTGGCTCAATTTAGACATTTTTCAATTCATCATGACACTTCAGTTGAAGTAAATTCACAACTAATTCCACACTTTTTACTAAAACACAACAGAGAAAGTCTTCCCAAGGAGTCAATCTAAGACTCAACCCAATTTCATTCAACTCTACTATCACCACAACCTAGGGGCATTTCTAAATACTCTGGGGACCGAAGCAAGCAGCTTGTGTGGGGGGTCCCCTTCTGGCTCGAGGGGCCCTCGGCAACTGCCTGGCCTAGCAACACCTCTGCATCTCCATGCACTGTGAGGAGGCCCAGTCTCACCAGGATTCATCAAATTGGAGCCATAACATTTTTGATCACAAATCACTCTGTAGGTCGCAATCAGGGACCTTAAATGGTCAGGCACCAATTTGCATCAATCATCAGCAACCAGGGTCGCTGCAATGTAGTTTTAAATCACTGCAGTATGAACCACAGTCACATTATGCATACTAGATTTTCCCTCTGTTTGTGTTTGTTTAAATTGAAAATATATATATATTAAAGAGCTGTTTTATGGAATTGTAAAATGATGTCCCAAAAATGTACATAACAGGCGATGCTGTGTAATAAACAGTCAGTGGTTTGTTGGGTGTGTTGTGTTTTCCCTGACTGACAGTTTACGACGTGTGTCACGATGTAGGGAGAGCATTTACATTTAAATTTTAACTAAATGTGGAATGTATTGTTTATTCCCATGATTTACTTTCAATGGCGTCTTTACATATTCAAATTAGGTATAAATACATGCTTGTTTGTTCCTGTTGATTTTCTAAGATGCGCAAAACCACAATCGCACTGCAGGGAAGACGGCTTTGGATGGTGACACCAAAAATGTCTTTGGGCTTTTACAGGGCAGGTCATCCCGGCTGAGCTTCTTCCCGCCGCTCCCAATTATCCCGCAAAGCGAAACAAGACGCATACTGTGCCTCATTCGGGAGTATTTTCTCCTCCGCTGTGAGTCAGAGAAAATTATTCATCACACAACATGCATTAGCATATGGAAAGTGTGAGGGCAGAGGAGATAAAACAGAATCTGTAGGATAATGGATCACAGTAGGCAGACATGTGTTGGTTATCATCTGGGAATTCAGAGGAAGCTATCTTGTGCACCTAAATGGGATCAAACCAGAGCGCTCAGCAGGAGGTGATGTCCCAAATCTTCTACCCCGCCCCAGATATTAGGTAAAGAGGAGTGATGTAAATCATGGGCGACACTGTACAGCTGTCATCATTGTACTGCAGAATCTACTGGAGTCTTAGACCACATTTTCACCACTTTCTTTTGGAAAATAACATGATAGGCTTCTCTGTTCTTGCTCATCACTTGTAACTTAATATTTTATTTAAAAAATCCACATCCTGTGGATTGAACACACCAGCACGAGGGATGTTGCCACACTGACTACATTTACATGCAGTCAATATTCGGGTTAAGGTACATATTCAGGTTAATGAAACTTTGGGTATAACCCTTAACCCGTGAGCAAGCAGGGTTATTCCTGTATCCATGGTGATTGTAATCAATGGTGATATCCTGATCAAACAAGTGACGCACAGAGAAGGTCTGCTACAAACCCTGCTTGGCGTAACTATGCGCTCC
>CAESWR010000157.1:886230-903857 GCA_903171835.1 Mullus surmuletus | reverse complement strand
AAAAAAAAAAAAAAAAAAAACCTCAAATGATTTCCATCAAATGCAATTGAAGGAGGATTTAATGATTATTATTATTAGAGCCTCAGATGGGTCAATGATAAGCTGCAACATTGAATTTGAGGCATTTTTATTTTCTCTGCAGAGAGATTTTTATAACAAACTCTCTTATTAGTTCCTGGGGACAAAAAGCGTCAAAAAAATATCATAGGATGTGAAGGATGTGAGTACTTTTTCCTGCACTGAATACACACACGCGCACACACACACACACTCTGCATACTTACTGGTTTGTGAGCTCGTCCGGAACCACAAACAGGTTAATTCTGGACAGTCCGGTTCTTGTGCCCAAGTAGGCGATCTCAACTCCTTTATCCGAGTTTCTGAGCAGAGCGACAACGTCAGCAACTTCCAACAACCAAAAAGATTGAAAATAAAAGCTGATGCCACGATTATGAAAATAAAAAAGTTTGACGGACAGCATGAACGGTTTGGGTCGGTGACGTACTCGGACTTGTTGAGCACCAAGCTGGTCCAGTAGGCCTCCAGAGGGGCAGTCACCACCGCATCAAAGAGAACCTCCTGAATCAGCTCTTTGTCGCCTAAAGTGGGAAAAATAAATATTTTCACATGGAAATGAGTTTGTAAACCAGCCAAAGAGCAGAGAAAATACGTTGGAAAAACCTGCTGGACAAACATGCGTCTTCAAAGCACCAAGTTTTTGCGCAGTTTTCTGTTTACTTTAGCACGTTAGCTTGTTGTAAGTTAGCATGCCGAGCTGCTGACGTGCTCTGCCTATTGAGGTCAGGTTGAACACCAATCCGATTCCTGCTGGGACGCATGGTAAAATTAGATTGTTATGGTGATACAATCGCAACTTGGCTAACAGCTAATACGTAGCAGGGCTGACTTTTTGAAGGCGGGGCTTAACAGGGCTAAAATCAGTGGGGTTATGATACAATTGATGATGTTTTTGAAGATTAAAGCTACATTTGTGTACATAAAGTTCGAATATCTTCTTGTATTTATGTCATTTTTTATTTTCTCTTTGATTCTTTTTTAATACTTCACACTTACATTTGTTCTTACAGGTCACCTTCAAAATAAAAGCATGTAATAGCACTTTTCCACTACACGTACACTACTCCACTCTACTCTTCTTTTGCTGTTCCTTTTGGTACATGGTACCAATTTTTTTGTACCTACACTCTATTGGTTAAAAAAAACAAAAAAGAGACAGGTAGTAGTAGGTACTAAAAGGTGACATTGAGCCCACTGATCCCACTTCACAGAAAAACGTCACTTTGAAATGACTGTTTCATGTCACAGAATGCAGTTTTAGCATTTTTTTCAGGGGGAATATAGCTGTTAAGACACATATCTGCCGTTAGTTTACATATTCAGGGCTGATTAGAAG
Organism: Mullus surmuletus; assembly: GCA_903171835.1. Taxonomy (NCBI): domain Eukaryota; kingdom Metazoa; phylum Chordata; class Actinopteri; order Syngnathiformes; family Mullidae; genus Mullus; species Mullus surmuletus. Next base: position 902,443 of record CAESWR010000157.1, on the reverse strand, counting down.
CTTTGCTGTGTTGTAGATGATGTCATTGCAGTGTGGCACCGTGTCACTATGGCAACCAGTTACTCTGAGGAGGTACTGCGAGCACTTTGGCTATGTTTCCATGCAGTCAATAAGCCTTTATTAATCGGAATATAAGCAATAACCTGGTTGCGCGCAGCCATCAATAACCCAATTGAATAATAATAAAAACCAGAATATGACCCCTTGGTTACTCCTTTGCTAAGCCGAACACTCGATCATGGATACGCCTATTGAGATATCCCCATCAAAAGGAATATGCCATTTTTGCAATGAATCTTTGTCTTTGGAGTCCAGGAACTACTTGTAAACATGGCCAAAGGCAAGAGCAACACCACGCCACACTTTTGGAGTGAGGAGGAAACCAATCACTTCATAAGTGTGATGAAAGACACAAACATCATGGCATTTGGAGACGCTAGAAAGTAGCGGGAAAGCCAGAGCCACAAAAAGGGGAGCGGAAAGTTACGCCAAGCAGGGTTAGTACCAGAGTCTCTCCGTACGTCGCTACTTTGATCAGGATATCCCAATTGATTATTGATTGCATTGATGAAAATAGACTGCATGTAAACGTCACCATTGGTTACGTTTACATGCAGTCAATATTGGGGTTAAGGTCCATATTGTGGTTACTGAAACATTGGGAATAAGGCGTTTCCATGCATGAACAAACAGGGTTATTCCGGAATACATGGTCATTGTAATTAATTAGATATCCCGATCTAAGACGCAACGCACGAAGAACGTCTGCTACAAGCCCTGCTTGCCGTGATTGGTTTCCTCCTCACTCCAAAAGTGTGGCGTGGTGTTGTTCTTGCCTTTGGCCATGTTTACAAGTAGTTCCTGGACTCTGAAGACCAAGATCCCTTGTCAATAGAACATGTGCACAACACAAATTCATGTTCCTTTTGATGGGGAGATCCTGATAGGAGGATACATGATTCCTTAGAAAAGGAGTAATCCAGGAGTAATATTTGGGTTTTTAAAAACCGGAATATGCATATTCCAGTGATTCAAATATGTTATTGGCCGCGCGCAACCGGGTTTTTGCTAAAATTCTGGTTAGAAAAGGCTTATTGACGTATTGATGTAAATTTAGCCACTGATTTTCGATGTGGTGATAAAAAGCTGAGAAGGGGGGCCAGAGCCTGTGGTGTTTACTCACACTGTAGGTGCGGCTCATGTCCGCTCAGGTACAGCTTGATGGCCTCGATCTGGCTCAGGTATCGGTGCTCCGGGTGCTCGTCTGTGTTGCAGTACGTCCTGTCACACAGACACGACATCCAGTCACACAAAGCTGCTGCTTCCCCTCAACACCGGTCATCGATGCTCTGCTCGGAGCTCAATTCATCTCCGGAGCTCGCTAACATAAGCCAGTTGTTCTGAAGCTACTTAGTACCTACTCAACATCTGCGAGGAATAAAAAGTGATGGGAAACACATCGACAGGCAGTCGCGGGAATTTGTTTGGATGCCGGTTTCAGAGCCGCAACTCGTCACGTGGAGAAAACATGCAGAGGCTGCTTTATTTAACCCTCCTGTATCATTTTTATCCAAATGGACTGCTTCTCAGTTTTAATATGAAAATCATTTTGGTTGTGTTAATGAACCTTTATAGGAAAGGTTTTGATCTTTTATTGGTTTTTTAGTAGATCAATAATAGACTGTGGACAAATTTACTCCGCTAACAAGGCATTTGTGACTTTACAGATTACAATTTTTACTTCTTTTTTGGGTCATTTTTTCTTAATCAGCCTCAGAGCTGATCACAACCCAATATTATATTATTTTTCAGGATTCTAACCCTTTAACCATTAAGAGTTCCTGGGGACGTTTTTTGTCCAGATGTTTTTTGACCATTTATAGGGTCAAAATCCCGAAAAAAATAAGTTATTAAAATAAAAAATATGAATATAAAAATAAAATATAACATTTTAAAAAAAGATTAAATATAAAAAATGTAGATACTGTGGAGTTACGTAAACAAACAAGCATTTAGAGGGTTAAAATCCCCCCAAATAATTAACGTTTAATATATTTATTTCAGGCTTAAGATGATTGAAAAGATTGCCTCATTTAAGGTGGAAAAAATATACATTTTATTTTTACAGCAGTTTTTAGATAGGGGACATTTTTCATCCTGAGGGACAATATCTCAGGATTGAGAAAGTCTTTTTGGGGAACTCTTAAGGGTAAATGTCAGTTTTATTACTTATATTAATGTTTGTCTGTGTTTTTCATGACAAAGAAAACAAAAAATGTATCTCTAAATTATTATTCTAATAATTCTTCAAGGGAATTATTATCAATTTTTATAATTATCATTATCATGGATATATCAACGATGAGTAACCACACAATGATGTATTTTTCAGATTAAATGAATAAATTGACATATTTCTATATAGAGGATGTCTGAGGTTTTGTTGGACAGAAAAAGAAGCACCAGAAGTTATATCACATCAAACTGAACTTTTTAGTGGTTTTGAAAGGTAACAAAAATGTCACAAATAAGTTTGTTAGTTAGTTAATATGAATGACAGGGGAGGGTTAAAATCGAGCATTTCAGCAGCTTGAAACAGAAGGGAAACACGCGCACACACGGCGGCGGCGGCGGCGGCGAGAGACCCACCACTCGTCTGCCAGAGCCACGTCAGGATGCTCCAAGTCGTGAAGGCCTGAAACGAAGAGTGGAACTTTCAGACTAAATAAGCAAAAGCACTCAATATGAACTCCTAATAATAGGGGTAGGCATGAAATACACACACACACACTTAAACACACACACTGTGGGTGAAAAATGTGTTTTTTGGATGTTTGTGACAGGTCTGATTAGATCAGGAAGAGCCAAGTCATGCTCACAGCGCGCCACGTGATGGATTTGTTTAGAGAAACGCGTGCGCACACACACACACGACCGCCACGACATGAATATTAACATGCATGAGGCTGGACATGAAAATAGACACACACACNNNNCACTGTGGAGATAGAGACAAGTACAGCACAGCTAAAGAGCCGCTAAAGAAATATTTAACTTCCTGTCCAATTGTGGTTTCTACTCCATATCAGTGTGTGTATGTGTGTGTGTCTATGTGTGTGTGTGTCTGAGTGTGAGAACAGCAGACAAAGAGGCAGAGCAGTCATGTAAATTAACCACGAACATCTGCAGAAATCAGAGCTGAAGCTGCCCACTTTACTCCAGTGTTTATACGTTCGAGCTACTTTACATTTAGTTAAACGTTCTGATTTTCTGCGCTCGAGCCGCCAAGAAAAAAAAAGTTCCTTCGCACATTAGAGACACAGAACTGTTTGATGTGGAGCTGCTGATTGGACCCAGCAGTTAGTAGTTGGGTATCGGGCTCTTTGGGGCTTATTTAAGTCCTAAATTCATAATTTCTATGCTTGTGAAACACCACACAAGGATTTTACTTGGTCTGATTTTGAAATACATCATACTGTATATTTCATTTCTTTCTTTGGTAAAAATAAACATGATATATAAAAAGAAATACATTTTTCTTCAACTTTACTATCACCTGGATATTTTACCTGATATTCTTGCTAAATATTACTGACAGCCTCAAAAAAGTCAGTGATTAGCAAATAAATAATGAAAAACAAACTTTGCCAAAATTTCCACATATCTGCAAATACAAATACAATAAAACAACAATATAAAATAAAATAAAATAAAATATAATAAGATAAGATAAGATAAAATAAAATAAAATAAAATAAAATAAAATAAAATAAAATAAAATGAAATAAAATAAATACACTTCATTTGAAGCACCTTTCAGACCTTCAAGGAAGCTTTAACAGGGGTATAAAAGAAATAATATCAATAAAATAGGAAAGAAAGAAAATAATATACATGATATAGATAAATAAAAAATTGAATCTATCAATATGAAGAGTTAACTAAATCATGTTGGGCCTGATTTCTTGTTCAGAAAGAATGACACCTGTGACATAAAAGTGACACTGCTGCAGCAGCGCCGACCAACAAAAGATCCGGCGAGGCATAGATGGAGAAGGGGCACACGTCCTACCTTCCTCCACCGTGACGTTGCCTCTGAAGAAGAACTTGCCGTGGCCTCGGGACAGAGCCACCCCCAGACTGGCGGGACAAAGACACCAGTCTCGGCATATCAAAGGTGGAAACAGGAAATTCAGGTCTCGGCTTTCCTCCTACCTGAACGGCGTCCCCTTGATGTCGGTGTAGTAGTAATCGTTCTGCAGCACCAGCACGCGTTTCTGAAAGCACACACACACACATACTTCAGAACAAAGCAGAAAAAGGGGGATTTCCTGCATCAGGACCCCATCTAGTGGCCGCAGATGGCACATGCTGATGTTTGGCACAAAGCAGTGGTGCTGTCTGGTCTATTCTAGTGGGTCTCTGAGAGTTGTAACCACCTGACGCATTCACCACATTCATTATGTCCACTCTAGAGCATGGGATGGGGTAGAGGGGGCAGGGAGAAGGAAGGAAGGAGAGAAGGGAAAGAGGGAGGAAGGAAGGGAAGAAGGAAGAATGGAAGGAAAGAAGGAAGGGAGAGAGGGAGGGAAGAAGGAAGGAAGCAAGAGAGAGAGTAAGGAGGGAAGTAGGAAGAAAGGAAGGAAAGAAGGGAAGGAGGGGGCAAGGACGGAATGAGGGGAGATGAAGGAAGGATGAGAGGGAGGAAGGAAAAAAGGGAGAGAGGAAGGAAGTATTAGAGGGAAAAAGGAAGGAAGGAAGAGAGGGAGGGAGGGAAGGGAGAAGAAGAGGGGGACAGGAAGGAGGGATACAAGGAAGGGGGCATAGGATGGGAAGGAGGTAAGGAAGAGAAGACAGAATGAAAGAAGGAAGAAGGGAAGAGAGAGGGAGGAACAAGGGCAGGGAAGAAGGAAGGAAGGGAGGGAGGGAGGAAGGACGGACTGAGGGGAGAGGAAGGACGGAGGGAGGGGAAAAAACAGAGATGAAGGAAGGCAGGAAGGAAGGAGGGAAAGAAGGAAGATATTGCGAGAGGAAGGAAGGATTAGAGGGAGGGAATGAGGGAAGGAAGGAAGGAAGGATGGAAGAAGGAACAGAGAGAGAGATGGAAGGAAAGAAAGAAGAAAAGAAGGAAAGAAGGAAGGGAGGGAGGAAGAAATAGAGGATGGAAGGAAGAAAGGAAAGAAGGAAGGAAGGAAGGAAGGAAGGAAGGAAGGATTTCCTTCCTCCACTACTTCCTTCCTTCCTTCCTTCCTTCCTTGAAGGTCACCTTCTATAGGCTATTTTACACAATTTAATGTAGCTGCCAGAGGCCCAAAAACATTATTTTCCCGCTAATTCAGCTTTGGTACTTAATTTCAGCCGGTCTAAAAGTGTCTCTAGTGAGCTCTCCTGAGAACGGGCTGTTTCTGTGCCTGTACCTTTAAATGTCAGTGAGCTGTGTCTGGCCACGCCCACTCCATGCTCCTATTGGCCAGGGGATGCGGCTCTCACTGGTGTACGTTCTTAGCGTACAATACACTGTTTTTTATGGCAGAAACGCCGCAGTTCAACCGTACCTAATTGAAGCAGAATCGGACACAGAAGTAGCGGTTCCCGTTCCCGGACGGGTTTTCTGCGGCTGCAGCAGGACGTTTCAGAATGGTTGGTTCATTTTTCTCTAAATCGCTTATTTTGTTCATGTGTTGTTTCAGTTACTAGCATTTAGCTAACGCTAGCTCCAGCTAATAGTAAGGCTCATCTTATCTGGGGGGCTGGTGGACAGCAGCCTCCACTACAGCCGGGGGGAGTGGCCAGTGACTTCCACCTCACAGGTCTCCAACTCTCTGATCCGCTCGTCTCAGCTCACAGTGGGCAACAAATGGAGAAAGCAAGTAAATGGGGCGACAGAATTTTTTCATTTTTGGGCCTCATACTCATGCTACGGGGAATCATATGACTGCTAGAAAACCTTCAGAAAAGGAATTTGCCTCTGAAAGTGCCCTTTAATAGTGAGGTGGGGTCCAAAAGCCCCCCTAGTCCAAAAGTTCCCACTTCGTAACACAGAGAAGGAGAATTAATGAACGGGAAAGTGAAAGGGAAAGTCACCAAACCATACTGATACGTATCCTTGCCCATTTTGTAGAGGTTATACGGTAATTCGGGACTGTGAATCAGCCAGACTACACCACTGGCACAATGTAAACTATGAGTGTGCAGATGTGATCACACATTTTTCAGGTTCATGTGTGATACTCTTTATCGAGGCTTGAAAATGCAGACACACACACGCTCACACACAACACACACACACACACACACACACACACAACACACACACCTGAGCGCCCCTCTCTCTCTCTCTCACCCAGACAGTCGTAAAAAGAGAATCACTGGGATACTCTCGCTCTCTCCCGCTGCACTCAGCAACATGTGCTCGGCGGAGATAAGGCGTTCTCTCACACTCTTGCACACACACACACACACACACACACCCACAGCAAATCAGAGACAAAATCCCCAAAGTCAACCCAATACATCACTGCGGAGCAAACAGAAAAGCGCTTTTCTCCGGCTCACCCCTTTGTCGACGCTCTTCTTCACCTCCATGGAGAAGGTCCCTGTCTTCCTGTTGACCATGGCGTTCCTCAGCTGGCCGCACACAAAGGGTAGAGCACAGGGGCCATGTTTGTTTCACTTCTTCTTCTTCTCCATTTTTTTGTAAACCTCCCTCCAATGAGCGGCAGAGCGGTGATGCTTTTATGTGAAGAATTACTGCCGGACTCTCACCGTGTCGTCTTTGTCCTCCCACTCCACCTCAGACAGATCCACGCTGCTGTAGTTTGGCTTCCGGCGCTTCTTGCCATCCCCGTACTGGACAAACGGTGCCACAAAGACACAAGCGTCAACAGATGCTGAAGAAAACCAAGCAAATAAGTAAAGTAATTCAAAATCATTTTCAGATTTTGTTCATTACATGAAATCGAAGTCTATGTTTTGGGGGGCATTTTTCTATAAAAAATATTAATATGTATTAATTATTATTAAATGCTTTAAATCCCATAAAATATGCTCAGATAAATGGTGAAAATGATGAAATGATGAATTCCTATACGCTTGTTAATGGAGTAATGTTAGCTTGCCTGTAGGCTCGTTAATGGATTTAAGTTAGCTGCCAGTAGGCTTGTTAATGGAGTAACGTTAGCTTGCCCGCAGGCTCGTTAATGGAGTAACATTAGTGTCACTCGTGGTTCGCAGACCACAATTTGAGAAACACTGATGTAGACATTATGCGGCTTTAAATCACTGTTTTTTATAGTATGTCTGAAATATGTTGACGGTGATGACAGTCCCAGTTGTTGCATAGTTGCCCAGAGACTCATTTAGATGAAGATGACAGCATTATGTCATCAAAAGATACATATCTCTAGTTTTTTCCTCTCCACCCCCCATACAATTCCAATGGTGAACTTTTTTTTTTCTTTGACAGTTTGACAGGGGTAGTGGCCCTGGGAAGGCATGTGAGGACAGTCTGTGTGTCAAAGGTCTTGAAGGTTCTATTAAAGGGAATTCTCTTGGAGGAGAGCAGAGTCAGAGTTTGGGAGTCTGAGTACCTTTAAGCTGCTCGACTCCCAAAATCAGCTGTTTTTAAACTCAGTGCTTGGAGGAAAATCATATCTTATCTTAATAAATCCCAATGGCTTATTTTAATTTGTATTCAATTTAGTTCAACCTTATCTCTACGGCACCAAATCACACCAACACAGAGAAATATTAATATAGCAAATTGAATAATTACAGCGAGCAAATCTTCCATAAGCAGCACTTGATGACAGAGAGGATGAAAAACTCCCCTTAATGGAAGAAACCTGACTCAGGGTGGGTTTTGCCATCTGACTCGACCGTTTGTGTTGAGTCTCATAAATCGCTCTAAACAAACTCTAATTTAGAATTCTACCCGTCGAGTTTGTCCACTCCTCTCAGCTACAGAGGTGTGACAAAACTCCCTTTAAACGAAGAAACCTCAGAGCAGAATACTGACCCAGAGTGGGCAGAACAATCTGATTCAACCTGTTGTGTTAAGTCAGAGGAAGAGAGTCATAAATCGCCTAAACAAACTCCAATTTAGAATTCTATCGTTCGACTTCGTCCACTCCTCTCAGCTAAAGACCACCTGATGTCCACCAGTTGTGTCGCGTCTCGAATCTCCCATTTCGAACTCTAATTTAGAATTTTACCTGTCAACCTCGTCCGCTCCACTCAGTTACAGAGGCGTAAAAAAACTCTCTAATGGAGGAAACCTCAGAGCAGAACGGTGACCCAGAATGGGCGGAGCCACGTCACTCGACCGGTTGCGCTGAGACACAACGAGTCTCATATCGCTCATTTACAAACTCCAATTTATAATCCTACAGGTCGGCGTTAGTTAACTCCTCTCAGCTACCTGGCTGCAGTTTGTAAATTTGCTCTAGCCATGTGTGTGTGTTGTCTATTTGGTGTGTGTGTGTGTTTGCCAAATGTGTACCGCATCCCTCTCCCTTTCATCTGTCACTGAGGATAGCCTCCCACCCCTCATTAGTTGTTAAACACTGTTCATTAACGTCTTTAATTAGCCCACTATTAAACCATCCGTCTGTCTTTCTCATGGTCTCCTCTCCTCCTCATCTGCTCCTGTCTCACCCCTCCTCGTGCACCCCCTCCCCCCCCACACACACAAACACACACGCACACCCCATCTCCCCATCCTCTTGTGCAAGTACAATGGAGTTAATCACAGCCATTCAGAAACTGTATCTCTGTATTCACAGTGGCGCAGGACCTGGAACACACCCTCATCTACATGCCTGCACGTGGTCCAACACACACACATCTGCACCACACACACACACACGCACACACAAACACACACAAATGACATGAACTGGAGCGCTCCTCCGTCACCTGTAAATGCTAATTGATGCATCTGAACTCCAATCTGGGCCCGGTAAAATGGGGGGGGCACTCTTTTACTAATCAGTGGGTGATACTCACAAGTGGCCGCAGGTCCGGGTGGGTGAGAATGTAGCCGTTGTTGGTGATTGCGAAGGCGTAGCCGTGAATACCCAGCTAGGAAGACACACACACACACGCACATCGAATGGAACGCGTGAAAAATCGGTGCATAATTAGAAATGTGGGCTAATCAGGCTCTTTGTCACTCTGCTTGGCTGAGGCTTTTGTCTTTTGCGGCACAATGTAAAGGGGAGGATGGGGGTGTATGATGTCACTTACCCATGTCTGGACAAATAACACACTTTCAAATGTCAAAACCTCACAACCGTAGCAAGCTTCTGGAAGTGAAGGAAATCAACACCGGGGAGGTGCCGGCAGACATTTTCCGAATGCATTAGTATACACGCTGTGTAATTTTGCTGTCATTGTTGGACGCGAGAAGGGACTGTGAGTAATCAGTGCCAAACTTTGGCGAAAACTTGATTTATCTGCCGCTGGCTTTGGCATTCAATTACCGCACCTCCAAGCCGGACTCGTGTACAAGCAGTTTAAAAAGGAAATCTTAATTTGTTCGCTCGCTTTCTAAGCGACTTTCACATCCAGGTGACAGAATCCAGCCATGTGGTTCCAAAGATATGCAAATGTGAATGTGTGTGTGTGTGTGTGAGAAGGTACAGTAACCACAGATTAAATTCATATTTATATTTTCATATTTCATTTACTTAAGTCAGTGTAAGAAAACCTTCTATATTAGAAGAGTGACCCTGTGAGTAAGAAAAACTAATCATTCTAACCTACCACTAAAAAGTGCTTTAATTTATGTGAGGAGGAGCCACTTTAAAGCAGCAGTGTGTAGATTTTTTTCATATAGTTGTAAGTTTGCCGGCGCGACCACCTGACCTCCTATCGCTGAAGTGTGTGATCCAACCTCTGGTGGCCCTGAGACTCAAACTAGATTTCCGACATCAGGTGAGGAACTTCCACATGTGGTTTGTGCTATTGCTGTTCCCGCAAGCTTGTTTTGCTGCTGCTTTTGCTGCTGCTTTTGCTGCTGCTTTTGCTATGGCTTTATGTGCTGCTCTCCTGAACTGATTACTATTTATACTTTTACGTACTGATTACGCACTGATGTACTGAAGCTCTCCATTTGCAAATTAGCCAACTGGCTAAAACTGGCACATTAACTGGCACATGATAGTTCATTAAAGTGGGTAAGTAGGTAGGTAGGTAGGTAGGTAGGTAGGGTATAGGGAAGGGTAGGTAGGTCTTTAGGTAGGGTAGGTAGGTAGGTAGATTGATTCAACATAGTTGATCCTGAAGGAAATGTAACTTTTTTTAATTAATATAATCATATTTGATCAATAAAGTTGAATCACTAATGTGTACAGTCCTTTTCTAGATAAATGGAAACGGTCTTTCATCTTAAACCTCCTGCTCTTGCTAAAATAAAACACATTTGGGCAGAGCTAGCTTATCATTGTTCAGCAACCATATCAACAACATAAATGGCTCCTTCTGAATGTACAAAAACGCATAATCGTGATTGGTGGATTCAATTATACACTGTACTAATCAACACAGAGCCATAACCCTTATATTGTATTTTGCTAATTAATACTGCAGCTTTAGCTAAAGTGGCTACTCTGGAGCTTAAGGAAATGTATAATTAGGTTTTGAGGGTGGTTGATGTACCTTGTACTCTGGAATGGTCTTCAGCAGCTCGGAGACGGGAACATCTGTTCCGACCACTCCGAGCAGAATGCCGCGGTTTCTCTGCAAACACAGCAGTTAGAAAAATCGTTAGCACAACGGATCTGCCTCCTCCGAAACAAAACAGCATCATTCCACATATTCAATTAGTGATGCTCTACTGTATCTCAATTTACAGCCTCTAATTAAACTGAAATTAGTGTCTATCAAACACAAACATAATTAAGTGCTACTTCACAGATTGTCTGCTCTTGCGCACCCAAAAAAATCTAATCATCTAGTTTTTTTCAATTAAGCTTCAAGTTTAAGAGTCTCAGCCTGATGGGCGGTGCCGCCGATCCTGCCGCACTTACGGTCTCGTTCTTGGTGCTGAACACCGGCATGGCCACGGTGGTCATCAGAACGGGACCCTGACCGTCGTCCAGCTGCAATAAACGGCAGAAAGGACAGATAGACGGTGGCAGACAGAGGAAGAGGAGGGGACGCTGCTGAGGAAACATCATTGACGGAATCATGCGTCATGGTGGCGGGAATGATCCCGCCTTCTTTGATTATTTCCAAGCTGCATGTCTCCTTAACGAGTCTGCCTGATTGGAATTCCTTCCCAGAAATCTTCTTGAGAGACCAACTAAAAAAAAAAAACTTCAACAGCATGTTTTATTCATGTTTATTATTTGCCTTAAAATGTGTTCAATCACGGGGCTGCCTTTGATCTCCCACGGAATAAGCCCATCCGACGGCGGCGCTGCTGGTTTGGATCTGGGTATCTCCCCTCCCCTAAAGACTGCTGGAATAATTATATGATATTTATCTTTCCAGCGGCTGTCTGTATCTGCTGATGATCCATTAGAGATGAAAGCTTGACACTGCTGTGCGGGAGACTGGCGGAGGGGCTTCATAATCAGCAAAAAGAAGGAAAAAAAAAAAGCCTGGTGACTACAGAAATGTCAGTCGCTCATGAGTTGGCGTGTGTAATTGGTGCATTTATGTGAATCCCGTGTTAATGTTAAAGTCTTCTGCTGCAGCAATCAACAAGAACTCAAAAAATATGCTCTTTACATGTTCTTTGAACGTACCCCACCTGCACCACCCCCCATCACTCACCCTCCTTCACCCGCAATAATAGCAGCTAATGACAGGAAACTGCCAGCATCCATCCTTTCTGCGGAGCGGAGGCGGCTGGTAATAGCAATCTGGAACGCGCTATTGGACATCAAAGCTGGGACAAAGCGCGCCTAACTACACCTGCTGGAACAATGGACGGCGGGCCTGCTGCTGGAGATTGGATCGATGAAAGGACGGGGGTTGGGGGACGAGCAGGACCTCAACTAATAATACTAAATCTAGTTCCAAGCTCTGGTCTATTGGATCGTATATCACTGGTCTGCAAACACACAGACTGACAGTTGCTCTGTGCTCCCGTGAACCGGTGAGTGCTCCCTTTGTGTTTGTTTGAAATCATAGAGTCTGTAGAAGAAGAGTGGGTGTGGCCGCAGTCTTGCCGCAGATTGGATTCTCTGCCGTTGCTGTATTCGCCACCAGAACTGCTCACTCTTGAAATAGGAGAGAGTAGCCGTGCAACTGGACTTTTGAAAACAGAAGTATGGCCAATCTCGATCTTGCGAATGCCGAGCAGACAATGTTTACGGTGTGGAAATGGCTCCTTGCAACCCTGCTTGGCCTTTTGCAACAATCGACGTTTCTCAAAAGATGGGCGAGGTCCCTGCCGGTCCATCGCGGTCATCACCACCTCCGTCAGTACTCCCGCAGCCGCACAGTGAACAAGACTCGTGATAATCAAATAGTTAACGTGAGATGGCGCACCACAGTACAACGCAGTTTGTATAAACAGAACCACAAACCCAGAAAGAGTTGACGGTTCCCATCAAGACCAATATCAGGAGAGCTAGTCTGTGTGTTTAGTAGGGATCTCTGTACATCTATCATGCGAAAACGCTGTCTAATCATAGGTGCCGTGGTGTGTGTGTGTGTGTGCGTATGTGTGTCTAGGTGCTGCGCGATTCTGATAATTCTATATTCGAGTGATTCTGAATGACATGATGCATTCATGTTAGGGGTGTAGCAGTACACACAAGTCACGGTTCGGTACGTACCTCGGTGTGAGGGTCAGTTATTTTGAACAGACCCCATTTAGCTCAAAACCATCTCCTGTCATGAGTGAAAAAATAAATGGAATAAAATACAAAGCAACTGCATTAGCAGAGTTCTCACACAATTGATTCTGCTCATACAGAGGAAAAGAGAAGAGGTTGAGACTGAGGTAGTCAGGTAGCAACTGGCAACTTTGGTAGCTTCATTATACGGAAACAAACACTTTCAAGGTTGTATTAGACAGTAAAATGTAAACAGTGAACATACTCTCTCATTAGCACTATTTCTCTACTGGCATAAGTCAAACAAAAAAATTCATATACTACCAAAACTGAAAGACTAACTGATGTGCGCATGGGATGGGACACTGTAGTGCGGCTGAAGCACTTTCAATAAATACTTGAAAATGGGCTCCTCTACTAAGGACCGTAGGAAGTGAGTTTTGGTTGGGGTGCTACCGGCATGATGTCGGGTTGAACGAACTCCGAGCGGCCGAGGGCAATCTCCGGTCGAGATACCGGACAAGTTAACTATTGTTTTGTTGTTATCCTGGTCGCTGATTTTTGACAGCCACAAACACACAACATGAAAACACCAGGGCCCAGAGCTGGAAGGGGGGCCCCCAGCAGGGGCCACGCTAAAGGGGGGCTGGTGGGGCAACCGCCCCTGGGCCAACCATTCACAGGAGGCCCTTCCCTTAGATCACTCCCACGACAACTAAAGTAAGGGCGCCTTTTGAGTGCTTCTTGCCTCGGGCCGCCAAAGTGTCTAGAAATGGCCCTGTTTGTTGACCGCTTTCAGGAAATTCTCCAACTGAGCTCGAACTGCCCCCTGTAGGCCGCCAGGGGGACCTTGAAGACAACAAGTAAGGGCGTTCTTCCATCGCTTAGCAACCCCCCGCCCCCCAGACAACAATTGAAGTAAGGGTGCCCTTCCAGTGCCTCTTTCCTAGGGCTCCCAAAGTGTCTAGAAACACCCCTGTTTGTGGGCCACTTTCAGGAATTTCTCCAACTAAGCTCGAACTGCCCACTTTAGGCCACCAGGGGGACCTTAACGACAACAACAAGTAAGGGTGTTCTGCGCTTGCTTGATTGTTCTAACTAGGGAGGAAAAAGCGGCACCTCCTTGAACTTTGAATGAATAAGGGTCCGCCAACGTGCCCCCGACCAGTCCCCAACGTGCCTGGAGTTCCACTAAAACTCAAGGTCGGGACTCTGTATCATCCCCGGCCACATCAAAACCACCTGCTTTTATCTGAAAATGAATTGTGTCCTTTTCACCAAGTCCAGAAAGAACCCAGCGGGGGGCTCTAACACCTGCTCGCACTGACCCAATTACCCCCACACACACACTCCTTGCTCAGAGAGATCACACACACACACACACACCCCTGGCTTGTGTTGGGAACCTCATAGGAGTCCTAGTAATGTAGGTTGCCGTGACAAATCGTGTGCCGCTGACGAGGTGACCCTTGTTTCCTTGGAGACGGAGTTCAATGACAGTGGCGTGTAAGCACTGGTGCCCCCTGTAAGCCGCCAGGGGGACCTTGAGTCTTACATTCCCCTTGGAGATTTTTAAGCCGTATTATTGGATTTTTTAAAATTCTGCATAGACTCCTGTAATTGCTTTTATTAATTCTTTGGGATTTTTTTCTTCTTCTTCAGTGGTGTTTGTGTCCTGCGGGCTTCCCTTGACATAAACAGATTTTAATCTCTGTGAGCTGGTCTGATTCAATAAAGATTAAATAAAAGTCAATCGCATCCGCGGGGAGCGGAAGTGGCCGTGTTTCCGCCGTACAGGTGCGAGACGAGATAATGTGCTCGGTCAGTAAACACCGAGCGAGAGGCACTCCTGCTCGGGAAGTTTGCGTTCCATCTGATGTGCTGCTTTCACGTTGGTCCTCACGTCCTTCACTGGGCACCTGCTCTACATCGAATCCAACCGATATCATTTCATTTCACACTTCTTAGTCTTTCAAAGCCTTTATTCCAGAGGTAGACGTCCGCTGTAAAACATGTTCTACTTGTTTTCTATTTGTCAAATACTTTCAGCAACTAAAGTTATGCTTAACCCTTAAAGAAACGTAATCAATTGTCCCTCAGGATGAAAAACAATTTTAACCCTGTAAATGTTTACGTAACTCCACAGTATTTTAGTTGAAAAGAAATCAAAAACTCAAAGAATTTCCATGAGATGTGCAATTCAAGGAGGATTTCATTATTATTATCATTATTATTGTTATTCGAGACTCAGATTGGTTAATGACTAGAAGCAACATTGAATTTGAGGCATTCTTTTTTTTATTCTGCAGCCAAAAAAGTGGTCTGGACAAAAAACGTCCCCAGGAACTTTTAAGGGTTAATTATTTTTCTTTAAAGATCTTGTAATTTTCAAATCTATACAATGATAATGATTGTAAAAAAGTTGTCAGTAGTGGCCTGTGATATTGACCCCTGACATCGCGATTCTGAGCAGAAGCATATACATAGATGGGTGGACAGATAGATTCATAGATATATAGATGGATGAACCTGCCTTCACCCCTGAGCCCCTGTGTCAGTTCATCCAGCAGAGTGGAAAACAATGGAGGATGATGGACGGGGCTGGTTGGGAGAGGAGGAAAGGAGGGAGGAGGGGGCACAGGTGGAAGTGGGATGGGGCGTAGCAGAGGGGCTCCATCTACAGCCACAATACACACCAGCCACAGGGACATGAATCCCAGACGCTCATCACTTTCTGATCCCTGGACTCCAACTAACTAACTAACTTCTTATCTGTGTCTTTTCCGATGTGTGTGTGTGTGTGTGTGTGTGTGTGTGTGTGTGTGTGTGTGCATTGCAGCCTGTAACAAATTCTAATCTGTGATATATCAGATATTTTCGTCAAAACATTCAGTCTTTTCTGTGTGGGTGTGTGTGTGCATGTGTGTGTGCACTGCAGCCTAAAACGAAGTCTAATTTGTGACATCATGGACATTCTCGTCAAAATATTCAGTCTTTTCCTGTACCTGTATGTGTGTGTGTGTGTGTGTGTGTGTGTGTGTCTGTGTTTGTGTGTGCACGTGTTTGTGTGTGTGTGTGCACTGCAGCCTAAAACAAAGTCTTATTTGTGACATCACAGATGTTTTCATCACAATATTCAGTCTTTTCCTGTGTTTGTGTGTGTGTGTTTGTTTGTGTGTGTGTGTGTTCTGTGTGGACTGCACCCCAGTCTAATTTGTGACATCACAGATATTTTCGTCAAAACATTCATTCTTTTCTGGTGTGTGTGTGTGTATGTGTGCGTGCGTGTGGGTTTCACTTGTAGCACCCCGGACCGAGCTGCTGCGGAGGTGATTACACGCAGAGAGGCAGCGCAGATTCCTCGCTAATCCCAATTACGGCGTCTGACAATGAGATATCTATTTCTGCTTTCCGCTGAGCCG